>OX940974.1:48073395-48206122 GCA_954871275.1 Leptopterna dolabrata | reverse complement strand
TAGTTATCGCTTACCCCAATAACAAGTGATATGAAGAGGAAACATATTCTTCTTCTTCTTCACTCTGCTTCTATGGAGCTATCCCCTGGGGGATGTGTGTCCAGTGTTGCTGTTGAAGACTGAAGACGATTTTGTCGTTGTTGAAGGCAATTGTGTTTGTGGTAGAGTACATCTCTCCTGCCTCTTTTTTTTTTTTTTTTTTCTCCTTGTGTTCCTCCGCAATCACATAATTACCTGTGCGCTCTCCATCGTCTGCCGTAGGTTGTCAAGAAGTTGGCGATCTTGAATTCCTTTTCGTAGGTACCGAACCATAAGGGCCTCCCTGGAATCAACGTTCTCCAGCCATTCATCTCCCATCAGACTTGCTACAGCTCCAGCAGATTTCCTGCAGCGCATCAGTAGGTGGAGGACGTCCTGAACAGTTTGACTCCGCATTCTTCGCAATATGGGTCTTGTCTCTTCCTCATTCTGAATTTGAACAGATATTCGAATCCATGTCCTATTAGGAGTCTGTTGATAAATGTAATGTTGGCTATATTCATGTCCGACTCTTAGGCAAACCAGGGAGAGGAGTTTGGGTTGTCAATTAATTTCCTAGTCCATGAGCCAGGTCCCTCTTTATTTCGATATTCCAATCTCCAGCATTGTTCCTGGTTTGTGACGATGCAGTTGTATAAGTCAGGGTAGACACAGTATGATTCAGGGTCTGTGGAGCCATGTCAGGGGGCGGATCCAGAATTTTTTTCCGGAGGGTCACAGGGTAGAACAATATAAAAAAAACCACAGTCATGCAGCATGGCTATAAGAGCGAGTTTTCGGCATCTTCCTCCTCCGCCTAAAATTTTCTGAAAATTAATTTTCGGCCGATGTTTTCCCAACTTGATACCATACAAAAATTAAAACAGGAGGTAGTTTTACGCAAAGTAAAATTTGGGGGTGGAAGGAGGGGGAGGGGGAAATCAAAAATGTTTTGAATACCAGAAGAGTAGGTATTGGATAAGTACGTAACAAATTTTTTGTTCCATTTTTTGCCGAGTAACACCTCGGTTTGTAGATTTTCCAACGCTGAACACGATGGTGAAGTCAGAATTGCGATATCCCATTCCGTTATCAGATTAGAGCAGACGAACCATCTCAAGAACATCTCAAGAAATAACCACGTTCCTTCATCTTCAAAGTGCTCCAGTTTGAGAATGGAATGAGATATCGCAATTCTGATTTCACCATCGTGTTCAGCGTACAAAAACCTTTAAAATGAGGTGTCACTTGTCAGACTTTTTCATTTTGGGAATTTTATGGGTAATTTTCCCCCCCTAAAACTCCCCAAAACTCCACCTTAGAGTGACCCGATTCTGCCCATCTTCGAACTTAGCCTGTCGATTGCCACGACAGATTTTTCGTGCAAATTTGAACTTTTTATCTCAATTCTTTCGAGAGTTATCGTCTGGAATGACACATACATATATAAATATATAAATAGTATAAATATATACATAAATATATATATAAATATATATATATATATAATATATATACATATAATTTTTGGTGTCTTTCGGCAGTGAATTCAGGATGGCCTGAAACGGATTTTGGTATAAAAATCTTTCGGAAATTCGAGTTTTTAAAAATTTTGGACCGAGAACAATAGCTTCCTTTTCTTCGAAAATTCGCTAAAATAACAAAAAATAACAAAATAACCAAACGAACAATACAAACCGAATTTTCAACCTTATGCCTAAACTCGACCAATTTGTCTACTTACAAAATTAATTTGTATTTATTTATAAAATTCATTGTTTATGCAAAAAATATTTTTCAATATCTATTAATTATTTAACTGAAAAATGTATTTATTTTCAATTGTCTTCTAAAAGTGTCCTAATGTGTTTTCAAACAAATTGGCGCATTTTATGGCAGCGTAGCTAACTTCAGAGTTTGCAAATCAAAACACTGAAACCACATACAAATGTAAACAAATCACAAGCGTTTGCTACAAACCAAATACAGAAAAAAATCAGTATTCTATAAAAAGTTTAATCGTAATTATTGTTATATTTTGTTTCCAATGTTTTAAGTTAACAATTATGGTAAGTTGACTTTGGTCATTTGGTTTGTTTCTGGTTTTTGATTTCACAAAAACTGGGTTCGTTTTCGTTTGGTTTTTTTTTGTTTTCGGTTTGTGAACAATTCGTTCACCTATGTAATCGCTCAGCAAAAAATTTTTATAACACCCCCTCAAAATTTTTTCTTTTCCGTTTCAAGGTACGTAGATTCCAAAAACGCTAGCAAAGTCCTTGTCACATGGGGTTTATTATTCTACAGAAATGTTGGCTGTACATTTATTGTTTGTTTCATGTGATATAATTGAAATAGCTATTTCTGATGGTTTCCACCAATTTCGGCCCCCAAAAACACAAATTAGGTAGGTACGATCTTTTTTTTTTTTTTTTTTTTTTCAAATTAATTTTGATCATTGGTAGTGCCATTTAATCGTCTTGATCCACGTGTTGACACTTTTTGGTTTATTATTCTGTGAATAATACACCTATGTAATCGCTCAGCAAAAAATTTTTATAACACCCCCTCAAACTTTTTTCTTTTCCGTTTCAAGGTGTGTAGATTCAAAAAAATGCAATGTCCGTCCGCCGTCCGCCGTACGCCGTACGCCGTCCGCCGTCCGCCGTATCACGTGTACAGGCTTCATTTTCGATCTAAAAAAGTCGTTCTTTCGCACACATGCTCCATTTGGGGCCCTAGTTGTGTCCCCGAAACTTTTCAGCCCGATCGGAATATACCCAGGGGTGTTATGAGTGAAAATGTGTGTGAAAATAGGTACTTTTTGCGTTTTTAGCAACATGTTGGGTAACATGAGCTTTTGAGGTATCGTTTTCCATGTTTTTTGGGGACGAGAAGATCGAATATGAAGTCGATTTTGGCCAAGGAGTGGAAAATTGAGGTTGTACCAGATGTTCAGCTCCCAAAATTGATTTTTTATGAGTCAAATACCTGCGAAATCACCATCAATTTGTAGAATAACACTAGAAAAAGTGTCAACACGTGGATCAAGACGATTAAATGGCACTTACCAAATGATCAAAGATAATTTGAAAAAAAAAAAAAAGATCGTACACCTACCTAATTTGTGTTTTGGGGGCCAAAATTGGTTGGAAACCATCAGAAATAGCTATTTCAATTATTTCACATGATACAAACAATAAATGTACAGCCAACATTTCTGTAGAATAATAAACCCCATGTGACAAGGACTTTGCAGCGTTTTCTGTGTTTTTCTACAAACTGATGGTGATTTCAGACGATTTCGCAGGTTTTTGACTCATACAAAATCAATTTTGGGAGCTGAACATCTGGTACAACCTCAATTTTCCACTCCTTGGCCAAAATCGACCTCATATTCGATCTTCTCGTCCCCAAAAACATGGAAAACGATACCTCAAAAGCTCATGTAACCAACATGTTGCTAAAACGCAAAAAAGTACCTATTTTTACACACATTTTCACTCACAACACCCCTGGGTATATATTCCGATCGGGCTGAAAGGTTTCGGGACACTAACTAGGGCCCAAATGGAGCATGTGTGCGAAAGAACGACTTTTTTAGACCGAAAATGAAGCCTGTACATGTGATACGGGCGGACGGCGGACGGACATTGCATTTTTTGAATCTACGCACCTTGAAACGGAAAAGAAAAAATTTTGAGGGGGGGGTTATAAAAATTTTTTGCTGAGCGAATACATAGGTGTATTATTCAGAGAATAATAAACCAAAATGCAATGTTCGTCCGCCGTACGCCGTCCGCCGTATCACCTGTACAGGCTTCATTTTCGGTCTAAAAAAATCGTTCTTTCGCACACATGCTCCATTTGGGCCCTAGTTGTGTCCCGAAACTTTTCAGCCCGATCGGAATATACACAGGGGTGTTATGAGTGAAAATGTGTATAAAAATAGGTACTTTTTGCGTTTTAGCAACATGTTAGTAACATGAGGTTTTGAGGTCCTCTTTTCCATGTTTTTGGGGACGAGAAGACCGAATATGAAGTCGATTTTGACCAAAGAGAGGAAAATTGAGGTTTTACCAAAGGTTCAGCTCCCAAAATGGTTTTTTTATGAGTCAAAAACCTGGAAAACTGTCTGAAATCACCATCAATGTGTATAATACCATTAGAAAAAGTGTAAACAGGTGAATTAAGACCATTAAATGGCACTACCAATGATCAAAGATGATCTGGAGAAAAAAGCGTACCTATTTCATGTTTTGGGGGCCAAAATTGGTGGAAATCATCATAAATAGCTATTTCAATCATTCCACATGAAAGAAATAATATATTTAACAGCCAACAAGAATCTCTAGAACTCCAATAGAATAATAAACCCATGTGACAAGGACTTTGCAGCGTTTTTGAAATGCAGGCTGATTCTGGGGGGGGGGGGGGTCATGACCACTGTGACCCCCCCCTTGAATCCGCGCCTGACATTATTTGCTTGAACATAATATTTTCAAGAACTTTGGCCGGGATGCAGAGGAGGGACACAGGGCAAAATCGCTAATGGCTATTGGATTAATCACTTTACCCACTGGTATTACCATGGTCTCTTTCCATTGGTCCGGGTATTGGGAAAACCTTGTGGAACAATTTATTATGATGGTTAAGTGTGTGACAAGGACAGGGAATAAATGTCGGAAAGCGTAGACAAAACCCATCACTGCCCGGGCATTGAGAATTAATGGAATAAAATGCAATGCTAAATCAGTTTAATCAACACATTCAAATGAAAATCCGTCAGTGATCGGAGTTGCAGGAAGTTTAAAAACGCTGCAAAGTCCTTCTCACATGGGTTTATTATTCTATTGGACATACCTACAGAAATGTTGGCAGTTCATTTATTGTTTCATTCATGTGAAATAATTTAGATAGATATTTCTGATTATTTCCACCTATTTTGGCCCTCAAAACACGAATTAGGTACGCTCCTTTTTGGTTTATTATTCTCTGAATAATACACCTATGTAATCGCTCAGCAAACAATTTTTATAACCCCCCCTCAAACTTTTTTCGTTTCCGTTTCAAGGTGCGTAGATTCAAAAAACGCTGCAAAGTCCTTGTCACATGGGTTTATTATTCTATTGGAGTTCTAGAAATTTTTGTTGGCTGTTAAATTTATTGTTTCTTTCATGTGGAATGATTTAAATAGCTATTTCTGATGATTTCCACCAATTTTGGCCCCCAAAACATGAAATAGGTACTTTTTTTTTTTAAGATCATCTTTGATCATTGGTAGTGGCATTTAATGGTCTTGATTCACCTGTTTACACTTTTTCCAATGTTAGTATACAAATTGATGGTGATTTCAGACAGTTTTCCAGGTTTTTGACTCATAAAAAACCAATTTTGGGAGCTGAACCTTTGGTAAAACCTCAATTTCCGCGTCTTTGGTCAAAATCGACTTATATTCGGTCTTCTCGTCCTCAAAAACATGGAAAAAGATACCTCAAAAGCTCATGTTACTAACATGTTGTTAAAACGCAAAAAGTACCTATTTTTATACACATTTTCACTCATAACACCCCTGGGTATATTCCGATCGGGCTGAAAAGTTTCGGGACACAACTAGGGCCCAAATGGAGCATGTGTGCGAAAGAACGACTTTTTTAGACCGAAAATGAAGCCTGTACACGTGATACGGCGTACGGCGTACGGCGGACGGCCTACGGCGGACGGACATTGCATTTTTGGAATCTACGCACCTTGAAACGGAACAGAAAAAATTTTGAGGGGGTGTTATAAAAATTTTTTGCTGAGCGAATACATAGGTGTATTATTCACAGAATAATAAACCAAAATGCAATGTCCGTCCGCCGTCCGCCGTACGCCGTCCGCCGTATCACATGTACAGGCTTCATTTTCGGTCTAAAAAAGTCGTTCTTTCGCACACATGCTCCATTTGGGCCCTAGTTGTGTCCCGAAACTTTTCAGCCCGATCGGAATATACCCAGGGGTGTTGTGAGTGAAAATGTGTGTAAAAATAGGTACTTTTTGCGTTTTAGCAACATGAGCTTTTGAGGTATCGTTTTCCATGTTTTTGGGGACGAGAAGATCGAATATGAGGTCGATTTTGGCCAAAGAGTGGAAAACTGAGGTTGTACCAGATGTTCAGCTCCCAAAATTGATTTTGTATGAGTCAAAAACCTGCGAAATCGTCTGAAATCACCATCAGTTTGTAGAATAACACTAGAAAAAGTGTCAACACGTGGATCAAGACGATTAAATGGCACTACCAATGATCAAAGTTAATTTGAAAAAAAAAAAAGATCGTACCTACCTAATTTGTGTTTTGGGGGCCAAAATTGGTGGAAACCATCAGAAATAGCTATTTCAATTATTTCACATGAAACAAACAATAAATGTACAGCCAACATTTCTGTAGAATAATAAACCCCATGTGACAAGGACATTGCAGCGTTTTTCAATTTATCTTTGATCATTGATAGTGCTATTTAATTGTCTTGATTCACTTGTTGACACTTATTCTAGTGTTATTCTACAAATTGATGGTGATTTCAGACAATTTCCCAGGTTTTTGATTCATTAAAAATTGATTTTGGGAGCAGAACCATGGTACAACCATAATTTTCCACTCTGGTCAAAATTGACTTCAAATTCGGTCGTCTTGTCCCAAAAAACATGGAAAACTATACCTCAAACGCTCATGTTACCAACATGTTAGTAAAACACAAAACACTGAAGTCCTTGTCACATGAGTTCATTATTCTACTGGACACACCTACTATTATGTTGGCTGTTCATTTATTGTTTCTTCAATGTGAAATAATTGAAATAGCTATTTATGATGGTTTCTACCAATTTTGGCCCCCAAAACACGAATTACGTAGGTACGCTCCTTTTGGTTTATTATTCTGTGAATAATACACCTATGTAATCGCTCAGCAAAAAATTTTTATACTCAGGGGTGTTATGAGTGAAAATGTGTGCAAAAATAGGTACTTTTTCGTTTTAGCAACATGTTGGTAACATGAGCTTCTGAGATATCGTTTTCCATGTTTTTGGGGACGAGAAGACCGAATATGAAGTCGATTTTGACCAAAGAGTGGAAAATGGAGTTTTCTAAATGTTCAGCTCCCAAAATTGATTTTTTATGAGTGAAAAACCTGGTAAATCGTCTGAAATCACCACCAGTTTGTATAATAACACTGGAAAAAGTGTCAACACGTGGATCAAGACGATTAAATGGCACTACCAATGAAAAAAAAAAATGAGGAAGAAAAGGAGCGTAGGTACCTTATTTGTGTTTTAGGGGCCAAAATTTATGGAAACCATCAGAAATAGCTATTTCGATTATTACGCATGAATGAAACAATAAATGAATAGCCAACATTTCTGTAGGTCTGTCCAATAGAATAATAAACCCATGTGACAAGTGTTGGAGGGTAAATTTGAATTTTCCCGCAACAGGCGTTCTGCTGTTGTATTGGTCGGCCATTTTGTCCTGTCGTCCATTGAAATAATTTCCTTTATCACTTCGTAACTCTACTGCTCGTCCTGTGTGTGCTAATAAAATAAAATATTGTTTTTCAATAAAATCAAAACTTTTCTAGACAGTGTTTTGGTGCAAATTAATATTAAAACCTCAACAGGTTATGTCACCCAGTTTACGAAAAGGAAACCAAGGTAAGGCGTATTGTTTATGCTCGTAAAATCAACCACTAAAATACTCGCCAACCAACAATGTCCGCCGATAACTACGATCGTGAAATCACCGACATAGAGTCATTTCCCATGTGGAAATTTGAAATCAACTTACTATTTGAAGCTAAAAACTTGCTCGAAGTCGTTGTTCCTAAAATCAAAGACAAATCCGATGCGTCGAAGTCAACCGACACTGATAAGACCGATGACTGGAAACGTCGAGATGCTAGGGCTCGTCAAGCCATCGTCGCCTCTCTCGATCGAAAACACCGAATCCATCTTCTAACATGCACCACAGCTAAAGACATGTACGATAAAATCTGCTTGATATTCGAACGTGACACAGACCATCAACAAACCATGTCACTTGAGATGTTTTTTTCATACAAGTACGATACGGCCAAAGACGTTGCTACGAATATAAGTTTCCTTGAAAACATCGCGTACAGAATAAATTCACTAAAACCCAACAAAGTTGACAACGAAATGCTCATTGCCAAAATCATTTCGAGTCTTCCTTCATCCTACGACGGACTTGTCACCGCCTGGAATGGGATTGATAAGAAAGATAAAACCGTCGCGAATCTGACCGCTCAACTTTTGTTTGAAGAAAATCGTAAAACTAATAAAGATGAAAATCAAGTTCCTGCAGCGTTTACTGCGAGTCAAAAACGCAAGAAGTCAAAATCTAACCGTCAAGGAAATGTCACAGTAAATGATAAAAACGGTTCCAAACAGACTCAATTTCGTTGTCACATTTGCAAAAATAAGAGGAACAATCATGACCCTGAGAATTGTTTCTTTCGAAAACGCTAGCAAAACAAAAACAATGACACAAATTCGTCTGATAATACCAATGAAAAACAGGCTGCATTTCTGGCCGAAAATAAAAATAAAATTCAGCCAAAACCGTCACATGAAGTAATGACTACCACCTGGATTGTAGAAAGTGGAGCAAGCTTAATGATGAAGAACTGTGAAGGAATACTAAAAGAAAATCGCCCTTCCGACACTGAAATAGCAGTTGCCAAAAATGACAACGTCATTCATGCCAAGTTGTCTGGCGTTTTTGAAACTCCTGAGTGCAAACTCAGTGATGTCCTCTACGTTCCAGAGTTGTCCCAAAATCTAATATCTGTGAACGCCATCACTAAAAAAGGAGGAAAGGTCCTGTTTGAAAAGGATGATGTTAAAATTTTTCAAAATGAAAACCTTGTGCTGTCAGGCTCAAAAAACTCACAAGGTCTTTTTGCTGTGAATCTCACCTCTTCCCTCCAAGGTGAAGCTCTCCTTGCATCAAAAAGCTCAAGTTCCCTATGGCATAGAAAACTAGGCCATTTGGGAGTAGACAATCTAAAAAAACTTCAAAATCTATCACGAGGAATGAAATTAAACTCAAATGAACTTAAAGATCTCTCTCCCTGTGATATTTGTGTGAAAGCAAAAGCTACAAGGAAACCATTTGGTCACAATCGGACCAGAGCTTCCCAGCCACTTGAAATTTTACACACAGATGTCGTCTATGTGGGCCATCCCACTTGGGATAATTACAAATATTTCATCACAATAATGGATGATTTTAGTCACTTCACAGCATCCTTCCTTCTAAGACAAAAAGATGAAGTAAAATTGATAATTGAAAACTACATAAAACAAATTGAAAATAAATGGTCCCTTCCTGTGAAGAAAATACGACTTGATAATGGTGGAGAATATATATCCAATGCATTTAAAAATTTCTGCCTCTCCAAAGGTATTGAATTGGATTGTACACCTCCATACACCCCACAGCTTAACTCAAACGCTGAAAGATTGGGTCGTACTCTCATGGACCGCACCAGAGCTCTACTATATGACAGTGGACTTGAAGAAGAATTTTGGGGTGAAGCTCTCTTAACAAGCACTTACCTCATCAACCGCAGTCCTTCTAAAGCTGTCGAGACAACGCCTGCGGAAATTTGGTATAATAAGATACCTGATCTGTCAAATCTACAGATATTTGGCTGTCCTGCTTATTCCAAAGTTCTGTCCTATACTAAGAAACTTGAACCAAGAGCTCGCATGTATATATTTGTTGGATATGCACATAATGGGTACAGACTGTTTGATGCCGCCAAGCGTAAAATCATACACTCTCGAGATGTATATTTCGTGGATCCTGAAAATAAACCTAAAACTGACATGTCTAAATTTCCTGCTGTAACAGAGATGGAGTCTTCTGAAGATGAAGAACTGCATCATGAAAATGACAACAATCAACATGAAAGTGAAAATGAAGACGAAAATAATACCACTGAAGAACCAAATAATACCATCGACTCCACATATGAAGACGCTGTAGAAGAAACAGACGAGGAGACAATGGGAAGAGGAAGAAGAAATCGAAAAATGCCCAACCATCTTCAAGATTACGTTCTCCTGACCTACAGTGAAGCAGTAAATGGACCTGAATCCAAAGATTGGAAAAAGGCCATTGAAAATGAAAAATTGTCTCTTTACAAAAACGAAGTTTTCAAATTTCTACCTAAAAATGAAGTGAAAAAAAAGCTCATAAGCAGTCGATGGGTATTCAGAAAAAAGGAAAATGGTCAGTATAAGGCAAGACTAGTTGCTCGTGGATGTGAGCAACGCGAAGGTGATTATTTCGACACATTTAGCCCCGTCGTTAACATCAGCACTCTTCGCCTATTGCTAGCCTATGCAAATCGACCAACAAAGCCATACTTAATGAGTTTTGACGTGACCAGCGCTTTTCTAAATGGTCAACTTGCTGAAGAACTCTACCTGAGACTACCTGAAGGCTTTGAAGAAAAAGAAGGAAACGTTTGTCTACTACAAAAATCTCTTTACGGACTAAAACAAGCTCCCGTCAACTGGAATAAAAGATTTGTCGATTTCCTGAAGACTAAAGGGCTAACTCAGCTCATATCTGACAGATCTGTTTTTAAAAACAGAGACGCTACTTTGATGTTAGCAATCCACGTTGATGACGGACTTGTTATTGGAATAAATGCTAAAATCATAATGAAATTTCTATCTGAATTGAAAAAGGAGTTTGACATTACGTATGACAAAGAGCCCAAATCCTACATCGGAATGGAACTGGAAGAAGATTAAAAAAAACTGCTCTTGCACCAGCGCAAATACATCGATAAAATTCTTGCTGAATTTAAAATGGATTCTTCCAAAAGTGTAAGGACACCGTCTACTCCTGGATCTGACAATGAAAACTCAAAACCGGATGAAACTTTCCCATACCGCGAAGCTGTCGGAAGTCTATTGTATCTGTCTAATAGAACAAGACCAGACATCACCTACTCAGTGAACGTCGCATCAAGGAAAGTTGAAAATCCTACCGAAGAAGACGTCGTAAAGATCAAAAGAATCTTCAGATACCTGCAAGGTACCAAAGAACTCGCCATAAAATACTCAACCGGACAAGACTGTTTTCAACTGGACGCTTACTGTGATTCGGACTACGCAAACGACCCTAAAACTCGTCGAAGCACCAGTGGATTCTTAATTCTCTACTGCAATGGCGCAATTTCATGGTCTACCAGAAGTCAACCAATCATTTCAACGAGCACTGCTGAAGCTGAATTTATAAGTGCCAGTGAATGCGTCAAAGAAATTCTTTTTCTAAAATCTGTGTTCAAAGAGTTGTCAAATCAAGATCTTAATGTAAATTTACATATTGACAACATGAGCACAATTAATATGATCAAAAATGGGTGTGATGCCAAAAGATCAAAGCATATTGACATTAAGTTTAAATTCATACATGAAAGAGTCAAACAGAACAATTTTGTTGTAAAACATTGCCCAACCGAAGTGCAGTTGGCAGATGCATTTACAAAATCATTGACTCCAGGGATCTTTGAAAACTTGAGAAATGAATTTATGTTTTCTAAAATTGATGTTTAAAATTGTATATTGGTTTAAAAAATTGTTTTGAGTTCCTTGATTAATATTGTTTGTAACAAGTTTACTCTTAAGATTGAATTTTAACAGACGACTGTTTCAAATTTAAGGGGGTATGTTGGAGGGTAAATTTGAATTTTCCCGCAACAGGCGTTCTGCTGTTGTATTGGTCGGCCATTTTGTCCTGTCGTCCATTGAAATAATTTCCTTTATCACTTCGTAACTCTACTGCTCGTCCTGTGTGTGCTAATAAAATAAAATATTGTTTTTCAATAAAATAAAAACTTTTCTAGACAGTGTTTTGGTGCAAATTAATATTAAAACCTCAAGAACAAGGACTTTGCAGCGTTTTGGTTTATTATTCTGTGAATAATACACCTATGTACCTATTCGCTCACCAACAAATTTTTATAACACCCCCTCAAAATTTTTTCTTTTCCGTTTCAAGGTACGTAGATTCCTAAACGTTGGAAAGTCCTTGTCACATGGGTTTATTATTCTATTGGAGTTCTAGAGATTCTTGTTGGCTGTTAAATTTATTGTTTCTTTCATGTGGAATGATTTAAATAGCTATTTCTGATGATTTCCACCAATTTTGGCCCCCAAAACATGAAATAGGTACTTTTTTTTTTTTAAGATCATCTTTGATCATTGGTAGTGGCATTTAATGGTCTTGATTCACCTGTTTACACTTTTTCCAATGTTAGTATACAAATTGATGGTGATTTCAGACAGTTTTCCAGGTTTTTGACTCATAAAAAACCAATTTTGGGAGCTGAACCTTTGGTAAAACCTCAATTTCCGCGTCTTTGGTCAAAATCGACTTATATTCGGTCTTCTCGTCCTCAAAAACATGGAAAAAGATACCTCAAAAGCTCATGTTACTAACATGTTGCTAAAACGCAAAAAGTACCTATTTTTACACACATTTTCACTCATAACACCCCTGGGTATATTCCGATCAGGCAGAAAAGTTTCGGGACACAACCAGGGCCCAAATAGAGCATGTGTGCGAAATAACGACTTTTTTAGACCAAAAATGAAGCCGGTAAACATGATACGGCGGACGGACATTGCATTTTGGTTTACTATTCTGTGAATAATACACCAATGTATTCGTTTAGCAAAAATTTTTATAACACCCCCTCAAAAGTTTTTCTTTTCCGTTTCAAGGTGCGTAGATTCCAAAAACGCTGCAAAGTCCTTGTCACATGGGTTTATTATTCTATTATTTTATTGGTCTACAGAAATGCTGGCTGTTCATTTATTGTTGCTTTCAAGTAAAATAATCGAAATATAGCTATTTCTGGTGGTTTCCACTAATTTTGGCCCCTAAAACTTGAATTAGGTATGTACGCTCCTTTTTTTTAAATAAATTATCTTTGATCATTGGTTGTGCTATTTAATCGTCTTTATCCACGTGTTGAAGCTTTTCCTAGTGCTTTTCTACAAATTGATGTGATTTCAGACGATTTCGCAGGTTTTTGACTCATAAAAAATCCAATTTGGCAGCTGAACATCTAGTACAACCTCAATTTTCCACTCCTTGGTCAAAATCGACTTCATATTCGGTCTTCTCGTCCACAAAAACATGGAAAACGATACCTCAAAAGCTCATTTTACTAACATGTTGCTAAAACACAACAACGGTCAATAATTATTATAGAAATTTGATCTAAGAAAGGTACATATTTGTAAAACATTTATACATTGATAACGTGTGCAGTTGTAAAACAGAAGTTAAAGATAATTGTGTTGCGAGGTCAATTGAAATCATTGAAAGAGTCGTTGAGTTGTCTTGATTCACTTGTAAAAACCACCTCCAGTGTTATTATACAAAGTTATGTTGATTTCAGCCACCTTCCAGGTTTCTGACTCCCTACATTGATTTTGGGAGCTTAAACTTCGTAAAAATATCAATTCTTCACTCTTTGGAAAAGATCAACTTCATAATCGGGCTTCTCGCTCGAAAAAAAACATGCAAAACGATACCTCACAAGCACGTGTACATTAAAACCTTTAAAAAACCATCGAAAAACCCTTTTTTTACACCCATTTTTGAGCCATAACACCCCTTGGTGTATTCCGACCGGGCTGCCGAGCTTCGGAGCGCAACTAGGACCCAAGTGGAGCCTGTGTGCGGAAGAGCGACGATTTTATACCAAAACTTAACGTAGGTACATTTAAGGCTGAAACTTCGTTAGAACCTCAATTTCCCCTCATTGGTCGAAATCCACTTCATATTCGGTCTTCTCGAGGAAAAAACATTGAAAACGATACCTCAAAAGCTCATGTTACTAACATGTTACCACAACACAAAACTACAGAAAGGTTGGCTGTTCATTAATTGTTTCTTTCATGCGTAATAATCGAAATAGCTACTTCTGATGGTTTCCATTAATTTTGGCCCCCAAAACACAAATTAGGTACGCTCTTTTTTTTCTTTTTTTTAAAACTATCTTTGATCATTGGTAGTGCCATTTAATCGTCCTGAACCACGTCTTGACACTTTTTCCAGTGTTATTATACAAACTGATGGTGATTTCAGACGATTTCCCAGGTTTTTCACTCATAAAAAATCAATTCTGGGAGCTGAAAATTTGGTGGAACTCAATTTTCCACTCTTTGGTCAAAATCGACTTCATATTCGGTCTTCTCGTCCCCAAAAACATAGAAAACGATATCTCAGAAGCTCATGTTACCAATATGTTGCTAAAACGTAAAAAGTACCTATTTTTACACACATTTTCACTCATAACACCCCTGGGTATATTCCGATCGGGCTGAAAAGTTTCGGGACACAACTAGGGTCCAAATGGAGCATGTGTGCGAAAGAACGATTTTTTTAGACCGAAAATGAAGCCTGTACACGTGATACGGCGGACGGCGGACGGCGTACGGCGGACGGACATTGCATTTTTGGAATCTATGCACCTTGAAACGTAAAAGAAAAAAGTTTGAGGGGGTGTTATAAAAATTTTTTGCTGAGCGAATACATAGGTGTATTATTCACAGAATAATAAACCAAAAAAGGAGCGTACTTAATTCGTGTTTTTGGGGCAAACATTAGTGGAAACCATCAGAAATAGGTATTCGAATTATTTCACGTGAAAGAAACAATAAATGCCCATTAAATGTCCATTTTACAAGTGACTTAGGGAAATAATAGTTTCATCAATACTGATATTAATTAGTCAAACTGATATTAAGTAGAAAAACTATTATATATTAATTAGGGTAAACTGATAACAGAAATATATGTGTGGTGGCCGGGGAATTGTAGATAGAGAGCTACTTTGTTTTATACTTGTTTTATTATAAGAGAGCTATAGAAAATTATAGGCTAGCGCGCGCACAAGGGGAGAGCCATCAAGAGAATGATTATATGGATCATATCATCTCGTATTGATACGTGCAACAGGTGGGACACAGATTGCTCTATGGAGTTACAACAGTCTCCCCCACTTAGATAGAAACAATATAAATTTGAACTTTGACTTGACACAAGCATAGGAGTCATTATAAAAACAAAAATAGCATACATGGACAGTAACTAAATGAGACAATATAGATAAGTGCGAGCATTATACTGAGCGTGAGCAATAAACATAATTCGAAAATGAATGAATAGAAATTTTAGAAATAGTTCTTGAATTAAAGACATATAGGTTAATTATTCACAACATAATCTTTCATACTGTTTTTTGGTCAACCTGTTGTTTTCAGGGATAGTAGTGTCATTCGTATGCGTCTGAATTGGCTGAGGCAGATCAGGTACTGTCTCAGTTGAGGCAGGTTCAGGGCGTGGCGGAGGAGGCACAATCGGGATGCTGAATGTGACAGAGTGAGCATGTCTGGTTGGTGAACCCTGTGTAGCAGCAGGTTCTCCAAGAGGATCTGGCTGTGGCACTCGTGTTGAAATCAGCTGATTGATGTGCTGTTTGAGACATCTTCCAGAATCCAGCTTGACATAATAATGGCGTGTTCCCAATTTCTGTGCAACAACTCCGAATTGCCAGATGTCCTGATTGTTGATGTGTAGTCTTACCTGCACCCTTTCCCCCACTGATAATGATCGAAAAGGTTTTGTATCATTGGAGGGTTTGTTTTTGCGGAGAGGATTAGGAAGTAGAGCACCCAGCTGAATCCTGAATTTCCTATTTAGATAAAGTTCTGCCGGTGATTTTCCGCAGGCGAGAGGTGTGGCTCTGTATCGGAAAATGATTTGTTGAATCTTTTCAGCCATGGTTCCAGGTTCATTTGCAAGTGATTTGAGTCGTTGTTTCAAGGTCTGAACGTAACGTTCAGCTAAACCGTTAGTGGCAGGGTGTCCTGGGGCTATGAGCTTTTGAAAAATACCTCGAGACACGCAATATTGTTTGAAAATATCGCTGGTAAAAATCGAGGCATTATCAGAGACTATAGTGCTGGGATAGCCATGGAAACTGAATATGTTGTTCAGCAACTTTATGGTCGAATCAGTAGTTGGAACTTCTCGAAGGATCCGAATCTCTGCCCACTTTGATTTGGCATCTATACAGACTAGAAAGTGGTGTCCTTCTAATGGTCCAGCATAATCGATTTGAAGACGTTCGCAATTAGAAGAGGGGTCGTCCCAGGGATGCACAGTGACTGGAGGAGGGTTTTTATGCAAAGCGGCGCATTCAGTGCAGCCCTTTACTAGGTGTTCGATATCTCTATCGATACCTTCCCAGTAAACATACCGGCAGGCTAACTGTTTCATCTTCGATATTCCGATATGGGTGACATGAAGTTCAGCCAGGATAGCTGTTTTGAGGCTTTCAGGTATGACTATCCTGTCGAGGCGGAAAACAATTCCATCTTCAATAGTATATGGTTTGTCATCAGACGTTGTTTTGAGAGTCTGAATCAGCTGTTGCAGAACAGGATCCTTTCCTGTTTCCTGGGCAATAACATCAGCTGTAATGGCCATACCAGTGATTTTGAAGAGTGATTCATGGCAGATTTGATTCACTTCTTCATTGATTGCTACATCACTGGACAGAAAACGTTGAGAGACAGGGGCCCTGGACAAGCAATCGACGTTCTCGTTGTCTATACCTCATTTGAATTTCACAGTGTAGGTAAAACCGGACAGGAAAGAGGCATAGCGCAACAATCTGGCAGATGTCATTTGAGGCAACGAGCGATTGTGACCAAAAATACGTGACAGAGGCTCGTTATCGGTCGTAAGGGTAAAATTGAGACCATAGATGTAATTGCAGAATCTACTAACTCCAAATACAATTCCTAGTGCTTCTCGATCCAACTGACTAAAGTTTTGCTCGAAGGAAGTTAGAGATCTCGATGTGTAGGCAATGGGCTTTTCCTTGCCATCGACAACATGGCTTTGGACTGCTGCAATTCCTACAGGGCTTGCATCTGTTGTGAGCACAATTGGAAGCGACGGGTCATATGGGACAAGGATACGGTCACTGCAGATCTCATTTTTGAGCTTTGAAAAGGACGATTCACAAGACGAGTCCCATTGAAAACGATAGTTTTTTCGAAGCAACTTAAGGAGTGGAAATGAAATAGTTGAAAAATCTGGAATGAAGCGAGAATAATACGTCACAAGGCCTAAGAAACGTCGCACTTCATCCGCAGAGCATGGACGGGGCATATCAGTGACAGCGCGTATCTTCTCTGGAGACTTCATTATTTTATTATGACCTATGATGTGACCCAAATATTCGATGTTCGTTTGGAAGAAAGAGCATTTCGATTTGTTTAGATGAAGATCATGATCAGAGAGAGTCTTCAAACAACATCGTAGGTTGTGAGCACATTCTTCATAAGTGGAGCCATGGACGATCAAATCATCGAAGTAGGCTTCGGTTTTAGGTACAGGACGGATAATTTGGGAGATGATTCTATTAAATTTGGATGGAGCCGTTTTGATGCCAAATGACAACCAATTCATCCGATAGGTGCCACGGTGAGTCGTAATTGTTTGAACCATACTACTTTGTTCATCAACAGGAACATGCAAATAAGCTTTAAACAAATCTAGCTTGCAGAAGTATTTTGAATTTCTCAGGCTACTAAGGACTTCGTCGATTCGTCGAATAGGAAAATTAGCAGAGACCAGGCAATCATTAACGTCACACTTGTAATCGACGCAAAGTCTAACACCATTGTCAGGTTTTGGGATAACTACGAGAGGTGATCCCCAATCACTCAGAGGCACGGGAGTAATGATACCTGATTTTTCCAGTGAGTCAAGTTCCCTATCCACACGCTCACGAGGGGCATATGGGACATCGCGTTCCCGTGTGAAGACAGGTCTAGCATCTTTCCGAAGAGTAAGGGAAATTTTTATGTTTGGAACGCATCCGATTTGCGGTTCAAATGTATTGGAAAATTCTTGGAAGAGATCATTTAGCTGAAAGATGTGAGGATCAGCAGCAATACAGCGGCCGATAGAGCCGGAAGACTTTTGAGTCATTTCTGCGTCAATTTGCTTTAATTCGAGACCAAGACCTCTGATCCAATCACGACCTAGAAGAGAATCGTGTCCAGTAGGTACGATATACAGCTGGCCAAAAATCTCTCTTCCATTATATTTGGCGGTGACTTGCACTTTCCCCATACATGGTACAACATTATTGGAATAGGCACGGAAGTTTATGGTAGAAGGTTGGAGGGGTATGCCAATATTTAGCGACTCAAATTTGTTTTTAGGCATAATAGAAAATTTTGCCCCTGAATCTACTTCCATTTGAACCATTTTGTCGTTAACTGAGATGTTCACCATGTATTTGTCAGAGCTAGAATGAAATTCGAATAAGTCAACAATATTATTTGACTTTAGTTGAGCAATTTCCAAATGATGGAGTCCATAAGTGTGATAAGAGGTAGAGTCATCAGTGTCAAAACGTAGTTGATTCGTATTTGCCTGTTTCTTTGTCAAAGTAAAAATACAGACTTTTTTAACGTGGCCCGTTTTTCCACATGATTCACATTTAAGGCTGTTTCTATCAGTTCTACATTCGTTGGAAAGGTGGTTCGATTTTGCACAATAAAAACAAAGATTTTCGATACCAAGAGCATGATAATCCAATCCAGAACGACGGGGTCGAGACTTTGAATTTGAGCGGTTGTGAGATTGTGACTGAGAACTGTTACGATCTGTTGAAAAGGAGCGACTGTGCGATTTTTTCTTGTGTGAACGGTTACCGCTGTGACTTTTGCCGGAACGTTGTTCCTTGAACTGTGACATTTTGTGGCAATCTTGTGGCTCTGTTCCCGAACTGGAACAACAGGGGTTTTGTTGTTGTAGTTCTCGACTTTGAACGCGGGAGGCTTCAAGAGCTACCGCTTTCGCTAGAATGTCTTCGAATTTAGGTGAATCAGATTGTAACAACTGCTCACGAATCCAGTTATCACGGAGTCCACGGATAAACTGAGCTCGAAGAAATATATTAGCGACGGAAACTTGTTCCCTGCAAGAGCATGTGACTAGAAATTCACAATCGGTTAGGTTGCGTTGAAAGGTTGCAACGTATTCGGGGATTGTTTGTTTCTCTCCCTGGTAGGTAGAAAGAAAATAATGTTGTGAGACAACTACATTCTTTACAGGCGATAGCATAGATTTAAATGCGGCAACTAGCTCGTCATAGGGATAATCTTTTAGGGCTTTGCTAGGTCCCGAGAGAGCAGAAAGATTATTATAGTGTTCAGAACCGATCGAGGCTGACAACAATTGCGCTTTTTTCGCAGGTGCGATGACGTTTTTCACGGCGGCATAATTTTCGAATCGTTCAAGGTAACATGAAAATTTATCCTTGCGTGCATCAAAATTTTCAAATGGTGAGACATGTACAACGCTTGACGGTTCGGTTGTGAAAACCTGCTGGGCGCGAAGTTGTGTAATGAAATCGTGTTGAGTTTTCACGATCTTGTCGGTCAACTGAGTAACAAGAGTCGTCAGAAAGTTTTCGTCAATCGACATTGTCAGGCGCACACCCACGGGGGGGGGGGGGGGGGGCTAAAGGGGCTGTAGCCCCCCCCCCCCCCCCCCCTCAAGAAAAAATTACATTCTGTTTTTAAATCCGTGGACACATCGCGTATTGAATACCCGGTTTGCGGGAGTTAGGTACATCCTACGAAATGCACTAAAAAATAAATAAAACGTATTTCGTATTTTTAAAACGTATTTTTAAAACGTATTTTTAAAACGCAGACAGTGTATTATCCATGCTGAAGAATAGCCAAAGAAGACTCAATTTTGTTTTGTGAGACAGCTGACGTAAAAAGATTTTGTCAAAATAAAACCTAAAATCTTATTTAATTTGCTGGGTTTTATCATTCATTCCTATAATAGTCCCTACTCAAAACTTGCATTCAAAGAGCTAAAATAAACTTAAAGTAATGCCTTAAAATATCGGTTTTTCTAAGGAATTTTTAAGAAGTTTTCCGTTGGTTGGCCCAGGGTCAGCCCCCCCCCCATAATTATTTTCTGGGTGCGCCACTGGACATTGTACTTACGATTTGGCGATTTCTGTTCTTCACCTCGTCGCCAACTGTTGTGGTGGCCGGGGAATTGTAGATAAAGAGCTACTTTGTTTTATACTTGTTTTATTATAAGAGAGCTATAGAAAATTACAGGCTAGCGCGCGCACAAGGGGAGAGCCATCAAGAGAATGAATATATGGAATGAATATATGGATCATATCATCTCCTATGGATACGAGCAACAGGTGGGACACAGATTGCTCTATGGAGTTACAACAGGTAATTTATTCAGAGAGGAGACAATATTGCCAACATATGAAAAAACGCTGCAAAGTCCTTGTCACATGGGTTTATTATTCTATTGGACATACCTACAGAATCGTTAGCTGTTTATTTATTGTTTCTTTGATATAAAATAATTGAAATAGCTATTTCTGGTGGTTTCCACCAATTTGGTCCCCAAAACACGAATTAGGTAAGCTCCTTTTTTTTTTCAAATTATCTTTGATCATTGACGGTACCATTAATCGTCTTGATCCACCTGTTGATACTTTTTCTAGTGTTATTCTACAAATTGATTGTGATTTCAGACGATTTCCCAGGTTTTTGACTCATAAAAAATCAATTTTGGGAGCTGAACATCTGGTACAACCTCAATTTTCCACTCTTTTGTCAAAATCGACTTCATATTCGGTCTTCTCGTGCCCAAAAACATGAAAAACGATACCTTAAATGCTCATTTTACTAACATGTTACTGAAACACAAAATGTACCTATTTGCATACACATTTTCACTCATAACACCCCTGGGTATATTCCGATCGGGCTGAAAAGTTTCGGGACACAACTAGGGCCCAAATGGAGCATGTGTGCGAAAGAACGAATTTTTTAGACCGAAAATGAAGCCTGTACACGTGATACGGCGGACGGCGTACGACAGACGGCGGACGGACATTGCATTTTTGGAATCTACGCTCCTTGGAACGGAAAAGAAAAAATTTTGAGGGAGTGTTATAAAAATTTTTTGCTGAGCGAATACATAGGTGTATTATTCACAGAATAATAAACCAAAAGTACCTATTTGCATACACATTTTCACTCATAACACCCCTGGGTATATTCCGATCGGGCTGAAAAGTTTCGGGACACAACTAGGGCCCAAATGGAGCATGTGTGCGAAAGAACGAATTTTTTAGACCGAAAATGAAGCCTGTACACATGATACGGCGGACGGCGTACGGCAGACGGCGGACGGACATTGCATTTTTGGAATCTACGCACCTTGGAACGGAAAAGAAAAAAGTTTGAGGGGGTTTTATAAAAATTTTTTGCTGAGCGAATACATAGGTGTATTAGTCACAGAATAATAAACCAAAATCCACCTAAGCACAGACAACTAACTATACAATTAAGTTGTATATGTATTTAACTAAACAGGAACATAAATTGGAACTAGAACAAGAACTCCGGAACAGGGACTCCATAAAAGAGAGGGCGAAAGATATAAATTACAGGAGATTCCGTTTATAATCACTCAATTTACGCTGGCCTGTCATATGATAATATATATGAAGTGAGAATGACAGTAAAACTAGATTATGGAATGTTCGACAAAGTCGATGATATTAAATTAAATTAAACTGGAACATAAATTGGAACTAGAACAATTTTATTCTTCTTACAATCATAAAGTAACTGGATATACCAATACCATTTATCATCATTCCGTTTTTGGCACCCTGTCATCTGATATGGAGTGGAGTACTTCTCCTGAAGATATGGTCAAAATTCTCTTATCCTGCTTGGTCTTGGTTATTCCATTGATCGTCCATACGTTCCACATTCCTAGTCTCTCAACAGCCTTCCTATACAGTCCACATCTGGGTTGATTCAGGTCTTTGGTTACCAGTGTTTGAGTCCTTTGAGAGATCATTTGGCAGCAAAGACAGCAGCTTTGGCCTTGTAATGTGAGAACGTCACCACTATTGGACACTGTTTGAGACCTCCGGACAGACGTGTATTGCGGGCTTGCGATGAAGTCTGATCATTTGTACGACCAACCCTTCGTATTCTGATCAAACTGTTGTCATCAACATCCAGCTTGATTGTACTCCTGATGATATTGGTCACAACTGACTCCAGGTTTTCATCAGGCGATTCAGCAACACCGAGAAACATCAGGTTGTAACAGAGTGGGTTATATATATATATATATTTTTTTTTTTACATCGACTCTGCTCGGATTGGGTCGCTGTCCTAAGTTGCCCTAATAAAATAATTTCTTTTAAATTAGGTGCTTTCCAGTGAAAGCAATTTCACCACTGAGGATGAAGAGAGACTCCTTAATAGTCCTCCATCCTCAGGAGTAGTGGAAGCCATGGAGGTTGAGGACAGCGGTTTGGGTGCGGATCTCAGGACTCAATGCTGCCTCCAGCTGGGGGGGGGTCAACACCTTACTGCCTGAGGCTCCTCTCGTCCAGCGGCCTGAGTGGCGGAAACAGCTGTTGACACTGAGTGGGGTGGGCAAGAGTTGCTTCTCATGGCATATACACTAGGGAAAGAAGCCTGAGGAAGCAGCGGTGCTGGCCCGTGCTCATATGCCTTTCAGCAAAAAAACAAGGAGCAGCATCAAATGAAAGGAGAGATAAGAGGAGGAGAACCTCAGTTGACGCTAAGCTGGACAGCCAGAAGGCAGCCACTAAAAAGAAGAGGGTAACCTTTAAATCCTCCGAAAATCATTATCTTACAGCACGGCAGCTGCTGGGTGGAAAGTCACCATAGTTGATGCTGATTTCCCCCAGACACTTCTGACTTCCGGGCAGATGCACGAAATTCAGGAGTTCATCCTGAAGGCGATCATGGAGCTGGAAGAGAAATGGCCTCAGCCCTCGTTCCTGGACTCCAGTTATTACCGAGGATGGCTTTATCACCTGTGACACCAGGGTGACAGCCGACTAACTCAAGGACTTCATCCGCGCAGGTCGTCCCTGGCCGGATGCAAAGCTGAGGGAGGTAGAAGGAGCCGAGCTCCCACACCCTCAGGTTGTTAAGGGATACTTACCTGCCAGTGCCCACTATGAGGATGCAAAGATTCTTGCCCTCCTGCGAGGTCAGAATCGAAGCCCTCATGTGAGTCACTGGTGCATCCTGTCCAGGAAAAATGAGGGGATCATGGCTGTAACAGCCGTGTCAGTGGACATCCCCTCGGCAGAGGTGCTAAAGGCAAGTGGCTGCGTGAACTTCAAGTTTGGCAAAGCCAACTTGAGGCTAGTTAAAGCCAAATCATGCAAGAGCAAAGCCACAAGCGAGACTGAGGGGGGGGGGGGGGCAGGAACAGACGGCGAGGGCAGGGAAACCCACGGGACTGCACCGGAGCAAAGTATGGCATCCCAGGGGGAACCTGGGCCCGTTCTGTCCACATCTGGGACGGCGTCTCCAGGGCTGAAGGCTCCTAAGAGCACAGATGCTCCCTTGACCTCAGGTTTGCAGCGCGGAGATGCTCCGTCGACCTCCGGGGTGCAGTGGCGAGCATCTCAGGAAACTTCCAACACCCAGAGGCAAGAAACACCACCGAATTGTGGTACCCAGAGGCCCAGTACCTCAGCTGAGGGAGTTAGGGGTCAGCAACGGACCATGAAGCAGTTCAGGCCTGAGCTTCATGGTTCGAAGAAGAGAAAGCCTGGCCACCCCAAAAAGAATGGCGACAAGGGAAGGGGTGGCAAAAAAGACAAAGCCACAAGCGAGACTGAGGGGGGGACAGGAACAGACGGCGAGGGCAGGGAAACCCACGGGACTGCACCGGAGCAAAGTATGGCATCCCAGGGGGAACCTGGGCCCTTCAGCGCCTCATCGGGGCTGACTCCCGTCCAGGTACACCTCCACAGAGCTGAAGCGGCCTCAACCGCCCTCTGTGGGGTCTTTGCCAGGAGGTGACTCAACATAGCCCTGATACAAGAGCCCTGGGCTGGAAAACGAATAATAAGAGGAATCCCTTCAAGCTCAGGTAAGTTGATATACTGCAGGGAAGCTGAAATGTGTAGAGCAGCAATTCTCATAGATCATATATATATATATATATATATATATATATATATATATATATATATATATATATATATATATATATATATATATATATATATATAGCTATGCCAGACTTCACTTCTAGAGGCCTTGCAGCAGTAATGCTAGAGGAGCAAACTCCATCAGGAAGCTGAAGAATTGTGCTGGCATCGGCACACTTCCCTGGTGAAGAGGTACAAGCTCCACCCCAAGAAATGAAACGCCTTGAGGATTTTTGCCAGCAGAGGAATCTCCACTTCCTCATAGGGTTGGACACGAATGCTCACCACACTGTGTGGGGAAGCACCAACACAAACGAATGAGGTGAGAACCTGTTAGAGTACATGCTTGCATGCCAGGTGACGGCTGATCATAGGTATGTTATGTTTAATTTGGAGACTAACCAGCCACAAGCAGAAACATACCGTATTCCAAAGAATACTTACTGGTCGCTCACGGGACACCTCAAGATTAAGGCATGAACTTGCTGGACTCGACGGGGATATATGTACGCCGGAGCAGCTAGACTCCTCCGCACGGAAACTGCAAGCGGCAGTGCTCAAGGCTTACGAGGAAAGCTGCCGACTTATTACCAAGAAGAGCAACCGGGATGCTCCATGGTGGAACAGTGAGCTGGCAAGGCTCCGTTCCTTAGCCAGGAGGTTCTTTAATTATAGGGCTATGAGAAACGGTGAATGGGACACCTACAGAAGATATCACACCAAGTATACAGTAGCCCTACGAAGAGCAAAACGGTCATCCTGGAAGAGCTTTTGTGAAGGACTGGAGGGTGTTTCAGCCGTTGCCAGACTCCAGAGGAGGGTTCTATTCAAGGATAGACCAAACCCAATTGGGTTACTTCAGAAGTTGGATGAAAGTTATACCAGTGACACGAAGGAGACCCTGGAGTTACTCATGGGGGTATACTTCCCAGACTCTACGGTCATGGAAGAGGACCATAGCCCCGATGCGCAGGATGTCAAAAATGCAAGCCGCCTCCTAGACAGAGGCATCCTGAAATACGCCAAAAAGATTTTCACTTCCAATAAGGTTAAACGGGCAATTAACTCATTTAAACCGTATAAGTCTGCAGGTGGTGATGGCATTTTCCTGATACTGCTTCAACAGGGCCTGGACATGCTAGCCCCCCTCATCATAGAGACTCCCAACGCAAGTTTTGCACTCTCTTACATCCCAAAGGTGTGGAGGAATGTGAGGGTGGTGTTTACACCAAAAGCGGGCAAGTCCTTCTCCACATTGCCCAAATCACAGAGACCCATCAACCACATCTTTCCTTCTAAAGGCCATGGAGAAGATAATTGGCCAGATGATCAGAGATGATCGTCACTCAACCAACCTTCCTCAACATGCCTACCAAAAGGGTAAATCAACAGAGACGGCTTTGTCCGATACTGTGATGTTGATTGAAAAGGCATTAGAAACTAAAGAAATATCCCTCTGCTGCTTTCTGGACATAAGGGTTGCTTTCGATAACACCAACTATGCATCCATTGAAAGAGCTTTGAGAAGGAAGGGGATAAATGACCCTACCATTAACCCGTTCAGTGCGCCCGAATTTTCGCGAAGTGCTCGCCAGTGCTACGAAAAAAAATTTAAAAAATTTTTTAAAAATTTTATACTGTATGTTTTTGTAATTGTCCATGAAAAATATTTTTCATGATTTTTTCGAAAAAGGAGACATCGTGTAGAAGAGACGGGGGCCCCCCTCCGATCCACATGTGTCGAAGGAATTTCCCCGCAGCATTTCCCCTCGAGAGGAATCGGGCTACGTTCCGCCGAGGGGTTCTCGGGGGCGCACTCCCGAGGATCACGGTTTTCCGAGGGGGTCTCGGGAGGCGCACTGAACGGGTTAAGTGGATAAAGGCTATGCTGGTGAGCCGACTTATCACAACCACACGGGGAAAGGAAAGCATCACTGTGGTGGCCAGCAGAGGATGCCCCCAAGGAGGAGTTCTCTCCCCCCTGTTGTAGCTACTGGCAGCTGACGAACTGCTTGAGATCTTATCTCATGCCAGCTACGAAGTAGTAGCTTATGCGGATGACATAAATGTAATCATAAGGGGCAAGTTTGACGGCACCGTGTCAGAACGGATGCAAGGTGCCCTAGATGTCATTCAACGATGGTTTTCAAAAGAGGGGCTTCATTTAAACCCTGAGAAAACCACTGTGGTTCCCTTCACTAAGAGAAGGAAACTATCTCTAACAGCTCCTAGCCTTCAGGGCAAGAGGCTGAGCCTCGCCGCTGAGATCAAATATTTAGGAGGTATGCTGGACCAGAAGCTGTCCTGGAATAAGCATTTGGAATACACTATCAATAGAGGTGCATGAGCATTGTGGTCTTGCCACAGAATGCTCGGCAAGACGTGGGGCCTGACACCCACCTTGTCGGCAAGGGCCTACAAAGCAATTGTCAGACTCATGGTCACCTACCCTTCAATGGTATGGTGGCAAAAATCCAGCCAAGTAACAGCACAGGAAGCACTATGAAAACTCCATGCTTAGGCATAACAGGAATCATGAATGCCATCTGCAGCAATGGAAGTCCTCTGGACCTCACTCCTCTGTACGTTCATGTACAGAGGACTGCCTACATGGGGCGTCAAGAATGCAGCAGTTGGGGAGGATCAAGACACTTGTACACAGAGAAAGTCACCTGAGTATACTGGATACTATCACGACAGTCTCTGTGACTCGGTCAGTTCCTGATTTCATGTTAGAAAGAAAGAACGTCGACCTACCCTTCAAGGTCATCATAAATGATCATGAGACCTGGAAAAGAGGCCTACCTCAGTTTGAACCAGGCTCAGTTTGAACACAGACGGGTCTGTGATGGAGGGTGGGGCTGGGCCTGGGGTACATGGGCAAAACTCTAGTTTGGCCAAGCCCCTTGGCAGCACAGCCACAATCTACTAAGCAGAAACCCATCCCATAGAAATTTGTGCGCAAGAGGTTGCCAGGAAAATACTCAAAAGCACAAGGATCTACATCCTCTCTGACAGCCAGGCAGCTTTAAAGGCCATTTTGTACTTTTCCATAACATCTACGCTGACCTGGAGTTGCCTAGCTTCCCTCAATGAGGCTGCCCGTGGCAACCAACTCATGCTGCTAAGGGTGCCTGGTCATGAGGGTAACAAGACTGCCGATCGCCTTGCAAAAAAGGCATCGAAGTCTATCCCATACAGTCCCTGTACAAGTAAAAGAATGGGAAGACAAACAAAGGGCCGCTTACTTGAGCAACACCTCTGGGTTGCGACAATCAAAGCGGCTGATAAGCTTTTCCCAAAAGCGGGTACAATCCCTCCTATCAATGAGGCCCAAAGACCTCCGTACCATCGTGGGTCTCCTCACTGGGCATTGTTCCCTATGGTGCCACCTTAAAAACAGTGGCAAAGCCAAGACTGATGTCTGCCATCTCTGTACTGAGGCAGTGGAAACAGCAGATCACATCCTATGTGAATGTCCTGCTGTAGCATCAACATGATTCCAGCATTTCGGGAAGGGGTTTATAAATACCACCGATGCTGCCGTAGAATCAATGATAAGCCTCCTTCACTTTGTGAGAGAAGATGCCATCAGTCGGGTTCTTAAATGAAAATAGGGACAGGTGTCAAAATAGATCTTTCAGGTCTCATTGACGAGGGGCTCGGTACCCGTCCCATTAAAAAAAAAGAAAAAATTTAGGTGCTATTATAGGAGAAGGGAAGGTATTAAGTAGACAATGATTTTGCTCTGACTCTACATTTTTTTATTGGGTAATTAAGGAATAAACCTCCAAGAAATTTGTTGTAGGGGAGGGAATAAAGGAGAAGCTAAATTCGCCCAAGGGGGGTGGGGGCGGATTTATATATTTCTTGAAGGGGGGCAATTTCAAGGGATGACTTATCGGGCCACAGCAGAATTGTTAAAAGGATGAAATGGTTTAAACATCGAGTGATATAAATAAAAATGAGGGAGGTGTTATCTTACCTTGTTGAAGGTAGGAAACTGATTGATTGGTCTCCTTCCTATCATTGCGACGGGTGGCACCGTTCCTGAGTAACAGTTCTGCGTGCTCATGCATTAGGAACTGCTACAAGGTTCAGGTCCTAAATAGCTACATTTTCTTTGAAAATTCGTTCCCTAAAAATGCTCATGTTTTCATTTTAACGATTGAATTTTGAATATCTTGGTTAGAATTTCAAAGGGTACCAAACTGTGGTAAACTAGATAGACCTCCATTGTGGGTAAATGAATGAGATGAGGCGACCGACAGAACAATAGTGGGTACTACTTACTATATTACCACTAGGTATACCTATACAATGAATATTGTTATCTTGGTGACCTGTGTGTTGCACTGGATGGTAGTAATTGGTTGGTGATATTTACAAATGACAAGAGAATTTTGTAGACTTTAGTTCATGACTGCTGGATTCAGTATCACAGTTCTTGTTAGTCGTTCTGGGGTGAATGATGAGTCATTCATAACAGCGATTCGATTTATTTACTAACCATCTTGGGCGATAACATTTCATGATTTCATTTAAAAGGAAGGATGCACCTATTTTGTGGGCTGTTAGCACCTTACATGATTGATGAGTTCCATTACTGTATATCTAAACATACCTAATGATTAATTATTACCTACACTCAGGAACTATAGGCGTTGATTAAATAAAATTAATAAGATGCACATGGAACCTTGCCTACTTGCTTATAATATAGACGTACTGTATCACAAAACCATCATTGCAAGAAGTTAGCCAACCTCCCCCTCCCTTCATCTTATATAACGCTTAGGTAGGTAGGTAATTTTCTCCGTGGGTTCGATTACATTTGTTCGTTTTCTTGAGTTGGATCAAAAGTTGATCAAACTTTTTTCTTCAAAAATCGGTGATTGTTTATACTTTTTAGATCCAAAGTTTTCTCATTTGTGTGTGAAATACGCACTACAGCTCTGATTCATTCGTTCGAGATAACCTACTCCCTGATACGTAATCAAAACCTTCGCATTTAGTGACTCGAAGTGGGGAATTATTTTTCCGAAGTGCAAATTTGGAACAGACATGAGTGAACAATCCTACTAACAAAAATCGGTGGGTTAGAAGCCATTCAGTCCTTCTTTCAGCAGAAAAATGTAGGGTTGCTCAGTATACAATGTTCATTTTTTTGTGAGATGGAAGCAGGAAATACTATAGACTTTCGGATAGGTACTGATAGTTACAACCGTGTGAACTCAAATACTCAGGGTGTCAACATATTTACCACAGGACAGATGACCCAAACATGAAACAACACTGAATTTATGTCTGAAATTGTGTGTTGTCAACCATCACTTTCAAAAATGAAAAACCAATTAATTTTAATTTCATTTAGAATCATACAAAATCACACAAATCGCTCAATTCCAAAAACTTGAATAATGTCCATCTCATTTTCTGAACCTGGGGAAATGAATCTCTTTTTTCATAATTATGGGGAAAATTCATGTTGACATTCAACATCTGTAAACCTTTCCATGTGCCTCGATTAAGATAGAGAAGAGATTTTCACAACTTAGGTAGGTACCTACTTACTTCTCCAAAATCCTCGACAGTATTCTTCAATTAAAACCTTGTTGTATGCATTGTACGATCACTTGTCCGATGTTCCCCACCAAACTTCGGAGAATTCAGATAACTATGAACGATCAACAAATTCCGGTCGTAGACAAGACAGGCAGGTACTTCCTAGTTTCTCTATAGGGGTTTTTACTGCCAGGTAGAAAAAAAAGAGTGCCACTTTATGTCAACAAGTTTTTATATAACAACATGAAGTAAAATCTCATCAGTCATATCCTCAACCTTTGTAAAAGTTGGACAAAAACAAAGTGAACAATGTGACAAACATAGGTAAATGAAGCTGTAGGTTGACGAAGATATTGCTTTTCATCATACCGTTACAATAAGTTTTGATATGGCATGATAAATAGCTACCATGAGTTAAGATAACTCCATAGAAAATTAATGTTCAAAACAGGACGAAGAATTAGAGGAAATGAGAGGGAAACATTTTGAATACAATGCTGAAAATTAAATGTACCAAACATAAGGTTCATAAATAAGACCATCTCCTTTTTCATTCGAGTATAGGAACATAGAAGATAATATGTATGGTGAAACTTGATCCTCGCATAGTACCTATGGTAGAAAAGTAGGTTATTTGGCCATGACAATTAAAACAATAGGTGCTAATTATAATAAATCTGCAACTATAATATGTATGATGTTCTACTCAATCGGGCCTTCATTCATCCTACATGCCCAACGTTGGGAATGATTCTACCAAAACATATAAATTTATGTATAAAATTTAGACCATTAACCTTCATCAAGGTACATAGTTGAATTCTCTACAATTTCAATTGATACAATTCAGTAAAACACACAATACCTTCCCAATGAGACAATGACCAAGAAAAAACAAAGTAGTTAGGTACCTAAACTCAAATAAGCAAGCATAAAAAGAGGGAGTGCAGTCTACATTTTTAATAGGTACTTATCAATCATAGGCCACGGTCAACTTTGATAGTTTTCTTCACGCTGCCTAGTACTGTATGTAGAATACATCATAACTGATGATACTAGTACAAGTCACTATGTTTTTCTCTCAACTGTTGAGCTGGAAAATTTATCATTAGAAAAATTTGCTGAGTTTCAGTAAATCATCGATTACACAAGTCAACATTTTATTCACTACGATTTTCAACGCGTAGAGAACCACAACCAACAGCCACGTTATTCATTACTTGTAAACAATATAGCAATGGTTCAAAGGATTCAAGTCCCAGAAAATGATGTACCTAATGTAACACAAATGTTTTTCCCAATCAACTTGTATTACATTTATAGTCATTCCATAATTGTCACTAGAAGAAATAAGGATAGACAGACTATATGTACTTTCTGTACACATTTAGGAAAAGAGCAGCAAGACGAAAAGGAGGTGTTTTATATTCATCAGGAAAGATAAATATACGGAAAGATAATAAAGACCATTAATGTAAGTCTAAGCGAGAGGGACAACTTGAGTGACCACTCACCTCATTAAGATGTTTCACAAATCCCTCTCATGAATTGTGTACAAAGATTTGATTTTGAGACTGCTGGCAAAATAGATTGATCAATTCTTTGTTGGCATTTGAATGTTGGCAAAATAAACTGATTAATGCTTTGTTAGCCGTTCATAAAAGCAGCATTTACATATTAAGAATGTATAACAAATTGCCCAGGTCTGTTTGTTATTTGATAGGTTCCTCATGTGGACCGAAATGCAGCGATATCGATTCTGATAGGTTCTAGTTACAATGTAGTCCCAAATTCTCAATGAGCAGTAGTCAATATGATTCTTCTTGGCAAAGAGTATAAGGTTTGTTCTTACTCCTTCAGTATCAGGAGCGTCATTTTTAATAGAATACCTCTTTGTTGTTCATGGTGATTTTGATGCAAGTTCACTGATCAGTTTCATAGCCAAAGTAGATGATTATACATTTTTTCGAGTGACGTCACATAGAAATGCATGAAGATCCTGGTAAAGATCCTTGAGTAACTTATAGGATTTCTCTTGATTTTACCCATTTGAACCAACTATGCAGGGAGAGAAAGAGTTTTGACTAGAATTTGATAGGTGATTATGATTCAAAGTTAAAAAACCAATTTGAGAGCCATTGTGGAAAATGGAATTTTTGTTGTTACACCTCTCTGCAACTGAGAATGAAATTCTCATAAATCGAAGTAGCAAGTTAGTGACACATCAACCAATTTTGTGAATGAACATGTAGGTGTTATCATTTTAGTTTTTGGGCCATCAAGATACCTGATTACCTATAGATCTATTGTTGCTATCTTTACAAAGTGGACACATGGGAGGAAGGCAGATTATTGGCGGGGAATATAGTGCTGATTCTGGGTGTACCTGATGCTCTGTTACCTAACTTTTTGTAGCTGAGCCTATTTTCAATCGAATGCCACAAACTTTGTAAGGTAATTGAAACTAGACTGTATCACCACCTTTTGAAACACATTATCAAGATTTAAAAATCCCAGTAATTACAATGACGTGTCCCAACAAGACATCGAGCGTACCATAGTAACATATTTCAATAATGATAACATTTTATATTCGATTTACATATCTGAATTGCACATCTGGTCTTTTCCATTGTTTGTCCCTGAATTGGTCTAGGACATCAAACTAACCATTTATGACGACCGATCATTCAACTGCAGACATTACTTTTCCTTCCAGTTTGTCCATGTGTTGCAGTGACCATTGTCGAAAGACGAGTGGAAGAAGGTGTTACTTCACAGTTTTGTAAGTCAAATTTCTTATGACGTGACTGCCTGAATGCTGTATGCTTGAACATTAAGTTTAGTTGTGTCAGTAGATACAGAAGTGAGCTCTTGGCAACACTTAGGAGGAGAAAAAACTGTGGATAAAGAATAATTCGAATATGAAAACTTTACCTCTAGTTTTCGTGAAACTGACCTTTTGAAACATAGCTTCCACTCGAGACCTCAATTATAAGTAAATATCTCGAAAGAAATCTTGAAAGACTTTTTTTTTCCAAGTTGAAAGGTACAGTTAAAAAAAAAACTGAATTAAAAAATTCAACATTACATTTTCAGATGTGCAAATTGTTAAAACAATCAGAACCAAATACCACCCAAGTATATTTTTTATTAAAACTTTATGAGTATGTTGATATGGAAACAAAACAAATTTACCAAACATACTTGACTATGCGAGGATTAGTATAGTGCATAAAGAACCTATTGCTTTGTAAATTAAGAAAAAGAAAACATAACCAATTGGAAGATGATCAAGAAGATCAAGTTCAATAGTACCATACATAGGTAATTAACCAAATGGCTTTGGTGACAGAAGCAAAGTGAAAAAGATGAGAGAAACAAATGAATCTAAAAATAAGTAGGAGATTGGATACAGGAAGGAGGCATAAGAACAATAAATGCCCTAAACTATGGTTTCTGATGGAACTGCGCTCAAATTTTTCAGTAATTATTACTTCATATCTACCCGATAAACCAGAAAACCATGTTGCACATAGAATATTGACATCTTACAAATATTATCAATAATTCAACTTGCATCGAATGCAAGTACAAACATCTAACAGAAGTTATCTGAAATGGTATGAACCATTTCTCTGGCTCAGTCTAAATAAAACCTCACCATCAACTTGGAATCGATGATTCGGGGACCCTGAGAATGGATAATACCAAAGAATGTAGAGTCTCTGCAGATAGGTAGGCATGAATTCTAGATCAATGAACTTGAAGCATAAACGATTAATTAGCAGTAATGTAGGCATGTTGAAATCATTTTAATCTAGACCACACTCACATCAAATTATGGAATGTATCAACTATAAAATAAACTGTTAAACTATCAAGATCACAGCAATAGCTACAACAGAACATGATTGTAATTATTATGACATTCAATGTACAATTTATTCTTCCCCCCTTCCGACTGATCCTTTCAGATGAATATGTTACCAGTTTTGCAGAGAACTGGAGTATTATATCACCATAAGTTAAATGGAACAAATTTCTACATTGGACAATAATGTACAAAAACAAATATTTTTATTGGTATTGAAAACTGATAATAATCGAGTATAAGTAACCAGAAAAATATTCAATTAACAGCACAAATAGGAGAATAGAAAAGAAGGAGAATTCAACAACAATAACCATTATTTTCTGATAACTTTGGCTTCACTTTTTAGACATTTTCAAGTTGGCTACAGCACCTCAACTGAAAATGGAGTAATCAGCCGGTCCAAAATATTATTGAAGATGAGCTTTAAGGCTCAGTAAAAGTAGTAAACTCAAGAAAGAACTATTTGATAACAATATCCACTATTTTCCATTGACTTTGGCTTCATTTAAATTAACATCTGCAGTGTCCCTAGATTGGTAAAAGAGTATATAACCTGTTTCCGAAGATTTTTGAATGTCGGAAGTGAGGCCATAAAAATCTTCTATAGCAGACTGGTCAATTTTCTGGAAATCAATAAAACAGGTTAGTGAACTAAGACAATCGACAACTTCAATTATGATGTATCAAATCACTCGCGACGAAATCGTGGAAACCCATTTCAAAGAAAAACGGAGTTATTGAAAAAATAGTATATATATTTCCACTAATACACGAAAAACCGCCGGTATAACAGCGTTTTTTGCGTTTTTCGTGTATTAATGGAAATAGACTATTTTTTCAATAACTCCGTTTTTCTTTATTCTTTATGATGTATCAGTTCTGTGCTAGGTAATGCTGTTTTCATCCCAACACCCTTCCAAAATTACACCCTTGTGACTAATGAACCTACTCTTAGCAGACAGTGACTGTGGTTGAGTTGAACTACAGTGCAAACTGTCCCAATGCTCTAAATAATATAAAAGATTGACTTACATCAACCATGTCATCATCAAAAAGAAGCCAAAAGTCATGACTCTTCACTATGCTTATGTAATGGCCTCGATTTGGTCCACTTCCACAGTGAACAACAACAGCAACAAGATTGTAAGGTCGGTCAGGGTTAACAGCATCATCAGACTGGAAAAATTTGGTAATCAAATAATGTCATGAAACAGAAGAAATGAAAAATTGCATTATAGAAGATGGCTTCAGCTTCAAGCACAATCATTTGTAATACCTCAGAAAATTGGTTGATGATCACAAATATACTGTGCATATAAGCATACTGCAAATCCTAGAAACTTGCACTCGAGTAGAATAAAAACTTGATTAACACTCTTGACTATTACATACAAGCATATTACTATAATATACAGCAAGCGCATTATTATATACAAGCATACTGATTATTATATACAGCATATTAAGTACAATAACATATGCAGAGTAAACTTAATGGATTACTGGAGCATGAACTCATTACGAAGGACATTTGAAATTGAGAGGAAAATAATCATACGAGATACTTTGGAGACAGCAAGACCAGAAAATAAACTTACAGTATTGAATAGCCGCAGCTCAAGAGGGAAGACGACTCTATGTGAGACTTTTATGTGTCGATTGTACTGTTCCATGTACTTGAATCTCTTAAGATGAAGAGCTAAGATCATTGGCAACTTTTTTACTCGCATGCATTTCTGAAATGAAGCAATAACATGTTATTAATGATGAACTTGAAATTAAGTTCTGGTGTGGAGATTGCCACGCAATGCTTAAATATTCTTCACAATAGCATAGATGCAAGTTTGGCAGCAAGGGCCCGACTGGCTATTTCGGCCCAACCCGCTGCTCATGTTGGCCTGACAGGCAAGATCATGAGATTATACAATACTGAGCAAAGAAATATAATATAATTACATAGAAACCTCACTTCCCGTTTCCTAACCCCACACCAACGTCATTTAGCTAGAAAACCTAGAAAATGTTGGAACCATTGACATATTTTTGCTTTCAATTGACCAAATCAAATGCGATCGAGTTCAAAATCAATAGGTATGATCTTGACAACCTAACGGACATTTTGGCACCAACCACACTGATTTTGGTCCACATTTACTGCAGCTATTGTTGAAAGTCGAAAAATTAGAAAACCCATCATATTTTTCCACCTAGAAAGCTCGTTCTCATCTCAAATTGAAGAGTTTAACGAGTTGAACAAAAACCAAACAGAAAAATCTGAAAAATACTGCAGTTCGAGGAAGTTATGACCATTCAAAATTCTAACATACATACATACCTTTTTTATATTTTATTTAAAAAACTCCACTCAAAGGCAAAAGGGAACGCCATTAAATAAAAACAAATAAATAAATCAAATAATGGGGAGACGCCCAGCATCACCCGACACCAGCCCTTGAGGGGCGGGATGATGAAGGAAGTTGGAAAGAGAAAGTGGGATGAAAGTGCCCCTAAAGAATGACCACCAGTTTAAATATGAGCCATGCAAGACACGGGTGGTGATACCATGGAGTACTTCTGCAGAGATGCCCAGCTCGCATAACTCCATGGCACTTTTCCCACACCACACCCCACACCATGACAAGGTTGCTGCCAGTACCTTGATGTCATCAGGCCACTCCCTTGTGTACTTGTTTTTCTTAGCCCTCCACGTGTGCTCCATGTCCACGTTGCCACTGACAACCTGGACATCCAGGATAACTACAGACCTGTCTGGCTTGATTGGCAACCATGTCCGACAGCAGTGGGTTAAACCATGTCTGGCTTCAACCCATCTGCTGCCTGGCACTGCTGCCTCTCAACATCCCAACCGCTAAATAACAACGCACCTGCCACCTGCCTGGCCACCGCATCGTGACACTGAATGTGGCCACCAGGAATCTGTGGACAGACTTGCACCACATGATATTCTCATTTGCGACTCGATAGGCACGGCAAAGGGTGGTAACAGTCCCGTGACTACCTCTGGAACACCTTACTGCTGTGGTTAGTGAGGAAATACTTACGTATGTACGTACATACATACATACAGAGTGATATCAAGCGATAACCCGTATAGAAACTCGTTTTGAGCATTTCTCAACAAACTTCCATGGTTTTCTCAAACACATATTTTTGAAAAATCAAAAACTCAGTAAAAACTGAGCAGATCCAATGCTTACCTACTGCATAATTAATTCATGTGGTAAGAAAGGCAAACAGATATTGGTAAGAATGGCATTTATGACACCAAAATTGTATTGAGTACACTAAAAAAAAAGCATGTTCACCAGTACCTACTACGTTCCAAAACCTGATGTCAGATCCTAGGAGCTCAAGAAAACAAAGAGCTTTTGAATCCGTGAGAGGCCTAAACAATGAAATCATACCAAGGTATCGTGTTCTGGTGGGACTGTCAAGTGTTTGATGGGAGGTCGATGCTCTGACTGAAGACCTTCCGTCCAACATGTCAAATGTGTTAGAAGCACAACAGCTCAACAAAATATGTGATACATTATTCCGCCTTTTCATCAACAGATTCTCAGTCCTGATTGGCTGTCCTCTTCGAAGGACAGAATTTGATCCAATCATTTCGTTCAAGGCTTTATTAAGTGTATGCGTTTTGACTCTCACTAGTTACCTAAATTTACCCAAGCATCTACTTGATCTTGCTAAAAATATGTACTTCTTGCATTATTTGCCTAGTATACCAAAGTATCATTTTTTATAGTCTTTATAACAATCAGATCATCCACCTCTATCGGTTATACAACATTCTGCGTTTTACATCACGAGTTTTTTGTCAATATGTTTGCAATTTTTTCATCAATCACAACTGGACCCCATCCTTTGCCCATCAGACATAGGTCAAAGCCTTCAAACCAAGTAAAATGAAAATATCTACCAAAAACTTGGGACATACAACTTACAAAACACACACATACGCACACACACACCCACAAAAAAGAAGGAACTGAAGATTCCGTTCGTAGTAAACCGTAACGTAAAAAAGGAATGTAAACCATGATTTCAGGCGGGGGCTTTAAATCCACCTGCCTTGCCAGCAATGCGGACATGATCGGCTGTCGTGTCAGGAGGATCAGAATCACAGCCATAGGTGAGGCTGAGCATCAACATAAACTTTCAATGCAGTTTTACATCGATGGTGACAAGGGGCGTTGTGATTCGAACCTATGGACCGCAGTTGCTGTCCCAGTACCAACCACCAAACCACTAAGTGACAGCGTTACTGCGCTTGGCCACCGGCTCACTCCTGCTCTTGGTAAACAAATGTAGAGTGATCTACCTTTACTTCTACAGTATCCATCACTGTTGTATCTGATGATGTGGAAGGGATGTCATCAATATAAATCTATTAGTTCAATCCTATGCCAAAATAAATAGAATAAACTCCCAGATAGCTCAACTTCTCATTGTCCTTGATCACCCTCCAAAACCATACACAATCAATCAGAGTCTTCTTGTTAAAATACAGAATAAGATTCTTATTGAAAAAACCTTATTTTTGTGGTAAGCAGTAAAGTAAACAGCCATTCTAGGCTGGAGCTTTTCGTCAGACTGCCCTCCCAGCCTCCCGGTCGTGATCAGATGTCCTCCAACGAGAGAATCAGAATTCGATCTGATCATTTTGCTCTTTACTTGGCTATTCACTGCCTCACCTCCTTGTGTGGAGAGGGGTTCGCCCAACAGCTATACGGGAACAGAATCACTCCCGACAAAATCGTGGAAACCCATTTCAATGAACGAAAACGGAGTTTTTGAAAGATTGTCTATTTTCACTAATACACCGGTAATCACTGATACCGGTTTCGGTGATCAAACCATCGTTAGTAACAAACAATAACAGTAAAGTTATTTTAATTTTTATGACAGTGTTATTTATCGTGTATTTTTCGTGTTATTTATGACAGTGTTATTTATCGTGTATTAGTAGTTTATCGTGTATTATTCTTTAATTTTATGACGGTGTTATTTATGGTGTGTTTTTATAACAGTGTATTTTTCGTGTATTAGTAGAAATAGACAACCTTTCAATAACTCCGTTTTTATTCTTTACCTACATGGGTTGTACTTGGATGCGCCACCACGTGCCACAGTAGTCACCCATCCAGTACTAACCATGCTCGAGGTATCTTAACTTCGGTGATCTCAAGGAAACCAGTTTATTCCACCTGATAAGGCCGTTGGGCCTGCTGTGGTGGGTAGTTCAAGATGAAAGAATGAGAATCCTGCCTTTTCTTGATTAAAATTATTCAATTATTTAGAAAAAATTGGTAGGAATATAAAGATATTTTACCTGGGCCTCTTGGTAGCTTGAACAATTATCACATTTGAATTTGTTATCCCCACATAAAGTCTCCATGCTACTAAAACACCTGAGGCAGTGAGTTATTGAAGTATTTTGATCTATGTCAACTTGTAGGTCAAAGAAATCTTCATCTTTGCTACTCATCTGGAACATAAATTAACGAATTAATTAGCAGAACATAGTAATTATCAACAAATGTAATTTCGTCCAACACAAGCTTCTTCCAGGGAACTGACCTGTGAATTATTACCACTTGCATTTATCAAGTAAATCGGAAACATTATTCATAGGGGCCATATATAAAATCCTACCATCTCCCCCTCACTAGTCAAGCCAAGATGAAAGGGTTTAGATCCGCAAAGGCGAAATACAGAGAGTAGGTAGATACATTTGGTTTAGTTTGGTCGGGAAAATGTGTCAGTAGCTTATGCAGGTTGTCTGGAGGGTCGGTTTTAAAAAGAAATAAGGAGAGGAGAGTTCGGTGGTTAGGGAATCTCAAATGTTAGAGAGGCTTATACTTGGAGTTGGGTGGCATTGGTCACACCCCTTGTGGCTGTGTCTGCTCTGCAAAAATGAACCTCAATTCGCAGAAGGTACTATAGCTTTTGATGTCACAGCAGCCCCATGGAGTGGCGCCATGACACTAGCACTGACACCAGTAAAAAAAATGAAAGAAAAAAACTGAAAAAAACAACAACAAAATGTCGATTCTGGATAAGTAAAAAACCAATACCTCAACTTTGCTGGAATCATTAACTGTTCCCAATCCCCATCGACAAGGTAAATGATTTGATAACACAAACAAACTAACGACAATTATGTCGGAAAAATAACCATATTTCTCTCTAAACCAACACAACATGTCTAAGAGTTCACAAAATTTATTTTCCTTAGTTACTTCAAAGTGGGAATATCAAAATTTGTATGTCCTTTGTCGTTTTTCAAACAAGATTTAATGGTGATTAATATTGGTGGCAGATGGTGATTTCTGGAACATATACACGTAATAGTTAGGCCTCACCGTCTGCCACCAATATTAATCACCATTAAATCTGGTTTGAAAAACATGACGAAGGACATACAAATTTTGATATTCCCACTTTGAAGTAACTAAGGAAAATATTCACTGCATGAAGTAGACATGTGTTTCACTTTCATATGGTAATTCCGACGTCTTAAACACCCAACTCAATAACTCGAGTACAGAGGAGACTAACCTATACCTTGAATTAACAACATCTCCAATGGCTCGAGGTGACTAATCAAACTGCTGCCATGATAGGGCTGGCAATGTTCAATCCACTAAACAGCTAATTTTGGGTCTTACGACTTGAAATATGGAGAATATAGAGAATGAACTTCCAGAACACATCTGACGATGTTCAGCGCCATAATTGGCACCATTGGCACTAGTGAAGGTATGAAACACTGGTGTCAGTAGAGAAAATACGAGTTTGGTTTGATTTTATTTCCCTACGTTTCACAATTGTTTTGTTGAATATGCTGACATGACAAGTATACCACGAATAAAATATTAAAGCAAAACTGGATCCAGTAATTTTTAGCAATGTAACTTTAATTTCAGAACTTGGAAAAACGGGGTCCCAGGAGTTAATTCTTGACTGACTAAAGCCAAGATAACATTCAGATGGTGTTCTAGAAGTAGGAACTTTCCCCCCTCTTTTTACAAGCTCTACTTCCTTCTAAATATTCTATAATAATTTATTATGAAAGTTTATTGATAATCAGAGACCACAGACTTACAGTTTCACAGTTAAGGCACCGTGTCTCACTTGTGAGAATCCCTTGAAATATTTCATGAACCCAGGTTGGTTCAGGAGGAACAGTACTGTCACCATCGTTTCCACGAGACTTTTGAGGTCTTTCAGCTATAAATAAAATAAAATGATGATGGTAAGTGGTAATGATAAGTGTGGGGCTGTTCGGACGTCCAGCTTATTACAATGACATATGAATTATATTTGATGACGACATATTTTGGAACAGTTTATATATGCTTCTTACATATTCTACAGGGTGTCCCACTTTCAGAATCACAAAACTTCAGGGGTCGATTCCACAACTAGTTTGCAACGTTCCACTTAGAATTTTTTCAAAAAACGCTTCATTTTCGAGTTACTTCGATTTTAAGATTTTTTTCTCGTGTTTTCGACCTTCTATCACTAACAAGGCCGTAACACCCTTAATTTACAGTGGAAATTTTCAATTGATTATACAGTTGCAAAGAGCATTACATTCCCTATCCCTCTGATGCAGCATGTATAATCAATGATATCGATATAATCAATTTTAATTTTCCACAGTAAATTAAGGGTTCTATGGCCACTGTAGTGACAGAAGGTCGAAAACACGAAAAACAATATTAAAATCGAAATAACTCGAAAACGGAGTGTTTTTCAAAAAATTTCTAGGTGGAACTTTTTGTTGCAAATTAGTTGCAGAATCGATCCCTGAAGCTCGTGGTTCCGAAAGTGGGACAGCCTGTATACGCATGGTTTCCCGCCTCCCACCCCAGCATAGATAATAGTGGAGGGAGGTCACAAGAACCCAGTCTGCCTCCTACACACCTCGATTCACCCAGGCCGAGAATGATACACTGTGTGTTAATTAATTAGTTTTGTGTTGTTACTTCCAAAATTTCCTCATATATGGACATGCTGAATAACCAGAACTGGTTTTTTCTTTTCAATTCATGCATTCATTTTTTTAATAAACAAGGTTCAAGGTTTTCTTTTCAATTTATTTAAATTCTTGCTTGTGATCTTGGAGAGAAAACTTTCATCCTTGCAGAAGTCCATCAACGTTGATTTGAATTATGATGACTTGTAAATATTGAAGGAATAGTAGGATGCTCTCCCGATCTTCATACTGTCCTATTTTCAGTTTCTAGCACAAGCACCGTTCAATGACAAACTTTCAGTTTCAATCCGGTTTTAAGAAGGGACCTGAATTTAGATGGTTGTAACTCTGCTGCAATACCTATCTTTTTGGCTTTTCACTCCTGACGACTCGTCATACAACTTCTAAAGGAATAAGATAAAACCAATATGTTGACTATCTGAGACTGCTACCGCTCTGCTGTCTTTGGAAAAGAACCAGAGTAAAAGAGCAACTCGAACTTGCTTCAATGTATTTCTAAATGGGTGAAATCAATTCTTTTTTCCTGAGATAATTTTATGATATTATGAAACCAAAGTTGAGAAGGGAAATCATTACAATAAAGAGCTGGGGTGAGGCATTAGGCATAGAGATTTATACACATTAAAAACCAACCAAGCAGCCTTTAGCTTTCCACAAAATACAGAACCTACTATTGCATTCAGTTAATTAAAATACTGGTTTTACTGACATAAAAATGATTAAACCTACAAATTAACAAAAAATCACAAAAGAATAATATTTTACAATAAAATTTTAATTTTTGATTGAATAAGTCAAAAACTTACACAGAATTATCTCATTAATTCGGTTTATAAGAAAGTTTAAAAACTCGTGAGCATCTTGCTGCATATAGTTGTCAAAATCCTCTGAAACAAAAAATTCAGCAGTCCAATCACATCATGTCAGAATAACACCAAATTCTACCATTAATTTATTTGCTAGTAATAGATTTATTCCGGAACCGACCCAGTAACGGACAGACAAGGAAACAAATCACTCAGAAAGTTATGATTAATAAGTGTGGAAATAAGCAAGTAATGATGCACTTAATTCAATAACCATCAATGCATTTGCCTCCACACTTGGGTAAGACTCAAACCGGCATAGAAATGAGGCTAACTGATTGAAAAGAAAAAAAGAACTATAGGTACATCAATTCAGCCATAAATATGATAAAGGTCGATAGTCTGAATCATCATAGGTTCACTGTAGTTTTCGTTAGTTAGGAAAAAATGTATGTGGAAGAGAGATGCAGAAGTATGTAGAAAAAAAAATGAATCTATGTTTCAACATTAAACCTAATGAATTTTTGAAATCATCATGAAAAACTTCCAACAGGGAGGATATAAGCAAGTGGAACACATGAATCTGTTCCTCTACTAACAGCAGAAAATCCCTGGCTCTCCTCTTACTATTAGTATAATTTTTCTGCGGTGCTATATGAGATTTTTCGAATTGAAGGAAGACCTACAGTAGGTAATTAAAAGAGTAGCTAATTAAATTGACAGCTATATCAGTTTGTATATGAACTTACCTTTCTCTTTCCTCAATCGTGCAATGAACTTTTTGGGGGCGATAGACCCAACCTTCTTCTTTTGAGTTGCTATGCTATGAAACAAGTCAGCTAAACATGAAAGCAAAGTTTCTTTGGTTCGCTTGTTACGTGCCTTATACTCCAACACTTTTTCTCTGAATGGCTTGCAAAAATAGAGGGCTTGCAAAACGGAGTTGCTGTAACAGGTGTTCCCAAACTGGGGGAAAAAAAGATTTAAAAAATTAGTCAGACACTGGAAAAAAATTGTTTACCTGAATACTTAAAAAAATATATAGATCAAGTATCATCAAAAGAAGATGAATATTGTCACTTACATTTACTAAACCAAAATAGTGTTCATTAGGTGGAAACTGGTCAGACCCAATATCTCGCTCTAGCTGTGATACATTGGCTCCCTGTAACAGGCCAAAATGCAAAATTATATATCCAAATTTGAGAAGATGCAGTGCAGAACTGAGGATCTCATACTTTTTTGAAATTGAGTTATTAACTGAATACCGATCCTGAAAATGAAGGCTCCGGTAAATACAACGTAATGCAAGAGAGGCCCCAACAATGGCCCCATTTCGAACAGCTTTTTTTTAACCTCATAGATGTTTAATATGAGCCTCCCACACTAGCAGAATAAAAGAAAATGTACGTTCTCTGCAACAACCGACATGATGCAGAGTTGAGTCAAAACTCAAGAATACCTATGAGATGGTTTGCATAGTGCAGTTTGAATAGGTAGTTTGGTACCCCTGTAAATTTCTTGATTCTTCGCATTTTTTGATAGATTTTTGTTACGTTCAACTCAAATACGATTAGAATTATATGACAGCAGACAAGAATTATGCTAGCCAGCGTGGGTTTTTCCATCACTATCTATGAACCCCCTGATACTCATGCCTGCACCTCTTGGCTTGTCTGAATGCTCTATGACTTCCATATAGCACTTTTGGAGGAGGGGCTCTCCAATTCATCAAATTTCACAACAGGCCTTATTTGGTTAGCCATCATAAGACGTAGAGAATAGAAAAAAACCCTTTAGTTTATCACAACAAACATCGGAGGAGCTCTCCTCTGGTGACCTACCACAAATGCACCATCACCTCAATCTTCAGGAAGATACACCTTACTTTGACAGTGACCTCATCCTCTAAGCCTGAAAACCCCTCAACCGCCCGCGTTGCCCTCATAAGCCCTATCAGAACTATCTACTGCCTACCTGCTCCCCGAGCCGCTCAATCGTGATTTACAGACTAGTAAACTTAAACACATTCACATACATCTGTCTGAAACCTGTAGATACGGTTTCAGATTTGGGCTGAAATGCTAGTTTATAGGGATCAAATATTCCAGTAGTTATAATATGCCAGTAGTTATCAAATTCGAAAATTCTCTGATATGTTCATGCTGCACGATAGGAACTTTCTTATATCTGCCCACTCTTTATGGGACACCCTGTATAGTGCAAAGCTACGTCTTGTCGTTGGACCCCAGAGCTAAACTGACTTCATCTAATAGCTGGTGATGGGATATTTTTAATCCATCATGATATCTAGAAATTCCTCAACTCGTTAATATTGTATATATAGGAGTGTGCGGAACCCAGTGGATCCAGCCACTGCGTATTTCAGGCTAAATCATATTAGGCTATTGATGGACAATGGTATCCAACAGTTGGTATCCAAATTTACAGGCCACATTATCCGGACTGTTGGAGAAAACCCCAGCTAGGTCTGGTGCAGAATCGAGATTTATTTTGAGCTATTGATATATCATTCTGTGAATAATAAACCTATGTATTCGCTCAGCAAACACTTTTTGTAACGCCCCCTCAACTTTTGGTTTATTATTCTGTGAATAATACACGTATGTATTGGCTCAGCAAAAATTACTAACACCCCCTCAAAAATTTTTCTTTTCCGTTTCAAGGTGCGTGATTCCAAAAATGCTGCAAAGTCCTTGTCACATGGGTTTATTATTCTATTGGACATACCTACAGAAATTTGGTCTGTTCATTTATTGTTTCTTTCGTGTGCCATTGAAATGGCTATTTTTTATGGTTTCCACCAGTTTTGGCCCCCAAAAACACGAATTAGGCTCGGCTTTTCCTTTCAACAGATTATTTTTGATCATTGATAGTACCAATTAGTTGTCTTGATTCACCTGTTCATAACACTTCTAGTGTTATTATACAAATGTATGGTGATTTCAGACAATTTCCCATGTTTTTGATTCATAAAAAATGAATTTCGGGAGCTTAACCTTCGTTACAATCTTCGGTCTTCTCGCTCTAAAAAACATGGAAAACGATACCTCACAAGCTCATGTTCACTAAAACCTCAAAAATCCGTCCAAAACCCCTATTTTTACACTCATTTTTCTCCCATATCACCCCTGGGTGTATGCCGATCGGGCTGCCGTGTTTCGGAGGACAACTAGGAGCCAAGTGTTCCCAAATATGGACTCGAACTGTGTGCAGAAAAACGACGATTTTAGACCAAAATTTAACTTAAATTTAAGGCTGAAACTTCCTTAGGCTGCCTGTCCACTGGACGCGAAATCGCGCGAAGAAGGGAAGAGGCGAAAGACACGAATTCGCGCGAACAGTTCGCCTTTTATCAAAAAGGAAGTTTATTATGAGACCCCGTCCACCGGACACGAATTCGCCCGAAGAGGCAAAGACGCGAAGAGGCGAAGACGCAAAGAGGCGAAAGACGCGAATTCACGCGAACATTTCGCCCTTTATTCAAACACGATGTTTGTTACGAGACCCCGTCCATTGCAAGCGCCACCTTCGCGTGAAGAGGCGAATTCGCACAAACCAAACACGATGTTTGTTATGAGGCCCGGTCCACTATGAGCGCCATCTTTGCGCGAAGTCAGGCGAAGGCGAAGAAAATCAAACCAGTTTGTTTCCAAACGCGCGAACCTGCGATGAACTGGAGATTTGATCCAGACGGCCCTTTATTCTGCTGTCAAAAGTAAGAACGCCTTTTCTCAAAAAGTTCCGAAAATGGGGTTTTCACATCTCCTCCCTAATTTTGACATGCTCTTTCCATTGGTGAAGTCAAGAACTGAAATTTCAAATTGGAAAATGTCGAAATTTTCACCCAAAAAACTGGAAAATTGTGGTGTTAAAATGAAAAACGCCTGATCTCGTTCAAGTCAAAGGTAAAACGACTCAAGTACGGCACCACCATAAACGCCTCAAATAATTTATTCTAACCCTAGATTCTGAGGAAAAACGCCTCAAGTCGGTGAAAATGGAGATGAGGCGTTTTACCATGGAATCATTGGCTTAATTACCGGGTGAGTCATTTATCGTCAGATGAGCGAGGCGTTCTTCCTTTGATGTTTATTGCAGCTGAACCCACATGAGGTGATCTTTGCATGGTATTCCACTTAAGAAGACGGAAATAATCGAATAACTTTGTCGTATCATGCCAGAAAGCAGGTGTAAGGGTTCTATTTGGTTCTGGGGTTTTCACTAATTCCCTATTAGAGGGATGTCTACCCCAGTCCCGAGATGTAAGATCTACCCTGGGCTGTCCTGTTTACCCTTTGGCAGGAAGATCTTACTCTCCAGAGATTACTTCCTTTGAGAATCAAGGAGTAATCCCGCCTGATATACACCAGGAATCCGAGGGTTGTAAATAAGGCTGGACTTGATTAGTGATTAGAATTCTTCTGAAACAGAAGCGCTGTTTAATGAACAGATATGAGTACTTGAATAAAATACATACATATATGAGTAATCTAATGTAAGTCCTACCTAAGCCCTCGGAATCGAGAATGTTCGAACGCACTCCGCGATAAGGTTGCGGCTTTCGCGAATCTCACGCGGAAGCGAATGGGTAATAATAGTCAAATGACTCTGACCTGTTTGGTGGTATCAGTCCAGTGGTTGCCTGATGGCTGGTCCAGGCGACTCGACGGGAGTAGGCTTCTGCAGCTAGGATGGAGGGAATCTGTCAGGTTTCCTCCAAACGATCAGTCCAAAGAGTGAGAAGGTCGGGCACAATTAAAGCCTATTGACTTGTTGCTTCTTCCACGTGTGAGGAGAGATAGTATTAATTTCGTGTTTCCGATCAGTTGCCAGTTCGGGTCGGAGGCGTGATAGGGCGTTCTGTTTTTGAAGCCCAATCAAAATTTTGGATTCAGGAGGAGAGGGATGATTATTTCAGCTCATTGGGTGTAGCCGTGACAACAGCATCCTGTACCAATTTTGGCACATGCGGGAAGGGGTACGGTTCCGCCTACCGCTACGTCACGATTACAATGGCCAAAGTACGGTCGTTGACTGTGGCCTCGAGGTCTTGGGAAAACAGTCGTCAGCACTCCTGAATTAACACTTTTGGTACATCCTGTGGAAACGCCCGATTGTTCATTTTCCCACAGGTGTACTGTTCAAATCCCATGGCAGGTTCAACGGACATTTGGCTGATGCCGTTGACCTGACAATTGCCCCTGGGAATTTTAAATTTTGGCTGGGGTCAAAATTTGCTGTCTGCCCGAGTGGCTGTGGAAACATGCGTCGGTTTGAGCAGGCTGTGGTGTGGCACAAACGCGGATCACGGGTTTTGACGGTATTGCACTCACGGACTCTATCCGAGGGTTGAGGGCGTAATGAGATAGGAAAGTAATGTTGGAAAAACACACACATTGTTTATTTTAGACATTTATCGTACATGTTTGTCCTGCATGTTTATATATTGTTCTTAGTGCTAATTTACCCATTGATTTGTAACTATTTTACAATATGTATCGTATTTTATCTTATTTTACCCATTGATTTGTAACTATTTTAAAATATTTATCGTATTTTATCTTATTTTTCATTATTTTATGTTTATTTGATCTTTTTCCTATTTATCTTTTATTATTTACAGTTAATGCATACAGTAATTTTAAATTTTAATTTGATCATTTGTCGAGTACTTGGATTCTCTGGGTGTGAGGCACTGCTTCTGGCAATACCACCATTTGGCTCGGATTTGACCCTTTCGATGTGATCCATTTGAAATAGATGGTTATAATGACAATGGTGATTATCAGTACACAGGTTATTCCTAGATTTGTCTTTGGTAGGTTTTCTTCTAGATACGTTTCCCATGTAGGGTTTTCTTCGATTATTGGAGCCATTGTTGGTATGTTTTCCAAACTATGTGCGAAGCACTGAAATGGGTCTTTTTCGTCTGTTTTAATGTCTGTTAGATTTGGCTTGTTGAAATATATGTTCTCCAAGTTGGGGACCTCTAAACTTTCGTTCAGCCTTATGTAGTTATGGGTTTTTAAGAAATTGGTGTTATAGGGTTTTGGGTGGCATTCAGTGATGTCATCTTCTATATTGATCTGACAAGTATCGTAACAAGTTATGTTACTAGTTGCATTAAGATGTATGACAGTGAGGTGCTCATCGTTATATATGACGACTCATGAATTGTTAGGTGAGCATATGTAAAATTGGCAGTTGTTTATTCCACCTGTCGTTGTGCAAATGATTGGTGTGTCACTCTTGAATAGAGAAGTGTCCGATCGCACTGTTGGGTGCTGATGGTCAAATATATGAAGGCGAGAGTAAGTCGCAGATGAACGTTTTTGTCGGTATAAGTCTACAGCGACTGTTTGTAAGGTGGTGTTAACGTACGCAGTGAAGTGTTTTTGAAAGCCCAAAATACTGTTCTGATTCTTCGATAATCATTGGAACGTCTTGTTATAGGTTCGTTCATTGTCTTCTGTCAGCGTACCCCATAAGTAGTTGTAAGCAGTTCCTACGAGTGGGATTACTGATCGTTTCGTACGTTGGCTGCTGTTAAAACTTTGTAGTAACTTGGTTGTTTGTTCAATTCGATTAATTGCGTTGAGGCAATTGGGATGAAATATTCGTTTTCGTATGTATGTTATGCATATTTCCGTTTGTCCGTGTTTGAATTCTTGCCCTTGTGTGTTCAGACATAAATGGGTCAGATTTGTCGCCTTTTTTATTATATTGAGGTTGAGTTCTAGTAGGCTGGTTACGTTTACGTACGTGTATAGTTGGATTCTGCCTTTTGTGATTTGGGTTTGTCCTACTTCGTTTTCCAGGAATCTAGTGTCTCAAGGGATTGTCTCCGAGACGAAGGTACAGGGTATCCTGGTAATTAGCAGTGTTGTTACAGCAGTTTGTAAGATCAGTTTCAGCATGTTCTGTAACAAAACGCGGTGCTTTGTTAGAAATTACTTGGATTGCGACGCTATGTGGAAGCTAGGCAGCTATGCGATCTAACAATTTTGGAGAGTGCGGGAGATGATCTTCCCACGGTTTTAAATTACGTTATCTCTGCTGACTGTATGTCTGTGTGCCGGCTCCAGCTTCTTTAGTGTATCAGTTCATATCTGTCGTTGAAGTGGGTCGATAGCCGGGATGTGAAATATGTGAGTGGTTGCTGTTGATTTTTGTTTTGGATATCTTTTGTAAGGTGAGTTTAGTACCTATGTTTATTTTGGGTCAATTTCCAAGTTTCATTGTTATTTCCCGTTATCTTGGGGGTAGGATAGATTTCTCAGATTCCTGTGTTTTCCCCTTATTCCATGGATTCATCTGTTGTAGTACTGTCGTAGTTCTAGACACAAAAAGGTTGTTTACCCATAAAATTTATTATTTACCTATCATAAAATTAACTTACTTGTTTACCATCAGCCTCATTTTATTTATTATCACATCTACTTCATTTATTTACACATGAAAAAGTATAACCATAAATCACCATAAATTATTTATCTACCTAGAGATTAAAATAATTAAATCAAATTATAAGCGATTCTCAAAAATGTTACCCAGGAAATTATTCATTGATCAACATTTTCTAGCTCATTGTAATACATGAAATTAGTTTTATATTTATTTGTAAGTGCGTTTATGCGATATCTAGGGATCATTTGTATAGCTTCCCCGTTTTATTAGCTTTGATTGCTCTGCCCTTACTGTGTTTCGTTGGAACGACAGTTTTTATTATACGGTATTTGGTTATCAGTCCGTAAAACAAATGCATGCCCGTTCTGATTGATGTCAGTTAGGCGATAATACAGGATACATTTAATTTGCCCGTATTTTTTATTTTGGTACGGTGCAGATTTTGTTTTGTAGACTTGGAAATTTTTGAATTTTTCCTTGTTTTTGTCAAAATTTTTTTTGAATTTCAATTTATTTTATATTTCCTTGTGGTTGATCAGTCCACTTGCCGGCAATATATTGTATTTCCTTTTCCTCTATTGGAATTAGTAGGAAGCGTATTCCTTTTCTCATTTTTATTGGGCGAGTATCTTATTCTTCTCTTTTATTTTCATTTTATTTTATTTTTTATTTATTTTTTTTATTTTTATTATTTTGTTGTTTTGCATACATATTGCTATGAATTTCGTTGGTTTGATGTAGCTGCATGTTAAGTTTCTATCTTCTTGTTTGTAACGTAAGTTGTGCGTACCTTTAGAGTTTCCTATTTTCTGGTGAAACGTTGCCTGAGCAGACGTTCAAGTGGGTCTCTTGATAATAGTTTTTCCCGAAATATGCTTCTCTTTCATTCCCATCCATACATTGCTAGCTTTTCATACATACAACTTATACACTCGTTCAACATTAAGATTCGTTCTGTTTGCCCTTGACCAGCAAGGGAAAGTCATTTAATTCATCGTTTCATATTTGCATATTCGGTTTACACTTTATCTGCGAGAATTTTGCCCCTAACGTAACAAGTTCGTAATTGGGAGGCGTGGAAATTTTTTATTTTAGTTTTCCCCTTATGTGGTACTGCGATTTCATAATTATATGGTGCCGTTTGCCTTAGAATTTCATAAGGGCCTTCATATTTTGGGTCCAATTTGCATGTTTGGGGATTTAGTAGTGAGCTTCTTATCAGGACGAAATCACCAGTTTTATATAGAATGTCTGGTCGAATTTTGCCATGAGATTTTTTTATTTTCCTGAAATACTTCGTCTTGTATTTTGTGTAGTTCAGGCCATGTATTTTGAAGATTTTGTAAACGTTCTTCATTATTATCATCTTCTGGGTTCATTAGTCCATCCTGTTGGTTTGTATTTTTCCCAAAAACACAATAGTATGGTGTTTTATAGTCTAGTGCTTTGGTTGGCGTAGAATTGAATGATTTTTGAGCTTTCATGAGTAGGATTTTTATGTCCTTATCTGATCTGGTTTCATTTGATATGCTTTGGCGAATATATGCTGCTAGTTTTGCATTAGACCTTTCTACGAGGTCATTAGTACTCTGTTTTCCAGGATTCGACCGAAAATGTTTTATTTTGTGTTCATTCATAAATTCTTCCCTTTCCGTACTAGTGAAATTAGTGGTGTTGTCGGATTGTATTATTTTCGGGCAATCATAGGTAGTTATAAATTTGTCTAGTGCTCGTATTACCTCTTTTGTTTCCGTACTCTTTTGATAGTAAGAGGTTTTACATTTTGTGAGAGTGCATATAATGGTTAGAACCCAGTACTTGGATCCTGAATGTGGCTTTTTAACTGGTCCGAAATGGACTATCTGTACCCCATCAAATGGGTATGTTTCGGGTTTTATCTGTTGTAGTGCGTCTTGTGGTTTTCCAGGACATTGTTTGTTCGTCAGGCAGTTTTGGCATGAATTTACGAATTGAGTGACATCTTTCGTTAATTGTGGCCAGAAATATTTTTGCATAATTCGTGCTGTCACGTATTTTCTTGATGGATGTCCGGCTTTATTATGGTTTTTGTGGATTATTTCCTTCCTTAGATCGTATGGGACGAGTAATTTCTTGCTTGATTTTCTCGTTGGTTGATATAGTAGAAATTTATTTTCGTCAAGTGAGTATTTTTTCGCTAAATTTCTTATGCGTTTGTTGGACCTTTTCCCGTTGGTTATGATTTCGTACATTTCCATGTAGAATGGATCGGTTTGAAGGGTCTGGATATATGTGGTCTCCCACTGGTTTGGGGAGTGGGTTTCTAAGTTTGACGAATTTTGTTCTTGTTGGATTTGAGCTCTCGTTCTAACCGCATTTATTGGAAACGCATTTATTGTGTTCTAGGGACATTTCCGCTCGTCCAATTGCTTCTCGTAGTTCCTGTAGGGCCGATTTTGGAGCGGCGGCGATAAGAGTGGTGGTTCAGGGTAGGAACCCCAATTGTGCGATCCGGATAATTTCGGCTTGTGACATTGTTGGGTCTACTTCATGTGCCAACATTATGACATCATTTAGGAACTTTCGTGCGCTTTTGTCCTTTTTCCCTGTACTTTGGTGAACAGTTGTGACCTCAGTTTTTCAGTCAGCAACTGATCTCTGAAGTAGTCTATGAATTGTGCCTTGATGTCGTTGTACTCGTATGTTGTTGTGCGTGTGAAAGTGGCGCTTATCATCGTGTAATATTTTTGAGCTTCGCCCAGTAAGTATATTGGGTGCATGTTCGTCTTTGTGTCCTCCGACTATTGTAAATTCGTCGCTACCCTTTCATAGTGGATGAAGTAGTCAGTCACCGGTTCTCCCTCTCCGTTGTAATAGCGGGGGGTCAGTTTTGGTTTAATTTCTGCCATTATTGAGGTAATGTCTCCTTCTTCGTCGGGTTCGGTTTCTGATCCGCTGGATGTATTCTCCTTGCGTTGTATGATAGTTTTATCTAGCAGAGCTTCTTTATATAGTTGTTGTACTATACTGAATTCGGGTAATTGTTTGGTTTCCAAAGATACTAACTGTAAACCTGCGTTTTTTGAAATTAGGAATTTGGCTTCTTCTATATCGGTATCGTATTGTGCAATGCGCAATGTTTCTTCGATTTGGGATGCTACGTTAAAATTCTCATTTTTCCACCACGATTTTATCGCTGTTCGGACTGTGTTTCTATTTTGAATTTCCCCACTAGTTTTGAGAATTCCCGCAAATATTGCGAATTTGGTTAGGTCGCTTTCTTGCCCTCTCCTTCCAAGCTTCTGATCAGGGTTATGGTAACGTTTGGTGAGTTTCTCGATTAATTGTAGGAGAATGGATTGTTTGTTGAGTACGTATGTTGGCGTACTCTTATTATTTGGTTTTGGATTGTTAGTGTTCATATCCCATGCTTATGGCTGTATATGGATGTAAGCTTTGGTATAGAAATTTTGTTTATTTATTTACTTCCTATCTTGTTTATTAGCTATATTTATTTTCTCTTTGTCTTTTCAGGTAAGTTCCTATACGTTATGGGCAGTAAGTTCCTATCCTTTCTTTTAGTACAAAACAAATTAATCGAAACAAAACAAAATATTCAACAGAGCAACGCTGAATTGAAATGGTGTTGTTTCGTGTGTGTGAGTCATATATTGTACTTACGTGTGTACATAGTATGACATAGTAGTAGATGGAATAAACATGCACAACCTTATATTTAACATGCACAGAATGAAATATATGACACAATGAAATATTATACGTTGCTATTTAATGAAAGTTAGACGATAATTCCTATTTTTGTGCCGACGGCTTTCCGACAGTCGTTTTATAGATTTATTATGATTATTACCAATAGTTGAGTTTTTTAAAAGTTTTTGTGGGGGGTTTCGTTCGGCGCCTCCACCAATTGTAAGAGTTCTTTTGGTTCTGGGGTTTTCACTAATTCCCTATTAGAGGGACGTCTACCCCAGTCCCGAGATGTAAGATCTACCCTGGGCTGTCCCGTTTACCCTTTGGCAGGAAGATCTTACTCTCTAGAGATTACTTCCTTTGAGAATCAAGGAGTAATCCCGCCTGATATACACCAGGAATCCGAGGGTTGTAAATAAGGCTTGACTTGATTAGTGATTAGAATTCTTCTGAAACAGAAGCGCTGTTTAATGAACAGATATGAGTACTTGAATGAAATACATACATATATGAGTAGTCTAATGTAAGTCCTACCTAAGCCCTCGGAATCGAGAATGTTCGAACGCACTCTGCGATAAGGTTGCGGCTTTCGCGAATCTCAGGCGGCAGCGAACGGGTAATAATAGTCAAATGACTCTGACCTGTTTGGTGGTATCAGTCCAGTGGTTGCCTGATGGCTGGTCCAGGCGACTCGACGGGAGTAGGCTTCTGCAGCTAGGATGGAGGGAATCTGTCAGGTTTCCTCCAAACGATCAGTCCAAAGAGTGAGAAGGTCGGGCACAATTAAAGCCTATTGACTTGTTGCTTCTTCCACGTGTGAGGAGAGATAGTATTAATTTCGTGTTTCCGATCAGTTGCCAGTTCGGGTCGGAGGCGTGATAGGGCGTTCTGTTTTTGAAGCCCAATCAAAATTTTGGATTCAGGAGGAGAGGGATGATTATTTCAGCTCATTGGGTGTAGCCGTGACAACAGCATCCTGTACCAATTTTGGCACATGCGGGAAGGGGTACGGTTCCGCCTACCGCTACGTCACGATTACAATGGCCAAAGTACGGTCGTTGACTGTGGCCTCGAGGTCTTGGGAAAACAGTCGTCAGCACTCCTGAATTAACACTTTTGGTACATCCTGTGGAAACGCCCGATTGTTCATTTTCCCACAGGTGTACTGTTCAAATCCCATGGCAGGTTCAACGGACATTTGGTTGATGCCGTTGACCTGACAGCAGGAAACGTTTTAGGGATAAGCAAAAGATTTAATACCTAGTTGAAGAAAATGATTCAAAATAAATTTTAACAAAATAAAATAACTTACATTTCTATTAATAAAATTATAGTGTACACAAACATCATCAGTTAAGTAGTATTTAATAAATTTTGTTAAAGGTTTTTTTTCTTCTTCACATCTTGTTTGTACAGTTATTTTGTTTAGTGATTTTTTTTCCTGGAGGAATATCAATTTGAAGAAAATATAAATATATGTTTGAAAGGAATATACAGAAAAAATAATATTTGAAAATTCCCGTGATATTTATACATTTCACAGAAAGCTGGTTCCAAAACCGCATGTTTTATTTTGCATAAATCTAAGCCCATATTTTTGGGGTTAGTTGCAAGTTTCAAAGGTAAGCCGCTTGTTTCGGATTTTTGGCAAAAAATTTAAAATATTAAATTGAAGAAAATGAAAATAGGGAAAATAGATATGTCAGGACGCGAATATTCAGACCCGCGCCAGACATACCAAATTTCACTTTCCCGGGAGAATCATGAGACTAGACGCACTTCCAAGAATAAGGCGGCAGCAACAAAATCTTACGTGAGAAAACCTACACGACAAGTTTTCCGCTGAGGATCATCGGTTTCCCACCGAAAAACGATCCAGAACTTGACTTTGTTCGAAACGGCAAAAAAGATGCGGACCACGAAAAACCTTGAAGCCACGCGCGGACCGAAACACCCAAGCGAAAATCCCCAGATCTTTAATCGCTTCTGATTGGGCACAAGAAAACGCCTACCGGAGTCACATAACTAATGCTATTGGATAGATTAGAACAAGTGTGACCCGAAATTTCTTCCTACGAAATAAAGTCTCCGCCTATCGAAGATTTCGTGAAAAGCTAGCGAAATCAAAAACGATTGTCTCTCCAGTGCTCCTGCTCAAGCTACATCTTTATCCAGTTTCGTGGCCCGAATCTGCAGAGGCGCACTGACTGACCGTACGTCTTCAGGACACCCTGCCAAGCTGAGATCCATACGGAGAAGGAGTCCGTAGCAGGGAAGTACTGCAGCCTAGCCATCTTCAGTGTCAACTCCACACCCAGGAGCCTGACATATGCCACCAGGTTAGTTCGCAATTCTCTCAAAAATTCAACGTCAAATCATTCATCAGAGCATATCGCCGTTTGCCATCCTACGTCGTCGCGAATACGCGTCCCGCGACCGCGACAGTGCCGTTAGGATTGCTTCTGGAGGTATAGGTAGGACTGCTTAGTTTAGAGATAAGTAGCTCCTAAGCCCATATTTTACATTTTACAGGAACCCCATTATAACTTCAACTCAGTAAATACTGCCTAAAATCATCTCACAATTAGTTTCGTAATTTCCCTCCTTTTTCTCTTCAAAGTTAATTGCCGACTTAAGTCCTTGGGTGCCCTCGCTAACAACGTGACACTTGTTACGAGGTGGAATAGGTCGTGTGTATTACCCTCGCGGTAAAACCCAACCTAAATTAGTCATTAGTCAGTGCTTGCGTGGTATGGGTGGTCCCTATGATTGCTAGGGACAGCAGCTCAAGGATTTACCCGCAAGTAGGTGGATTATAGGGCCCAAAAAACCCGCGATCCATCAATCTGACAAGATATATTTAAAAAAGTCAATAAAAGCAAATATTTCACCTTTCCTCTTCTTTATTACAAATACTCTAATCGCAAAAATAAAAAATATACCGATTTATTAGGTAGGTATAAATAATATGGCATTTAGTTTTGGTATTTAGGTGTTCTTGACTAAATTTGTCTCGTTATTTTTATGAATCATTCAAAGAAAAAACGCCTCGAGGCGTTTATCCTTGGACTCCATCGTAAAAAAAAAATGAAAATTGCGAAAATGGCATAGTTTGTTGGAGACGTTATTAGTACCTACCGAAACAACTGAAGTATGATAAGACGCTCGACCGAAGACCGATAAGATCGCGCGAAGAGGCGAAAACTTGCGAACTCGGACTCCACTGGATCCGAATTCACGTGAAGAGGCGAAGAGGCGAATTCGCAAGTTTTCGCCTCCTTGCGCGAATTCGTGTCCAGTGGAAGGGGTTCCTTCGCGGGGAGAGACGAAGAGGCGAAAACTTGCAAATTCGCCTCTTTGCCTCTGCGCGAAGTCGCGTCCAGTGAACGGCCAGCCTTAGAACCTCAATTTTCCACTCTTTGGTCAAAATAGACTTCATATTCGGTCTTCTCGTCCCAAAAACATGGAAAACGATACCTCAGAAGCTCATGTTACTAAAATCTTACTAAAACACAAAAAGTACCTATTTTTATACCCAATATCACTAATAACACCCCTGGGCATATTCCGATCGGGCTGAAAAGTTTTTGGACACAACTAGGGCCCAAATGGAGCACGTGTGAGAAAGAACGAATTTTTTAGACCGAAAATGGAGCCGGTATGCGTGATACGGCGGACGGCGTACGGACATTGCATTTTGGTTTATTATTGTGTGAATAATACACCTATGTATTCGCAAAGCAAAAAAATTTTGTACCAACCCCCCAAAATTTTTTCTTTCCCGTTTCAAGGTGCGCAGATTCCAAAAATGCAATGTCCGTCCGCCGTCCGCTGTCCGCCATAAACCGTCCGCCGCATCATACCACCGTATCACCTAGTTGTGTCCCGAAACTTTGCAGCCCGATCGGAATATACCCAGGGGAGTTATGAGTGAAAATGTGTATAAAAATAGGTACTTCTTGTGTTTTAGTAACATGAGCTTGTGAGGCATCGTTTGCCCAGGTTTTGGGACGAGCAGACCGAATATGAAGCCGATTTTGATCAAAGAGTGGAAAACTGAGGTTGTATCAGATGTTCAGCTCCCAAAATTGATTTTTTTTAATGAGTCAAAAACCAGGGAAATCATCTGAAATCACCATCAATTTGTATAATAACACTAAAAAAAGTGTAAACACGTGGATCAAGACAATAAAATGGCACTACCAATGATTAGAGATAATTTGAAAAAAAAAAGACGCTGAAAAGTCCTTGTCACATGGGTTTATTATTCTATTGGACATACCTACAGAAACTTTGGCTGTTTATTTATTGTTTCTTTCATATAAAATAATTGAAATAGGTAGCTATTTCTGGTGGTTTCCACCAATTTTGGCCCCCAAAACACGAATTACGTAAGCTCCTTTTCTTTTTTTTCAAATTATCATTGATCATTGATAGTACCATTTAATCGTCTTGATCCACCTGTTGATACTTTTTCCAGTGTTATTCTACAAATTGATGGTGATTTCAGACGGTTTCCCAGGTTTTTGACTCATAAAAAATCAATTTTGGGAGCTGAACATCTGATACAACCTCAATTTTCCACTCTTCGGTCAATATCGACTTCATATTCGGTCATCTCGTCCCGAAAAACATGAAAAACGATAGCTCAAAAGCTCATTTTACTAACATGTTACTAAAACAAAAAAGTACCTATTTTTAAACACATTTTCACTCATAACTCCCCTGGGTATATTCCGATCGGGCTGAAGTTTCGGGACACAACTAGGGCCCAAATGGAGCATGTGTGCGAAAGAACGAATTTTTTAGACCGAAAATGAAGCCGGTACACGTGATACGGCGGACGGCGTACGGCGTACGGCGGACGGACATTGCATTTTTGGAATCTACGCACCTTGAAACGGAAAAGAAAAAATTTTGAGGGGGTGTTATAAACATTTTTTGCTGAGCGAATACATAGGTGTATTATTCACAGAATAATAAACCAAAAAAACGCTGCAAAATCCTTGTCACATGGGTTTACTATTCCATCGGACTACCTACAGAAATGTTGGCAGTTCATTTATTGTTTCTTTCATGTGAAATAATTGAAACAGCTATTGCTGATCCACAATTTTGGCCCCTAAAACACTAATTAGGTACACTTCTTTTTTTTTCCATATTATCTTTGATTATTGGTAGCATTTAATCGTCTTGATCCACATTTTGAAACTTTTTCTAGAGTAATTATGCAAACTGATAGTGATTTCAGACGATTTTCCAGGGTTTTGACTCAGGAAAATCAATTTTGGAAGCTGAACAGTTGGTAGAACCTCGATTTTCCACTCTTTGGTCAAAATCGACTTCAAATTCGGTCTTCTCGTTCCCAGAAACATGGAAAACGATACTTCAAAAGCTCATGTTACTAACGTGTTGCTAAAACGCAAAAAGTACCTATTTTTACACACATTTTCACTCATAACACCCCTGGGTATATTCTGATCGGGCTGAAAAGTTTCGGGACACACCTAGGGCCCAAATAGAGCATGTGTGCGAAAGAACGAATTTTTTAGACCGAAAATGAAGCCTGTACACGTGATACGGCGGACGGCGTACGGTGGACGGCGTACGGCATATGGTGGACGGCGGACGGACATACGGTGGACGGCGGACTGACATTGCATTTTTGGAATCTACGCACCTTGAAACGGAAAAGAAAAAATTTTGAGGGGGTGTTATAAAAATTTTTGCTGAGCGATTACATAGGTGTATTATTCACAGAATAATAAACCAAAAGGAGCGTACCTAACTTGTGTTTTGGGGGCCAAAGTTGGTGGAAACCATCACAAATAGCTATTTCAATTATTTCACATGAAAGAAACATTATATGAACAGCCAAAATTTCTGTAGGTGTGTCCAGTAGAATAGTAAACCCACGAGACAAGGACACTGAAGCGTTTTGGTTTATTATTATGTGAATATTACACCTCGCGTAATCGCTCAGCAAAAAACGCTGCAAAGTCCTTGTCACATGGGTTTATTATTCTATTGGACATACCTACAGAAATGTTGGCTGTTCATTTATTGTTACTTTCATGCAAAATAATTGAAATAGCCATTTCTGGTGGTTTCCACCTCTTTTGGCCCCTAAATCTTGAATTAAGGTACGCTCCTTTTTTTTCAAATTATCTTTGATCATTGGTAGTGCAATTTAATCGTCTTGATCCACGTGTTGAAACTTTTCCTAGTGCTATTCTACAAATTGATGGTGATTTCAGACGATTTCACAGGTTTTTGACTCATACAAAATCAAATTTGAGAGCTGAACATCTGGTAAAACCTCAATTTTCCCCTCCTTGGTCAAAATCGACTTCATATTCGGTCTTCTCGTCCACAAAAAATGGAAACCGATACCTCAAAAGCTCATTTTACTAACATGTTACTAAAACACAAAAAGTACCTATTTTTATACACATTTTCACTCATAACACCCCTGGGTATATTCCGATCGGGCTGAAAAGTTTCGGGACACAACTAGGGCCCAAATGGAGCATGTGTGGGAAAGAACGACTTTTTTAAACCGAAAATGAAGCCGGTACACGTGATACGGCGTACGGCGTATGGCGGAAGGACATTGCATTTTTGAAAACTACGCACCTTGGAACGGAAAAGAAAAAATTTTGAGGGGGTGTTATAAAAATTTTTTGCTGAGCGAATACATAGGTGTATTATTCACAGAATAATAAACCAAAATTTTAATAACACCCCCTCAAAATTTTTTCTTTTCCATTTCAAGGTGCATGGATTCCAAAAACGCTGCAAAGTCCTTGTCACATGGGTTTATTATTCTATTGGACAGACCTACAGAAATGTTGGCTGACCATTTATTGTTTCTTTTATGCGTAATAATCGAAATAGCTATTTCTGATGGTTTCCATTAATTTTGGCCCCTAAAACACAAATTAGATTCCTTTTTTTTGTTTTTAATAACTGTCTGTGATCATTGGTAGTGCCATTTAATCGTCTTTATCCACGTGTTGACAGTTTTTCCAGTGTTATTATACAAACTGATGGTAATTTTAGACGATTTCCCAGGTTTTTTACTCATAAAAAATCAATTTTGGGAGCTGAACATTCGGTAGAACTCAATTTTCCACTCTTAGGTCAAAATCGACTTCATAGTCAGTCTTCTCGTCCCCAAAAACATGGTAAATGATATCTCAGAATCTCATGTTACTAACATGTTGCTAAAATGCAAAAAGTACCTATTTTTACACACATTTTCACTCATAACACCCCTGGGTATATTCCGATCGGGCTGAAATGTTACGGGACACATCTAGGGCCCAAATGGAGCATGTGTGCGAAAGAACGAATTTTTTAGACAGAAAATGAAGCCTGTACACGTGATACGGCGGACGGACATTGCATTTTGGTTTATTATTCTATTGGAGTTCTAGAGATTTTTGTTGGCTGTTAAATGTATTGTTTCTTTCATGTGGAATGATTGAAATAGCTATTTCTGATGATTTCCACCAATTTTGGCCCCCAAAACATGAAATAGGTACGATTTTTTTTTCTTTTTTTTAAAGATCATCTTTGATCATTGGTAGTGGCATTTAATGGTCTTGATTCACCTGTTTACACTTTTTCCAATGTTATTGTACACATTGATGGTGATTTCAGACAGTTTTCCAGGTTTTTGACTCATAAAAAACCAATTTTGGGAGCTGAACCTTTGGTAAAACCTCAATTTCCGCGTCTTTGGTCAAAATCGACTTCATATTCGGTCTTCTCGTCCTCAAAAACATGGAAAAAGATACCTCAAAAGCTCATGTTACTAACATGTTGTTAAAACGCAAAAAGTACCTATTTTTATACACATTTTCACTCATAACACCCCTGGGTATATTCCGATCGGGCTGAAAAGTTTCGGGACACAACTAGGGCCCAAATGGAGCATGTGTGCCAAAGAACGACTTTTTTAGACCGAAAATGAAGCCTGTACACGTGATACGGCGTACGGACATTGCATTTTTGGAATCTACGCACCTTGAAACGGAAAAGAAAAAATTTTGAGGTGGTGTTATAAAAGTTTTTTGCTGAGCGAATACATAGGTGTATTATTCACAGAATAATAAACCAAAATGCAATGTCCGTCCGCCGTCCGCCGTATCACGTGTACAGGCTTCATTTTCGGTCTAAAAAAGTCGTTCTTTCGCACACATGCTCCATTTGGGCCCTAGTTGTGTCCCGAAACTTTTCAGCCCGATCGGAATACACCCAGGGGTGTTATGAGTGAAAATGTGTGTAAAAATAGGTACTTTTAGCGTTGTAGCAACATGTTGGTAACATGAGCTTTTGAGGTATCGGTTTCCATGTTTTTTTGGACGAAAAGACCGAATATGAAGTTGATTTTGACCAAAGAGTGGAAAATTGAAGTGGTACCAGATGTTCAGCTCCCAAAATTGATTTTTTATGAGTCAAAAACCTGGGAAATCGTCTGAAATCACCATCAATTTGTAGAATAACACTAGGAAAAGTGTTAACACGTGGATCAAGACGATTAAATGGCACTACCAATGATCAACGATAATTAAAAAAAAAAAGAGCGTACCACCTAATTTAAGTTTTGGGGGCCAAAATTGGTGGAAACCATTAGAAATAGCTATTTCAATAATCATTTTACATGAAAGCAACTATAAATGGACAGCCAGCATTTCTGTAGGTATGTCCAATAGAATAATAAACCCATGTGACAAGGACTTTGCAGCGTTTTTGGAATCTACGCACCTTGAAACGAAAAAGAAAAAAGTTTGAGGGGGTGTTATGAAAATTTTTTGCTGAGCGAATACATAGGTGTATTATTCGCAGAATAATAAACCAAAAATGGAAAACGATACCTCAAAAGCTCATGTTACTAACGTGTTGCTAAAACGCAAAAAGTACCCAATTTGACACATATTGGTTTATTATTCTGCGAATAATACACCTATGTATTCGCTCAGCAAAAAATTTTTATAACACCCCCTCAAACTTTTTTCTTTTCCGTTTCAAGGTGCGTAGATTCCAAAAATGCAATGTCCGTCCGCCGTACGCCGTATGTCCGTCCGCCGTCCACCATATGCCGTACGCCGTCCACCGTACGCCGTCCGCCGTATCACGTGTACAGGCTTCATTTTCGGTCTAAAAAAGTCGTTCATTCGCACACATGCTCCATTTGGGCCCTAGTTGTGTCCCGAAACTTTTCAGCCCGATCGGAATATACCCAGGGGTGTTATGAGTGAAAATGTGTATAAAAATAGGTACTTTTTGCGTCTTAGCAACATGTTGGTAACATGAGCTTCTGAGATATCGTTTTCCATGTTTTGGGGACGAGAAGACCGAATATGAAGTCGATTTTGGCCAAAGAGTGGAAAATTGAGTTCTACCAAATGTTCAGCTCTCAAAATTGGTTTTTTATGAGTCAAAAACCTGGAAAATTGTCTGAAATCACCGTGAATGTGTATAATAACATTAGAAAAAACGCTGCAAAGTCCATGTCACATGGGTTTATTATTCTATTGGACATACCTACAGAAATGTTGGCTGTTTATTTATTGTTTCTTTCATGTGCAACAATTGAAATAGCTATTTCTGATGGTTTCCACCAATTTTTGCCCCAAAACTTAAATTAGGTAGGTACGCTCCCTTTTTTTTTTTCAAACTATCGTTGATCATTGGTAGTGCCATTTAATCGTATTGATCCACGTGTTGAAACTTTTGCTAGTGTTATTCTACAAATTGATGGTGATTTCAGACGATTTCGCAGGTTTTTGACTCATAAAAAATCAATTTTGGGGGCTGAACATCCGGTACAACCTCAATTTTCCACTCTTTGGTCAAAATCGACTTCATATTCGGTCTTCTCGTCCAAAAAAATATGGAAACCGATACCTCAAAAGCTCATGTTACCAACATGTTGCTAAAACGCAAAAAGTACCTATTTTTACACACATTTTCACTCATAACACCCCTGGGTATATTCCGATCGGGCTGAAAAGTTTCGGGATACAACTAGGGCCCAAAGGAGCATGGGTGCGAAAGAACGACTTTTTTAGACCGAAAATGAAGCCGGTACACGTGATACGGCGGACGGCGTACGGTGGGCGGACATTGCATTTTTGGAATCTACGCACCTTGAAACGTAAAAGAAAAAAGTTTGAGGGGGTGTTATAAAAATTTTTTGCCGAGCGAATACATAGGTGTATTATTCACAGAATAATAAACCAAAAAAGGAGTGTACCTAGGTAATTCGTGTTTTGGGGGCAAAATTGTGGATCAGTAAGAGCTATTTCAATTATTTCACATGAAAGAAACAATAAATGAACAGCCAAAATTTCTGTAGGTGTGTCCAGTAGAATAATAAACCCACGTGACAAGGACATTGAAGCGTTTTTGGATTCTACGTACCTGAAACGTAAAAGAAAAAATGTTGAGGGTGTTATAATAATTTTTTGCTGAGCGAATACACAGGTGTATTCCAAAATGCAATGTCCGTCCGCCGTATCACGTGTACAGGCTTCATTTTCCGCCTAAAAAATTCGTTCTTTCGCACACATGCTCCATTTGGGTCCTAGTTGTGTCCCGAAACTTTGCAGCCCGATCGGAATATACCCAGGGGAGATATGAGTGAAAATGGGTATAAATATAGGTACTTATTGTGTTTTAGAACATGTTGATAACATGAACCTTTGATGTATCGTTTTCCATGTTTTTTGGGACAAGAAGACCAAATATGAAGTCAATTCTGACGAAAGTGGAAAATTGAGGTTCTACCAATGGTTCTGCTCCCAAATCGATTTTTTATGAGTCAAAAACCTGGGAAATTGTCTGAAATCACCATCAATTTGTATAATAACACTAAAAAGTGTCAACAAGTGAATCAAGACAGTTAAATGGCACTACCAGTGATCAAAGATAATTTGAGAAAAAAAAGGCGTACCTAATTCGTGTTTTTGGGGCCACAACTGGTGGAAACCGTCAAAAATAGATATTTCAATTATACGCATGAAAGAAACAATAAATGAGCAGCCATCATTTCGGTAGGTATGTCCAACAGAATAATAAACCCATGTGACAAGGACTTTGCAGCGTTTTTTTTTCGTTGCTTATTTGGGATAAAATACATTTAGCCATGTACATATTTATACTTGGTAAATATTTATGTTATTTTCGTTTCATTTTGGTTTATCATTCTGTGAATAATACACCTATGTATTCTATCAGCAAACATTTTTTTCGAACACCCCCTCAAAACTGTTTCTTATACGTTTCAAGGTGTTATGGATTCCAAAAATGCAATGTTCATCCCTATCTACTTTATTGCGGTCTTATAAATGCGATCTTTCGCACACAGGCGCCATGTGGGCCCGAGTTGTGTCCCGAAACTTTGCAGCCCAATCGGAATATACCCAGGGTTGTTATGAGTGAAAATGGGTGTAAAAATAGGGTTTTTTGGTGTTTCGTAACATGAGCTTGTGAGGTATTCCATGTTTGTTAGGGTGAGGAGATCAAAAAATGTGAAGTTGATTTTGACCACCGAGTGAAGGAGTGAGGTTCTAACGAAGTTTCAAGTCTCAACATTCATTATGTAAGGGTCAAAAAACCTGTGAAAATTGCTGTAATCACCAGAAACTGGCATAATAACACAGGAGGTAGTATTAACAGGTGAATCAAGACAATTCAATGACAATTCCACCGACCGAAAATAATTTGTCAGGAACAGCAACCTAACATGCCAGTTTAAAACCGTCAAATTAGCTTTGAGGGAAGTCCCAATCGTGCCGTATTTAGTGGAGAATAATAAACCAATGTGACAAGGCCCTTGCAGCGTTTTTTGAGGGGGGTGCGGCGCAGCTGCCGGTGCCTTAAATGCGCGAACGCCCTGTATAGGAGATTCAGGGCCAGAAATACTGGCAAGTTCCGACTTGAGGTGAGTGAATTTGACATGAGCAGCAGGTAGGAAGGTATAATTTCTGGGACCATTATCATTTAACTTTCTCCAATAGCAGATACACTGAAGTAAATCGAACAAAAACCGACATAACATCCCTTATATTAAATAAATACAGATGTACCTATCGAAGTACCTACATTTCTGTACAGATAATGTTCTGTACAGATGTACCTATCGAAGTTCAAATAACGCCACTCCACGCACTTTCTCATCCCAAATATAAGACACCATAGGTACTTTGTGCGAAAACATTTCTTCACTTCACACAATTCAGCATCTTATCCTTCAAAGTCAATTTTATAGCATCAAACTAGTGGGCCCGAGTGAAAAGGGTACTATTTTACACTGCAGACAAAGATATTAAACGGACAAATCAGGGAGGTAAGATAGTCACCATCCTGTTTTCTTCCTATGCTCATTAAAATAAGTTATTGCAAAGCTCAGGATGAAAATCTTTTTGAGGAACTTTAATACGATCCACGATCTAGCCACTACGGGTTCTCGCTAATAAGTGCCAATTGGGCCGGCATGAAAAGAGGCCGTTTCAATAAACCGCTACAGGAAACACTGCCAAATACAACTTTATTGGTTACTTACCATGGTCTTTTTTATGTACTTCTCCATTCATTAACGACGTATAGAACAAGGAAAAACACTCAGAGACACCGAAAACAAACCAAAACATGAAACTTTTTCAAATGCAGGCCCGTAACAGATAAAACATTTCTCATGAGAAGGACACCGTAATGACATATTTCCAACGGACAGCATGGTACACGAATTATTAGCTGAATATCAGGATTTCAAGAAAACCACAGACTAGCTATTTACGTAAATATACATAACTTGATTGATATAAACACGAATGGCATCATGATAAGACAAATCAAGTTCGTAAATAGTAAAGTAGAGTAGAGGTTACTGTGAAGTGGAGGGAGATGTGTGGAAAACCTTTCTAGGACTTGGCATTTCATGGATGCTAAAATTGCAACGGAAGCGATTCGTAGCATCCATGGAGATAAAAGCAAAGATGAGCTAACGGAAATTGGAAGGCAGTAAAGGGGTACCTAGGTAGTAAAGTAGACTATAGGATCCACAGGGAAGCGGCAGAAAAAACTATTGACAAGCTAATCAATCCTGGCCATCTCGCCCTAGGCCATGGTAGAATAAATATACTAAGCAATCCTGGCCATCTCGCCCTAGGCAGGTTATTCTGCTCAGACTTGTAGCTGATAAGTACTCTGCTGCTATGCATTTTGGTTTATAATTCTATGAATGTATTTCTATGTATTTGTGTATTCTATGTACCTATGTATTTATATTCTATCTTTATATGTATTTATATGTATTATATAAAAAATACATGTATTTATATATAATAAATATATGTATTTATATTCTATCTATCCTTTATATTCTATGTATGTAACCTATGTATTTGCTCAGCAAAAAAATTTTACAACACCCCCTCCAAATTTTTTTTTTTTTACATTTCAAAGTGCACGGATTCCAAAAATGCAATGTCCGTCCGCCGATTCATCCATATCTAATTTATTTTCGGTCTAAAAAAATTCGTTCTTGCGCAAACACGCTCCATTTGGGCCCTAGTTGTGTCCCAAACTTTGCAGCCCGATCGGAATACAACCAAGGGTTTTACGGGTAAAAAATATGTGTAAAAATAAGGGTTTTTGTTATTTTAGTAACATGAGCTTGCGAGGTAGGTATCGTTTTCCATGTTTTTTAGGAAGAGGAGACCGAATATGAAGTCTGTTTTGACCAAAGAGTGGAAATTTGATGTTCTAAGTTTCAGCCTTAAATTTACGTTAAATTTTGGTCTAAAACCGTCGTTCTTCCGCTCACAGTTTGGGTCCCCATTTGGGAACACATTTGGGTCCTAGTTGTGCTCCAAAGCTTGGCAGCCCTATTCGAATACACCCAGGGGTATTGTAAGGGAAACATGGGTGAAAAATAGGGTTTTTCGAGTTTTTTGTTGTTGTTGTTGTTGAGGTTTTAGTGAACATGAGCTTGTTAAGAGCCAGTTTGATGGAACTGCTTTGGTCAGCTGGACCCAGTTTTCCCGAGTTCCCCTTAGGATATCACCCTCTGGTTCAGTCCGCAGTAGCAACTTGTACGTGATTCACTCTCCATTATACCTTTGTGTTATTCATCTAATAACGCAATAACAATGAATAGGTACTGTAATGTTCTATGTGCGGGATTTATGAGTCCCATTCTTCTCAATCTGCACGTACAGTAAATCAACGACCGGAACATTACATTTGGCGCAGCCACATGTTCACATACTTTAATACTTCCCAATAAGGAATTCCGTGGTTAATTATCATGCTTCAGTGTTGTGTGCTAACGCATTTAAGTTTTTGTGACTACGCTGTTTCAGAACAACGTCGAACTTTCATCAGAGGGCGTAAGTTGTGCTACCCATTTAATATAATGGAGGCACCTCGTTGAAGGGATGAAGGCCTTTAATCTGACTTCAAGACCCCATCCTTTAGCTTCTCACTACCACAGCACTTTACAGAAATTGGATAGGAACTTAGATGAACTTATTCAGTCTCTTCCAAGCCGGTTGGACATTTCACAAGCTGCTGAATGGGTAAAACGTGCACTATCGTACCAAGACGACGCCCATACCCTCATCAGCAAAGCCTCTGGATCCAAGATGTGCATTTCAACGAAAACATCCAACCATCACAGCCTGGAACATTCGTCTTCATTGGCATCACACATCAACACATCTCAAAGTGTTACAAAAGTCAAGGACCACCAGATCACTTATCCCGCCCAAAATATAAAATCCTCTTCAACCCCAGGAATATTGTAAGTATTTTCCTTGCAAAGTCTGCAGTGGACGTCATGCCCTCCATAAATGCAAAACATTCAAAGGGATGAATGTTGAAGAGAGATGGGATGTGAATGAATTAATGAATTAATATTATATTTGTCATCCTTTTTCTTCTGATACATTATATACAACATAGCTTTGACAAGATAAATTCTTAATAAATAGAAATAACATTTCTTCCAGTGGAAAATTTCGATGACCGTGCTGGAAGTCATGTAAGTTATGTGAGTCATTCTAACGATTTGTGCGTGAACTGCGCCTTGACACATAATTCAAACATGTGTACCTACCGATTTGTATGCCAGTGCCACAAAGCACACAATTCGCTGCTTTTTAACAACCTATTTAACTTCACTAGAATTCACAAAGTTGATAATGTAAAATGGGACTGTGAACTACCCCTTTCTTCTCCACCTGCGTTCATGGATCGGACACGTAACTCCAGTTGTGAGGAATCTACTTTGAAGGAATTCGCTCCACCCTCACTTCCATCTGAGGACAGATATTCTCAAAAAGCGGAGGGAGAATCAGCAATAGAGAACCTGTGATAAAATCCTGCGAGTATTCCAGCTTCCCGGATTTACATTTCTTACCTACTATATTCCCAGCTACTATATTCCATTCAGCGTACCTATTCAATTGCTGACTCTTAACAGCATTACGTCAGATGCTTTGGAGCAAGAAAGCTTGGGCATCGAACGTGACTTCCCTTCATTAGTTTTACAAGCAAAGGAACTACGAAAAAGAGCAGTCCACCAATCGAAATAAAAAGCTGCACTCGAATGCAATCGAAAAGTAAACTTTTCATTTCCTGCAGATGGTCAAACGACGACGTCTGCGTTTGGGCTCTTAGAGAAGTTCCAAACTATTTCCAAGGAATCTCTAATCTGCATTTGGTGTTTGCTGCCATGGGAAGCATATCCCAAGAGATTCACAGCTTACTCTTCTTCGACTATGGATGTAAATACCATTTACAACGTTTTGAAAGATACCTACCAATCAATCCTGTCCAGTGTTCCTAAACTCTTCGAATGAACTCCAAGATCTCTATTTGCTGTTAATTACTCCCAGTTTCCTGTGTTATTCAGTTTAGTTTCAGTGTATTCTAGTACACATGTAGGCTGAATTTCATATAGGTACACACCTGAGAAGAGGTGCTCCTCATAGGGAGAGGTGATGTTAGGAGCCAGTTCGACAGAACTGCTTTGGTTAGCTCAACCCAGTTTTCCCGAACTCCCCTCAAGACATCACCCTCCGGTTCAGTCTGCCGTAGCACCTTTTACGTGATTCACTCTCCCTTATACCTTTGTGTTATTCATCTAATAATCCAATAAAAAATAATATTGTAATGTTCTATGTGCGGCATTTATAAGTCCCATTCTTCTCAACCTGCACGAACAGTAAATCAACTACCTACTGAAGCATTACATTACTGACCGGAACATTGTGAGGTATTGTTCTCCATGTAATGAATGTTCTATCTGCGGCACTTATAAGGCCCATTCTTCTTAACCTGCACGTATAGTAAATCAACTACCAGAACATTACGTTACTGACCGGAACATTGTGAGGTATCGTTTTCTATGTTTTTCAGGGCGAGAAGACCAAATATGAAGTTGATTTTGACCAAAGAGTGAAGAATTGAGGTTGTAACGAAGGCTCAACTCCAAAATTTCATTTTTTATGAGTCAAAAACTTGGGAAATTGTGTGAGATCACCATAACTTTGAATAATAACACTGAAAGTAGTATCAGCAGGTGAATCAAGACAATTAAATGGAACTATCAACGATCAAAGATAATTTGAAAAAAATAGGAGCCTAATTCGTTTTTTTGGGGGGCCAAAATTGGTGGAAACCATCAAAAATAGCTATTTCAATTACTGCACATGAAAGAAACAATAAATCAACAGCCAACATTTCTGTAGGTATGTCCAATAGAATAATAAACCCATGTGACAAGAACTTTGCCTACCCAAAGAGATTAGAATAAGGGACAGAGATGGCACATCAACATCAGCCAATGGGAGCTTTTGAAGCAAGTAATTCCTGAGTGGCGAAGCCTGGATTTCTATACAGGGTGTCAAAATGGCTATGTACCCCCCACTTATTTTCTCTAATTGTCTGAGTAAATGAATCAGAACAACTCTATTCTTCATAATGTTTGCTTTAGATTTCAAAAATTAAAAAATTGCATATTTGTGCAAACGTGCACAATGCGCATCAATTTTTAAATTTCAAATGCGACCCCCCCACCGTTTATTGCAGAATCGGATTCTACGCAAAATTGCGCACCGTGAGCGTGCAAACATGGTGGTGCCGAATTTCTGGTTTTTCATCCACTTCTCCAGGTTTTGGTTTATTATTCTGTTAATAATACGCCTATGTAATCGCTCAGCAAAAAATTGTTATAACACCCCCTCAAAATTTGTTCTTTTACGTTTCAAGGTGTGTAGATTCCAAAAATGCAATCTCAGCCGTACGCCGTCCGCCGTATCACGTGTACCGGTTTCATTTTCGGTCTAAAAATGTCGTTCTTTCGCAGACATGCTCCATTTGGGCCCTAGTTGTCACGAAACTTGGCAGCCAGATTGGAATATACCCAGGGGTGTTATGAGTCAAAATGGGTATGCAAATAGGTACTTTTTGTGTTTAAGTAACATGTTAGTAACATGAGCTGTTGAGGTAGGTATTGTTTTCCATGTTTTTGGGATGAGAAGACCGAACATGAAGTCGATTTTGACCAAAGAGAGGAAAATTGAGGTTCTAACGAAGTTTCAGCCTTAAATTTACGTTACATTTTGGTCTAAAATCGTCTTTTTTCCGCACACAGTTCGGGTCCCCATTTGGGTCCTAGTTGTGCTCCGAAACACGGCAGCCCGATTGGCTGCACCCCCAGGGGTGATATGGGAGAAAAATTAGTGATTTTTTAGGTTTTAGTGAACATGAGCTTGTGTGGTATCCTTATCCATGTTTTTTTTTTTGTATTTGGTGTTGGCTTCTTCCCCATCGAACATCGATACCGATAAACATCGCAATCGCATTGGTTATCGGGTTTCATTCCCCTGAGAGGCGGAGCTTAGGGCGGATTCTTTTGTTCCTATGCGCCCTTCATGTTACACTCCTCTCTGTCCCTTATTCTAACCTCTTTGGTACCGCACTCTGTACATAATTCCATCTACCTCAAACATGGAGTTATCCGTGGTTAACAACAACGATCGTTTTATCGGCTTTCATGTTTTATCTTATCGTGTAAACAGCACAACCACTTCAACTCGTAATATCGGCTATTTACATAAATTAAAAAAAAGGAGTTACTCATCATTATTTCATAATGGTTTGAAGACGCTAAACACCGTGTTATTTCTAATCATTTCCAACAAGTTTCTTCCGTGGTCAGGTTGGAGATTGGAGTTACGCTGGAAGTTCATGGATAGTGCCAGTGTCTGAATCGCTTCGGGATTTATTTAATAACCATGGTTTCTCGAAGTCCCTTCGTATATTGGGCTCAGGATGCGAAGAATATTTACCTCAAAGTAGACCTAAAAGACATCAAGGTTTGTGCTTTTTATTTCTGTTCTCCTTTTTTTGTTATTTTCTTGCGCAATTCCACATACCGGCAAAAATGAACTCAATTAGTAAAGTAACAAAAGTGGTTATAACAAAGAATTTGAGGCAGAAACTACACTAGGGTGGAGGCACCAGTTTCAGACACTGGTCCAGTATCAGACACTTTCAACTTTAAAGCCAGATAATAAGTGTTCCAGACGGCTTTGAGGCCTTTTCCAAGGTGCATTTGGTGCAGGCAGATCTATCTAGCGGACTGAAGTGAAACTAGGAGCCCAGAGAAGGTCATTGCTGGTTTGGTGATGGTTATCAGAGGGCGCTTCCAGTTCAGTTCCCCAACGGTGAGGTTTGCAGACAACGTGGCTAACAGGTGAGCAACTTTCTCGTGGTATATTTGCCCTATTTTTCCCTTCCCATTTACCTTTTTCCGATTTTATTGTTCATATTGTTGTCCTGTATTGGTAGATTGCGAAATGTTTTACGGAATGTTAATATTATGACCGATTTCCGAGGGTGTCTGATACTGGGTTCCAAAAGGGGGCCATTTTCAGAATCAGACAGGGGGTGTCTGATACTGGTGATTTCGACCAGTTGGGATTTTGTCATATTTCTCGTTTATTTTTAATGTTAGAAACTTGAAACTCACGCCTTCAACTTATATAGCCATCTCAGTCACAGCACTCAGTATCAGACAGGGGTGTCTGATACTGGTACTGAACGATGTCTGATACTCGTCTTTGGATTAATTCAATGATTTTTTTACAAAATTGGGACTGTATTCATGAATTTAGCTGTGATAGTATTGCCTTTTGGCTCATTACCTATCTAAGGCCTCATGGTTTTGGATGTAATGTATTATGAAGTGCGGTGGTAAGAACCAACGTAGGTAATCTGGAATCACTAAGACATTTTTTCTTAACACAGTTCCTTTTTCCCTAGGTACATTTGCGATCATCATGGGCCCTCCTGGACCAAGATTCCAGTACTCTGAGCAAGCCATGAAACAAGCCTTAGAAGACGTGGCCTCAGGAATACCAGTAGCCACTGCAGCAAAAAGTCGCAACGTGCCGAGGATCACTCTTCGCAACAAAGCTATCGGTAAATATCGTGCCGAAAGGAGAATGGGTCCTAATGCTGTCCTAACAAAAGAGGAAGAGGGTATTCTGGTGTTATGGATTCAGTCAATGTCACGAGCTGGGTACCCAGTGACTCGCCAAAATTTGTTGGATAGCGTAGCTCAACTTGTCAAGCGTCTGGGAAGAGAAAATTCATTCACTGCTGGCAAACCTGGCAAGTCGTGGTATATGGGTTTCACAAAAAGAAATCCATCCATTACAACCAGGCTGACTGAAAATCTAACCCTGTCGAGAGCTGGAGTTACCAAGGAAAGCCTAGATCAATGGTACACAGCAATGTATGACTATTTGAAATCCAACGGCTATGAGAGTATCCTTAATGATCCAAAACGCGTTTTCAACTGTGACGAGAGTGCCTTTTTTTTAAACCCAAAGGGAAATCGTGTCCTTGCGGTGAAAGGGGATAAGAATGTTTATCAAGTTGTCAATAGTGATGAAAAAGAATGCTTGACAGTCTTGGTGACTGCAAACGCCGAAGGTGAGCAACCCCCACCAATGATTGTATTCAAATACCAAAGAATTCCGCAAGACATTGTCTTTTCTGTTCCCACTCATTGGGGTATTGGAAAGTCTGACTCAGGGTGGATGACGAGTGCTGTTTTTTTCGAATATTTGGCAAATTTGTTTCACCCATGGCTAGTAGAGAATAATGTTGAATTTCCAGTCATATTGTTTATTGACGGGCATTCCTCCCATATAACCCTCGAGGCGAGTGAGTTCTGCGACAAAAACAAAATAGTATTGATAGCACTCCACCCGAATGCAACACATTTAATCCAGCCCCTTGATGTATCCGTATTTAAGCCTCTCAAGACCACCTGGAAGAAGAAAGTACATCAATGGCGGCTGGATCACCTCACCACGCCACGCCACGCGCGCCGCGCCACTGCTACAAGAAACTCTGGGAGAGCTTTCACCAGGCACCATTCGAAATGGTTTCAGAGCTTGTGGGTTGTTGCCATGGAACCCACAGGAGGGCTTCAGGAATTTGGAAGGATTGACTTCTAAAAAAGCAGTTGATAATACGAAGCAGTGCGCTGAAAGTCCAGATGTCAAAAGATATGAAGAAGCACTAAGAGTGTTCGAAGAAAACATATCACCATCCAAATTGTCGTCATTCAAAAACCAAAGAGATAAATATGATGGGCATCCAGAGGATTTTTCTCTTTTCAAGTTGTGGAAAACTATGAGACTCAAGAGTGAGACCACCCAACATGGACCCATCAATGAAGATCATGACGTCGGAAATCAAGACTTAGCAAACCACTCAGATGAGATTCAAGAGCCTCTGTCCAATGGAGTGGTTGATGAGAACAATCTCAACAACTATAAGATTAATCCAAATGCACCTCAAACTCAAAGCGACGCTCTGGCTCCTACTCACAATGGAAAAGGTGTGAACAATCCGATTGAAGCAATTCCTAGCCCTTTCAAGAAGGCACTCATATGGACTCCTGTCCTTCAAAATTCCAAGCGTGCCCAAAAGACTGGTAAGAAAGGGATAGGACCAGGAGCAGTTAGCTCCAAAGAGTGGCGAAATGCTATTTTGGAAAAAGAGCAGAAGAAGCAACAAGCTGAAGATGCAAAAAGAAAACGAATGGAAGAACGCCTCAAGAAAAAAATGGAGAAAGAAGAAATGAAGAAGAAACGACTGGACAAAAAGCGAGTCAACAGCAACAAGGAAGATTGAAATCAAAAACCAAAGCGAAGAAGCGAGCACGAAGAGAGACTGACAGCACAACTGATGAAGATTGGCAACCCTCACAATCAGATGTCGACGTTGATTTAGACGACCCCCCAGAAGTGTCAGCAGTGCCCATGCCAACAACAACTCTAGAGGTGTCAACAGTGCCAACAGAGCCGGTGCCAAGTACAAGTGGTTTCCAAGAACAAATGGATGAACAGTTGGACATGAGTTTAGAGTATCCAGGGTTACAAGACCCTATTTCCAGCTCCCCTGGTTCTCACCTGCCAGGAGAGCAGCTCGAAGGAAAACCAGGAGAACCATCTGTCATCGTCTTGACGATTCAAGAATCTCAAATTCAAGATAGTGGGGTGACGTGCTTCATTGACGATGCCACTGCTTCACCAGAACCTCCACTACTGCCCACTGATTGCTCCTCGAATGACCAAATCCCGACTCCACCAGGAACCAACTCAAAACTGGGAAAACCGAAGAAAGAAGCCACTTTCTTCATAGCTTGCAGGCACAAAAAGACAAAGACGTACAAGACGCTGTTCAAAATCCAGGAGATGATAACTGAAGACGAGGCGATTGTTGTCTCACTCAATCCTTGCAACAGAATGAGAACGATTTTTGTGAAAAACGGTGGTGTGCTCGATCTGATGGATCTATCCAAAACCGACATTGTCAGTTATCTACCATATCCTTTAAATTTGGAAGGAATGATAGCACGAAATACCAGTTTCCTGAACCACTTGATGTAGACTGGTAATTTGCCTCAGGAAACCAAATTTCAACTCAATTTCTATAATGTCACAAACTTAGAATTCGTAAACTTTTTGTTCGTGATAACTCCACATTGAAACCAAATTTCAACTCAATTTCTATAATGTCACAAACTTAGAATTCGTAAACTTTGTGTTCGTGATAACTCCACATTGAAAGTATGTGATATTGATGTTCATTCTATTTTTATGATGTGATATTTAGGTAGGTATAACAAAGACATATTTTTTCTCAAAGGGCTTCGTTTGAATGAAAAGACTGATTTTATAAATAATTCAAGTTACCTACCTTTAAATTGGAATTTATGTGATGTTTTTTACTACTTTTGACCGAAAAGCGTCCTATACCTAGTCAAATAAAAATTTACCTACTTGAAAGAAGTTTTTTTTTGCGTTTGATGGAAGTGTCTGTTTCTGGACCTGGAGGGAGTCTGATACTGGCGCCACCCAAATTTCTCCGTGTCTGACACTGGTGCAAAAACATGGTTTTGAGAAAACCATATTAAATCGACAAAAACAAAAAATCCGTCGGTTTCCAAGTCTTGGTGAGTTGTCAAGGAGTAGTGGTACCTGATTATGCCAACCCGATAAATGTTTGATGAAATCTCGCCTCGCAGTTTAAAGAAACCTGAGAATATCCGCTTACAGTGTCTGATACTGGTGCCTTCACCCTAGGTACCCGTGAGTATTCCAGAGCACTGTAGCAAAAAGTTCCAGTCGTGAAGCATGGCTATAAGAGCGAATTTTCGAATAAAATAATGTACTTGCTATTGTGTAAAAAGATTGTATAGCGAGAAACCATACCACTTTTCGTAAAATCATATAATTTTTTCTTGATTTTTTAGCCATTTTTACCGATTTTTGATCCTTAAAAAGTCAAATTTGACCCCTTTTTTTTAAGAAAATATTTTATCATCGAGATACCTAGTCCCCATTTCTGTCGTGAATCACCATCCCTCACAGTACAATTTAACGGACAAAACGAGGACACAGGGAAAGAACTTACAATTCATTTGAAAGTTTCGCACTCAGCGTCGTCAGGTATGAATTCAGGGTGCTCTGAAACGGATTTGTCCATTATAAAATTCCAAAAATTCAAGTTCTGATAATTTTGGACCCATTGCAATAGCTTCATGGTTTTTTGAAAATTCGCTAAAAATGACGAAACTAACTGCATTTCATCTTGAATTTGTTATGTATTTAGCATTATTGTTGTTGAGGGTCATTTGAATAAAACTGCGTTATGCCGACGTTTTCGGTTTATTTATAGACCTTCAGGCTTAGTTGATAGTCATTAGTGTTTATAGTCTCACGGTTAATGCATGTCATTAGGAGTAAATGACACGTAGCAGGAAAACCTTGAATTGGTGGCAAAATGAACATACAGCATTCTTAACGAGCGAATTTTCAAAGAAAAAGTTTGGGACATTAAGAATTTAAACTAACATTACTTTCTCATTACTTACATTATCGATTTACAAAAAAACTTCACTTAGGGATAATTGGGTGCATGTAGCAGCGTGATGTCTTCCGATGAGCTGTACTAGTAAAATCCTCCCATCTAAAAGTAGCTTTAAATTCTTTTATGAAATTACAGCTCAGATCAGCCAGATGAAGGGTTCTTGCTTAATCATACACGATTTGACTGAAGATCTTGTGCCCCTACCATTTGTGAATTAGTTGTTGAAGAACTGGCTATGGGCCTGTCATTGAACCATTGCCCCTGGGAAATACTGATAGCCACACCCACCTAAACTACGGACATACTTAATCAGCAGGCTTCCTAGATTAACATCACGAGGTTTTTGCTTAAAAAAAAAAATCTCGGTTGCCTCTCAAAAAATAAAGCCTCTCAAAAAATAAAGAGAGCGTTTTCCCCAATTCAATCCTGCTCTCGTCCTCCATTTATAAATGTACACAATAATTGCCCAGTTTTCAAGGTTTTCTTTTGATTCTTTCCAATGGGGTATGCGCACGTATTTAATTTTTTTATGAAAGTAGATTCTATCTATTTTGACACCAACCACACTGTCCTACGATATGTCATTCTTTTTCTATGATTTTGGTTTATTATTTTGTGAATAATAACCTATGTATTTGCTCAGCAAACATTTTTTTTAATACCCCCTCAAAAATCTCTTCTTTTACGTCTCAAATTGTGTAGATTCGAAAAATGCGAAGTCCGTCGGTCGTATCATCCATATAGCTACTTTATTTTCGGTATAGCACTTTATCCCACAGGCTCCATTTGGGCCCTAGTTGTGTTCCGAAACTTTGCAGCCTGATCGGAATACAACCAGGAGCGCTATGGGTGAAAAAATTGGTGCAAAAATAGGTTTTATCGAGGTTTTTTTTAGATTTTAGTGAACATGGGCTTGTGAGGTATCGTTTTCTATGTTTTAAATTGATTTTGAGCTTGAGAAATTCATGAGACCACCAGGGTACGTCTAGCCGACGTTGATACCGAAAAGGTTCGTCAACATGATCGTGAATGAAGCAGTATACATCCAGCCCAGATATCATTGCTAGGGGACACCTGATTATAATCACACATGGCTGTATGAAATCGTGTTGGTAGCTCTATATTATTATTTCATCTGAAGAATGATGGTCATTTCGGATATTGTTAATAGGTACTTTTGTATCTTGAAAAAATGTTATGCTTCTTGAATAACAATAAATATTTAATGATAGAGTTCTTGAATCCACCGCATATTGCTTCCGAGTCTGCGAAGCAGCGGAAGCCTTGTGTTCACTTTCGTGAGCTAAAAAATTTTTGTCTTCAGAAATCAAAATTTCCACTTGCATTTTGCGTTTCAAAGCCTACTGAACAAATTTGGTTCCGTGTCTGTCGGTCTGTGAGTCTGTCCGCATTTCCTTGTTACAGCCATAACTTCCACGATTTTGAATTGATTCAGCTCAAATTTTGAGGGATGGTGCGGATAAGGCCCCTTGAGGTCCCTTACAAATTTCAACATGATTGATCCAGCGGTACGCCCTGCGCATGCGCTAACGTTAAATTCAACAAACACGCATAACTTTCACAATTTTGATTCAATTTCGCTCAAATTTTCAAGGGTTGTTTGGACAAGGCCTAGTGAGTTCCAGTATGAATTTCAGCATGATTGGACCCTCGGTGCGCTCTGCGCATGCGCTGGCGTGAAATAGATTCAATTTCCTTGTTACAGCCGTAGTAACCAAATATTTCACCCAATTTCAATGTAATTCTCAGGGATTAAGCGGGTAGGGCCCATTGAGGTCCCATATAAATTTCAACATGGTAGAGCCAGCGGTTCGCCCTGCGCATGCGCTAACGTGAAATTCTTCAAACACGCATAACTTTCGCAATTATGTATAATGGAAAATGTATTATGGACGTCATGTTATGTAATATGTATATTTCATGTAATGTAATGTAATGTAATATTATGTTATTTTGCTTCCGAGTCTGTTCTATTTTATAATGGGTCACTCTGATTGTGACGAGGAAGCTCCTGTGCCATCACCTTGGCAGTGTATTATTTTATGAAACTGTAATTGCCCGGCTGGCTCCAGCACTCGGTTTAGGGCTTTCCTGAGGGAGCACGAGGGTAGGTATTTACCACAGAAAACAGTGACCTACGCAGAAGGGGCATCTATAGAGGAAAATAATTAACCTTTATGTAATAATTTGCAGCTTTTTCAAAGATACCAGAAGTTCTGACGTCATTGCACCCCTCTCGCCTGGGCGGGACTCCCCTGCCAACTGTGACGTCAGAACTTCTGGAAACTGTGAAAAATCATGGAAAAAGAACTACTGATCGGAGGACAGTGCGGTTGGTGTCAAAGTTCTCAGAATGGAATCTAGTTTCATTTAAAAAAATATATATCGCTTTTGTTACCCATGCGCATAGCCCATTCTATGTATCATATTCTTTTTTTTAGGACGAAAAAGTTACACTGAGCAAAGAAACCTTAGTCATGAGTGCCTATGGAATAGGTGCTCACGGTCCTTCTAATTATGCGTTTACCTTGAACTTTTACAATGATCTTGAAGCTCAAGTAAGTTCCTTTTTTTTGTTGTAATAAAATACTATACGTTTTCATTCCGCATTTGTCCTCAAGGAAATTAATTGGTGCTGATGGAAATGTTATAATTTTCACTGTTTCTCCTAAACCGATCCTATGTGAAGTACCAGTAGGAACAACGGAGAGAACCACGTGAGGCGACCAAGTGATTAAAAAAAAAAAAAATCCAGATAAACTTACTGAGGATGTCCCTAGAGCCATTGCCAGCTAATGCGTTTTCCAGTTTTTGCTTGGTTTTCAAACGACATAGCGCTGGCCACCTAGCTGTTTGGTATACACACATATGTCTATGTACCACTGCAGTTTTCTGCAAAGGAAAAGTCGTTATTCTTTGTTTTTTGAATTCTTTTGGTCAGTCATAAATTATGTCAATTTGTTTCCTGTGAAATGGTGGATGTGCATTTACCAGCACAAAGGATTGCTGTGACTGAATATTTTTCTTCTATTTGTTATTCAACTAGCGTTTTCCTCCTAGAATTTCTTTGATAGTAATTCAAATTGATGAAACTTTATGAAAATGTAAATTGCCCAAAGTGCAATTTGAAAAAATTGATAATAGAAAACATTCGGATTCTGCTGTGAAAATTTTGATATTTTAAACATTTGTTTGAAGCATTAAGTTGGCTGATATTTTCATCAAATTGTTTTTTGTATGTGGAGTGAATTCCAGTTACCTAGTCCAGAGAAAGAACGAAGTTTACTTGGTTTTCAAAATAACTACCTACCGGCGATCAGTAACATAACACTGAAGTTCTTCCAATGACACAGTTTTGATGTTGGCTTGAAGATCACTTTCAGCAATTTAATTTGCTTCATCATCTCTTTTCCCTAAACTGTTTTTTGTTGATAACCACATTTTTAGAATTCTCTGAAAACAGCTAATCAGTTTAGTGCGCTCGTTTCTTACTTACCCCGTATTCCTGATTTTCGCCCCTTTAGGACGATGTAATGGGAACGCCAAAATTAATTTCATTGCAAATAGCAGAACGTATGTGGCTTCGTTATGATGACAGGTCGATCGATGGTTTTGTTGAAGCCTGTTACACCAGCCATGGTTTGACCAAGGATTTCCAGCTTCAGGCCTGTGTATGCTACCAGACTCGCAGCCTTTTCCAACTTCAGTGAACCTAGTTGACTTCCATATACCTTTACTTGCAGCTGATTAGAAGCTCTTGAACCAAAAACCATTTCGACCGGTTGGTCATTGTATTGGCCAAAGTAGATCTTCCGATCACCAGTGTTTACATCGTCTCCTCCCGGTTCCTACAGGTGAGTTCGCTTTTCTCAGCGATCCACCAATAGTTCGTATAAAGCCGGTGCCCTCGTTCGTAACCCTTCTCTCTCTCTTGCATTTCAAAGTTTTTGTTGTTGTTACTGAAAGTGCAGTGAAAATCAACATAAACCAGTCATAGTTTAACATTGAAGAATTTCTTGTACTTTCCGCTAGTTTTCTTTGGAACCAATGATTTTTCGCCTCCGTAATGTCACACCTTAGCTGGGGAAAGTACAGCAAAGATCTTCGCATGGTAAGCTGGAGAAACCTTTAGAATTTTATTTCTCCATCGTTTCCCCAATTCAGTCATTACTTTGACAGGAAAGGCATGCTGCAGAACCCCTCTTTATCTTTTGAATAAGCTCAACATGGTCTTCATCTGATTCCTTGTTACACAATTCATGTACCTGACCAGCCCTCATTATCTTCTGTTGATCTTCACCTTCCCAGTTTTCATATATGTATATGTGAGCAAAATGATCTATTTATGACAACACACAACACCAACACTCCAATGCGAGTAGCAGGACACATTTCCTTCTCTGTGTAAAAGACTCCCCACACTTGAAACATTTTACACCCTCCTGCAATGCAACAACACCCGTTGTAGATTAGAATTTGTGAACTATATATTTTTAGAACAATAGTTGATTGAACAGTCATTCATTGAGGGATGTCCTGAACTGGAATCTTGTAGCTTTGTAATGCAACCGTGCAACATATTCTGTCACCATTTCTGTGTTATGTCTATTCATTTGAATGAACTTCAATCTTTTACTCAACCTCCATCATCCTTCCTGCCGAAATACCTTGCCAGGACCACTACTGTCTATTTCAACACTAAGTATTCCTTGCCAGGACTCTTCGATTCTCTATTTCAACACCTAGCATTCCGGGTGGGGCTCAGCCCTCGAGGAAGGCTGATATGTGATACAGATTGAAAATTTCACCTCGAAGTCATGGCACCGATAGAGCCTACCTTCTATACTCACACTGGCAGATCGCCAAATTTACTGGATTTCTTCATTGGACTGTGAGTTTAGGAGCTTTGAAACAATCTTATAGTACCCCATGAACTGTCACCAAATCACTATCCCATATAGCTGTATTGCCAATGAAGAATAAGAAGTGTGGTAGGTACGTCAAATTCACCACTACCTCTTCATCGAAAAAGTTACAACAAAACCTCGAACTTTGATGATGAATTTAAAGCAAAGGGATACTATGCAACTGATTACACTCAGAACTTGTCCGTGGAAGAATTAATCACAGCCTACACCTCATTGGTAGACTCAGAGGCTGAGATGGAGGACGTTTCGTTTTTGTCGTCTCTCCTCAGAAGCACTGGCAGAGTCATGAGCGTAACCAGGAATACATCTTGGAATATTTGAGCAAAGCCAGCCTAGCCGATCATAGGAATGTCATTCAGTTTGTGAAAAAACGTGGGATTGTATTGTAAAAGAACTGGAACTGTATTGTGAAATGCATAGATGAATGATTTATGATGAAGAAAATTATGATTTATATTGACTAGGTGCCTAACTCTTTGGAGGCATATTGTTTACTTTATAATCCCATCTCGATGGACCCTCGTCCCCATTTAGGTTTCAGAGTGTTCTTTTACGAGTATTGATCTCGGAGGTTGAAATCCAATAAATACCAGCTGTTTCGACACTAGCAAGCTTTTGGAGGCTGGTATTGCTACATAGCCAAGTCGAATTGGAGGCGATTATGAATTTTTATCCCAAACATTATCCTAAATAGGGATGCAAAGGCTGCTTGCTCCTGCCCTCTCAAGGTGTGGTGACACTGACACCAGACCACATGACTTGAACAAAGTCCTTGCAGACCTTGCTGGATGCTGGTGCCTGCCACACTGCCACTGGACTTCTAGTGCTGATTTCTTCTAGATAGCTAGGAATAAACAGTCGGTGGGGGGGTTTAAAAACTGAAGTTGAGGTTGACCAGAGTTCAGTGGTTAGAAATTGAGGCCCAGTCACAGTAATGCCACCCCATTGAAATGCACATGATGGCAGAGTCCAGTATTCGAGTCAAGTGCAGTCTGGGGGCAGTCCCAGAACTGTCTCTGACTCACTTAGTGTACAATTGTTTATGAACGAGCAAAAAGAGGCAGAAGCCTTAGGGGATTCAGAATTTCACCCACATGCTGTCTTGACACATTCCAGTAAAACAGGATTTCCTACAAATCATATCATTCTGCGTTACGCTGTTCTTTCATGGAGTTTGAAAACATGTAGACTCATAATATTTTTGAATTCATGAAAATTATTGGTCAATTCTTATTATTTTTTCATCATAACTCAGTACGAGTAAATGGAGGTCAGCAGTTCGAATTTGATGCTGTAGCCCTCACTTTATTTTCTTCACTTTTCATTTTATTTTCAGCTCTCACTTTTCATTTCTTTATTGTTTGATAGAAATTTCTTACGTTCTGTTGGTATACAATATGAAGAAAAGATAGCAAATGAGGGAAAATTCATCATATTGCCTTTTCTACTGTAGACCACCCCCTTATTGACTTCCTGTGAAAAAAAATTGCATAACAAGTTCTTCCAAATAACTTCATTATATTTTACTTTTAGGACGAAGTTCATCAAACCAAATCGTCTCCTAGAGCTTTCATGTTCACTCTTAAAAAGGCCAACAAGTCATTTTGGCCCCGATTGATTAAACATCAACAAAAGCCAGCATGGTTGAAAGTATGTTCACCCTTGTTTTGATTATTAAGTACTGTGTTAATTGCGTTTTTCTAAATTAAATATGATATTTCAGCTTGTATTTTTACTATTGTCGTGTGCCAACGTATGTAGTTATTCCCCTTCACTCTTATAATGGGCATACCTATGCTTTGCAGGTTGATTTTGATCGTTGGACCCCTGGTGATTGTGATGATGGTGATTATTCAGATTCAACATTGGAATATGGTCCTGGTGCCAAGGATATTATGGGGGATTACCCTGAGCTTTTCCAAAAATTGAAATTGGATGAAGTGGGCTACATTAGTGGTAAATATCCAACAGCATGTAAATGGGAAGCATGAAAGAAGGAGTGGATGACTTGACGCAAATTTTCAGTTGGATTTTTGATACGCTTGATGTGGTAGGTTAGATAGGTAGACTGGTCAGGTAGGTACGTCGTCATTCAAATTCACGTGGGAAGAGGTGGTGGCTGTGGTTGTGGAAGGCAGGAGGGGGCGTGGTGGCCATCAGTTCGTGGAAGCCATGCAAACCCACAAACAAGGAGCACAGCGTATATGTGGTCCCGATTTAAATGTCTTTAAAGGATCATTGTGAATGGACAACAGGGTTTGGTGACACGAAACGGATTTCCGCCAATGAAAGACCATCTTCTATCACGAAAAATGAATTTCTGTTAGTTGGAGAGCACACCGCGAAGTCTGCTCCAAGCACTGCCTGTATGAGCCAAGTAAACTATGGATATTTATGATGAATATTCGTGGATATTTTCTCGCTTGAGTGCGTGTGTGTGTGTGAAATTCTGTCGTTATGTGCCTTTGGCTTTCAAGCCATGCGATGCATAGGTAGGTCGTTATTCTTCCTTATGCTGCTGTTTTTACTTGTCGGATGACACACCCACACACCTACCTACCTACACCATAATTAAATACATGCTTTTCACATTAGCAGCTCTGGTACATATTGATCCTACAACTGCTTGACGGATTAGGGCCGGTTCCACCAACGTAAACGAAGGTGTTGATCTCAGTTCAAATCACGGTTCAAATCGTAAACGGAGTTTGTCCGTCAGGTTGGGTTTCACCACGAGCGTTTAACCGTGAACTCAGTTCAACGGAAGTTCAGCGCTGAACGCTCGATTATGGCCAGTCAGCAGTGATAAACTCGGTTCAAGTTTACTTTTCCCTCCCGCTCATCCATCCACATCAACAATGTCTCGATCACTAGTGCGAGTTGTTAACATGATTTTCGACGAAGGTGAAACAATATTACAATACAACAATATTATAATTCGCCGCCCGAGGTAATTCCGCCAGAGGACAGAACATTTTGAACATCTTGATGATTGATTTTGTGTCGAGATACCGTCTCTCGAAAGAATCTACGAAAAATAGGTAACTACACTGTAAGGTGAAGCAGATAAACCCAAACCGAACCATTAAAAATCACGTTTTCGGTGTTCATCAATTGTTATTCAAAGAGCTGATGATAAGAATTCAATGAGACTACGCAAGCTGTGTGGGCTACCCCACTGCATAAACCAGGAAATGTATTTTGCAGAGAGGAAAAGCCAACGTAATGGGATAAAAAATCTTAGGGTAATAATTCAATGATGCCGTAAGTAGTCGTGACGTTGAATTATAGCGTTTATATTTATTTTCTGTCTACAGTTAGCGTCGAAATAATCACATGCTCGCCATAAGCAAGTGATATAAGGAACGTTGTCACTTTCTGAAGGTTCAAGTAATCAACAAATGTAATATTTGTCATAAATGCAAATTTGGTGACGAAAATGAATGCGTAGGAACGTAGGAAGAGATTCAAAATAGTATCGAGTATCTCCCAGTGGCTTTCTACGAGGCTTTCAACATAAACTCCGATCCTAGAAACTCGTTTAACTTCGTGAAACCCAAAACTTTTTAAACTGAGATCAATCCATCAGTTACGTAGAACTAGGTTTCCGATAAACCGAGTTCATGGTTTAGTGGTGAAACCGGCCCTTAGTCACCCTATGAGCACCCCCTCTGGTTCGAACTACGAGCCGCCACTGATGAGCAATTGCATATTGCATATTTTTGCATCTCTTCACCATGATTTACAGTTTTATAGGATAAACAAAAATTGTGCAGGTTTTCCATTGAGGTTGGAATTTTGTTGAACCCTAAATAAAATATTTTTATGGATACATTTTCATTATAATGGCTGTAATTAGGTATTATGTTTTCAGAGGATGTCAAGAGTGTGTATTTGGTGTTCTATAACTTGATGCAGTTCGTATTGTTTATGTATATTATGGTCGTGATGGGCATAAGGTCTATGAAAGAAGGCAACGGTAAGTTATTCTTGAGTTTTCAATCATTGGTAGATGTTGCTGTATGAACACATAATTTAGTTCACACTCATTACCTACCTACCTACTTACTGTGCAAAAAAAGTTAATTTGAGTAATTTTTTAGGCATTTCTTCAGTAACACCTGCAAGTAACCTAATATTTCTGATTTTTGTCTGCCTCTTGTCTTAGCAGCACGTTGAGACTTGTTCCACATGACTTATTAATAATGAATGCAATACGGCACACTTTTCGTGAATATTTAAAGATAAATATAACCAAGTTTGTTTCAGATTATATGAATGGTGCATACCAGGCTGTTGGCCCTGTCCTGAAGTTCGCACAAATCCTCCAATGGCTTGAAGTTATGTACCCAATATTCGGATACACTAGAGGAAGTGTTCTTTCACCGTTAATGCAAGTTGGGGGAAGGTCTCTTGTTTTGTTTGCCATGATTGAAGCAGAACCAAGAATGCAAACTAAGCCTGTTGTATCCTATCTGATACTGGTTTGGTCTGCGATTGAAATTGTGAGGTGAGCTATTTTTACACTTTGTATGTGGTCTTATAAATTATTCAATATAAACAATGGCTATGAGGAAAAATATAATTGTCAAGCAAGATAATCGTCGATTACTCACTGTAAAATTGAAATAAGGAATTCATTGGAAAGAGCGGAACAAAATATGGCCCTAACATAAATTTTGGAGTACATTCAGCGGGCCAAAAATTGGACAAGGCATTTTACTGCGCTAATTAGGGGAGAAAATCACGAATGCAAAAAAAGTGTTTTTCGAGGAAATTGATTGTTGAAATTATCATGACTCGACCTGACCATTACTGAGATTCTGAGGAAGGTTTTCCCATCAAGTGCAGTCCCACTGTGAGGGGGAGTGGGGGACCTACAATCACGTGTTAAGGTCCGCAGTGGGTCGGGTCACATCGCAGCGGATAAATTCGCTAAGCACATCAGCAGCGTGTCGGGCCACAGCTCATCGGAAAAATGCGCTCATTTGCCTCACTGTTTGTTGTTTCGTTCATCATGTTTGTATTCTTCCGATGAAGATTTTTTTTTGGTTCATTATTTTCGATAATGAACTTTTGAAATTGAGCACGAAAAGAAAAAAAGTTAACCCCCCCCCCTCCCTCACAATTTTATGATTTCCGTTTTAAGGTACCATGTTGAATCAGAAATAATGAAATTAAAAAAATTTATGTCCCTCTGGCATGGTACTTCCCACTCCATTTTGGTTTATTATTTTCAACAATGAACCTTTGGAATCGAGCATGAAGAAAAAGTTAACTCCCCCCCCCCCCTCCCCCCCCAAATTTGATAGTTTCCGTTTCAAGTTACTTGGAATCCGAAAATCGAATAAAAAAAATTGCTGTCTGTCCGCCCTACGCGGCACTTAGCACTTTTCTTAGTTACCATGAACCGAAATTAATGAAATTTTCTTCGTAGGTCCCGCTTGGGGTCTGGTTGGTCCACGAAGCTGGGCGTTACTGTCAGTCATCTCTAAGGAGTGAAAAATAGGGGTTGAAATTTCCAGAACGCTGTAGCTCGAAAACTATCAATAGAAGGGTGTGATTTTTTTACGTTTTTAAACTGATATTGAACTAAAGAATTTTTTGAGACCACCCAGAGCATTGTATGTCCAGCCGTTCGTTTGCACAGAAAAGCTTCGTCAACATGATCGTGAATCAAACGTTACAAATCCGGCCCAGATATCATGGCTAGGGATCACCTGATTATCACGGATGGCTGTGTGACGTCGAGTTGCTTGTTCTGTTATTTCGTTTGAAAAATGGTCTTTTTGATTGTGTTGATAGGTACTTTTGCAACTTGAACAAACGTTATTGTGGTGGATGCATAGGTGAGGGGCGAGGGAGGAAGAGCTGTCGACTGATGCCTCCGGTTAATACCTAGAAGGTATCCACCACTGAGACGTCAGGCGGAACTAACGCCCCCGGTTACCACCCAAAGGGAGGCCACCACTGAAGCGTTAGGAGGAATATGCCCAGTGGTTACGACCTAGAAGGCACACACCACTCTGGGATATTTTAAGGAGCATGGAGGTTTGCCCAGTGGTTACGACCTAGAAGGCACACACCACTCTGGGATCTTTTATGAGAAGGAGAGAGAGAGGAGGAGCGAGGTGAGAGATAAGTCAGCGACTTGAGGAGAGCGTAGAATGAGTTAGAAGGTGAAGGAGGCGAGTTTTTATAGTCCTGGGACTATCCTCCCTCCATCCTCCATACTGGCGGAGGATGGTGGGGGGGGGGGGATCCCCTCCAGGTCTCTGGGGCCTCCTGCGTCTGCCACTTCATTCCCTGGTTTATTTGTGAGATCTTAATAATAAGGAGTGATGTTCTGGGAGGATATCACGACAGTTATGCTTCATGAATAGCAACAAACAATTATTAATGATTAAATTATTGAATCCCTCGCATTTTTATGAAACTTATTCCCGGGCCGACTCCAATACTCGATTTAGGGCTTTTTTGGGGGGAACTCGAGGGTAGGTATTAACCTCAGAAAACAGTGGTCTAAGCAGCAGGGGCATCTATACAGGTAAATTATTACACAACGATTTCTTACACAACGTTTTATTACACAGCGGTTTCTTACACAACGTTCTATTGCACTGTGGTTTATTATTTTCCTTTGCTTCATGAATAACATCAATTAATTAATGATTGATTATTGAATCCCCCACATTTTTATGAAACTGTAATTCCCGGCCGGCTCCTATACGCGATTTAGGGCTTTCCTGGGGGGAGCTCGAGAATAGGTATTGACGAAGGAAACGATGATCTACGCAGAAGGGGCATATATGCAGGTAAATAATAAACCGTTGTGTAATAATTTGCAGCGTTTTTTCTTAATTGTCCTGAAACTTATCCAAAATGAATGAAATTTGGTTTGTAAGTAACAGCTCATTATAATCACGCATGGCATTATCAAATCGAGTTGGTTGTACCGTGATATTATTTAATTTTTGAAAAAAGATTGTTATTTTGGATTTTGTTGAGGGTAGGTACTTTTTTAACTTGAACAAAATAATATTCTTGTATAACAACAAATAATCATAATAATAGGTAGACTTCTTGAATCCACCACATATTTATCAAACTATAAAATTGCCTGGGCGGCTCCAGTACCTACTCGATTTCCGTGACGGGGGGGGGGGGGGGGGGGTGAACGAAGGCAGTGTCTGTTGTACCGTATATGGATTTAAATAATGTTTTCATTTTGTATAAAAATGCATTATATTTTCAGTCAACAATGCTTTTGTACCAACTTGAAAATGGCAAATGAACTTTATTATTATTATTAGGTACTGATGACAGAAAACAGAGATGTATGCCGAAGGGGCTTCTGTACTGGAAATAATGATCCCTTGTGTAATAATTTTTTTGTAATAATTTGCAACGTTGCGACCAATAAAAACATTAGAGAGAAAACAAATAAGTTCCAATAGAAACTTCGCTCACGAACAATCCGACTTGTTATCGAACACTGCTGCCAGGGCGGATCGGGTCGCAGTAGGCTGACGGAAAAATACGCCTACCAGGTGATGTTTCCATCCGCTCCGCCCTGCCATCACCGGCCCAGGCTGTGGGTTGCGCGTCTCCATAAGAAAAACACTGAACCGAACCAGGCGCATTTTTCCGCCGTGGTGCAACTCGTCCGGCCCAGGCACTAGTGTGTGCTTACCTTTACTCTCGCGAACCCCCGATCAATCCTTCTTGATGGATGCGTGGGTTGAGGTTGTGCTGTAGCCTCCATATATTCAGAAATTCAGTCAGGAACAGCGTATTATAGCAAATAGTGGATAAAATTATTAGCGAAAACAACTTTCTGGTGATGTTATAGGTTACACTATAGCCACCGTTTTCTGAAATCTATCCAGGAACAGCGTATTATTTGCCGAACGTTAATGAGGCTGCTTACTTGGGCTCGAAGGGCATTAGTGGATGGGTATGTCTTTACCACGTTACAAGTCGCAATTTTGGGTATTTTTTGTTGAAATTTTGAGCGTGGACTCGTTGGGCCTTCGTAATTTGCTGTATAGTTGATGTCTCGATAGCGCCATTCGGTGCCGGCAGTGGCGCCACAAAATTCAAAAACAGCTAATTAGGGGTAGGTAAACGTTGTATTCGTTTTACTTGAGATTCATGAGGCTACTGGACAGCAGACCCACTAGTAGCAAATAGTGGATAACATTATAAGCAAAAACAACTTTCTGATGGTGGTTAAAACAATGACTACTCACCGATGATGCCACATACAGGCCCAAATGATGCCATAAAGCAGTCAGCACCCAATTAGCCAGTTGTGCAAAACTCTACATCTCGAAAAATAGCTGGTTTTTTATCATCCAAATCCGTTTTTTTCGTTTTTGATGTTTATCCCATTTTAAAAACTGCCCCTCAAGTCTAAACTATTAAGATGAATCATCCATTTGCATATTTAACTACATACAAGTTGTTTTATTTCCAGGTACCCTTACTACATTAGCCAAACTTACAAAAAGGACATTGCACTCCTCACTTGGCTCCGATACACAATATGGATTCCACTATATCCTCTTGGTGCTCTCTGCGAAGGAATCATCATTCTCAGGTATACTTTCCCTAATATAATTTTGAAATGTCTGTGAAAAGGTTTGTCATTCATGGGGTACTTGCATGATTTATTTTTTCAGCTAATTTTCATAAAACGTACACAATTGCAATGCATCCGACATTTTTAGGATCTAGATTGATACCCACGGTAAGATAGGTAGTTTATGTAAACAGAGCTATGTAGATGTAGAACAGCGGAATGGGTGGAAGAAGGTTACCTATCTTTATAAGCGTGCTAGTGTCACAAGACATACAGGACAGGGTCTAGATCCTCCTTACCACCTCCTCCCAAATTTTGCAAGACTGTTCAAATGTTAGCAAGTGTTGTTTAGCAAGAATGGCTAACAAAAGGATTATTTCAGAGATGGATGTTTTTATAATACAATTTGCGAAGCTTGAAAATTTTTGTGGGTCAAAAATCCCTAAAATTGTTGATAAAAATCACCAAAATTCATGTAAATTCATCAATAGTGGAGCCGAGACTGAAAATGCTATGACCCAATAACATTCCTCTTCTGTTACTTTGTTACAATCCCAATCCCACCATGGCTGTTTACACTTCACACTTCGGATGTGTTGTTTTGAAGCAGCTCAAATAATCAGTCCCCCTCAGTGTCCTACCTCACGCTGCATGAGTGGACCTTTTATTCCACATAATCAGCAATTCTAGTGAATCCTTTTATTGCTCATTTCAAAAGTACTCTTTATATTAACGAAAATGAGGCCTAGAATAAACACAAGAATTTTGAGAGGCAAAAGGAATTGTGTGATTTGAAAAACGTTGCAAATTCTTTCACGAAGGTATACAATTTGCTGTAAGTTAATATAGATAGGTAACTCTTCTGTCTGGGTCACTGTTATGTACACAGTGCCCCAACTAAGGTCCAGGTTATTCATGAACTTACTGCTGTAGACCCGAAGGTTTTTCTTACTTAGATCTTGTATGCTTCGGTACCAAGTAGTGTCTATTACCTACATCGTGTATTTAGTACTTTTGCTTCTCCCAAGGTACAGGAAGCCTTGTGGATTGCTTTTATGAGGAAAAATATGGTTGGCCTCTAAAATTTTTGGTGACTTTTTAGATCAAATTTGGTTTCGTGTGTCCACCAATCCTTTTCACGAGCATAACTACTTGAGAGATTGGTTGTAGTTAGCTGAAATTAGGAGGTTAGGTGGTAGATGGTCCCATGCCAATTTCATCAAAATCGGAATGTAACTTCTGTCTGCCCGAGAGCAAGGCGAGTAGAGAGGAGGTGTGCTCACACTACCTCGAGGGGGAAGCGTGACGTGATGGGGGTCACGTCCCAGCTGTGCTCTTATTGCACCTAGTACTTGCACTTTCATTTCTCCGTTTTTTTGTTGTTGTCAAAAGGATTTAATACGTGGAAATCTATTCAATGCGTACCTGCTTAAGTTGCCGAGTTGTAGGTGTACCGTGGCAGTGTGTAACAATAATTTCTTTGGGGTGAGTAAAACCGAAATGAAGCTGTCATTCTTTGCGTTTCCAAACTCAGGTTTATAACAAGTTCACTATTTTGTCCTATCCCTTGTGTGTAGTAGAGTGTGAATTTCGTTCAGAAAATTCGCTACTCTTCTCCATTTTTGAAACAAGAGGGTGAGATGTGGCAGTTGAACATTTTGATCCTTGCAAGTTCTAGTCCTAGTCACTAGAGGGATTGAGTCATGCAAAAGGTCGGACAGTTCTGGATGTTTGTTGTGTTGTCTAGGATGGCTGTTTATTGGAAAATTCAAAGTATCCATAAAAATTTTTGCTCCACGGGCGCTGCCATCTTGAAAAACCCGATTTTTAGAACTTGTTCCGGTTTTTGGCCTATAAATCTTTTCAGGTGCAATTTTTCGCTCTTTGACCCTGTATACAAAGTTTTAGAGGACAAAATTTCCTGCAAAATTCATTCTTTGGGTTTTTGTACGACCAATAGCAACATAACTGCGATGCCCTCAAAAATGGCTAAAATTTCCATATACCTTTTATTTGTTTATATGTATACCTATACGGACGGAAGGACGAACCTACCCTACTCTCATCTGTCCAATTTGATGAGAATGAGGACAACTCTGGCACTCCTACTCCACCACCATCAAAAAGGAGAAAATTGTAAATACCTACTGTACCGATTTGAAAATAGCTTTTGTTTATATATTTGAAGCTATTTTCAAATCTGTACAGTAGGTATTTACAGTTTTCTCTTTTTTGATGGTGGTGGGGTAGGAGTGGCAGGGTTGTTTTCGTTCTCATCAACTTGGACAGATGAGAGTAGAAGGTTCACCCTCTTCGTCCATTACAAGTTCCGGTCTGTTTTTGCAAGCCTGCCCACAACAGTGCTTGCAAAGCGTGGAGCACTTGATGCCGGATTTCTGGCACCCACAGGCTCCAAGGTACCCACTCATACATTTGCAAGCCACTCGCTGCAGTCGCTAGCAGGAGCAGCGTCTCTCTTTGTGAGGATTGGTTCAAGGAATGTGCTATCGTCCATCCCCAAACCAATGGATTTTTGGGGATTGCCATCCACGCCATCACTTGAAATGAAAAGTTTATTTTTTATAGAAAAGCGGGTGCTAACAGTTACCAAATGCATTGGAATTACAATTACATATAATTACAGATCCTGACTAGAGGCCAAAACCAACGGTGTTTGTTCGTAAGTTTTTATCAAATGTATTATAAGTAGGCACCTAAATAAAAGATGAATATGTATGGTTATCGTGAAAATGTATGGTGCCATACCTGGTGATACGTCCTCAACTAATGAAATGTCAACGCATCTGATGTTGGTGGGAGCTTCGCCAAAGTGAGGTTTGTATTACTTAGCAAAAACTTGACATGACGAAGAGAGGTAATGGTCGTGTCGTTCTCCCCACCATAGAGAACCACCAGGATCTTCTCCCCAGCCTCAATAATTGCGTTTTCAGTTGCATCTGGATTGTTGAATATGCTTGTTACCTCCAGCAGCCGTCCTGGGTTTTTCTCAAAGACCTAGTTTTGCCAAAGCCGAATATGTTGGTTGTTGTGTCACACCCGCTGATTGTGTGAAGGAGCAGGGTGGTTTGTGACATTATGTGAACATTTGAGAATCATTTGAATAAATAAGGTCGGGTGAATTACATTTCCCAGGTTTTCTGAGGTAGACATTATTGAGGTGTCTTACCCCTCAATAACCACTGCCTTAAAAGTTCGGAGCCATCGATTTTGCAGTGGTCACTGAGTAGATCTGCATCTTCCTTAGCCTGTTTGGTGGTGATGTTCGAAGCCTCTAAATACCCAAGAGTGCCGAACGCTTGAGGAGGTACATCAAAACCTCAGTGGAAGTCATATTTAACAAAACAATCGTCAACCTTACTCCTCAAGGAAAGTTTCTTTCAAATGACGGCAACAAACGCCGGTTTATTGGACTGCTCTCCACTGAATTTGAGGCTTCGAACCTACCACCAAACAGGCTGAGAGATGTAGATCTGCTCATAGTGACAACCGCAAAATCGATGGCTCCAATCTTCGAGACAGTAGTTATTGTGGGGGAAGATATTATTTACCTTCAGTATAACTATACAGAACGACACCTAAGGTCAGAAATGTCTACCTCAAAAGAGCCTGTAAACTTTGAATGAGCAACTGTATGAGTGGGTGCCTTGGAGGTGGAAACTGTTTATTTTTCAATAAACAGCCATCCTAGACAACACAATAAAAATCCAGAACTACTCTACATTTGCAGACCCCCCTCTTCGTCCTCTATTGGTTTGACTATTCCCCATTTTTCTGTTTTTGGGAATAATCTGTCGAATAAATTGAGTTGGAAGTTGCGACGGATTGATATTTTGTTAAAATGAAGTACGATTTTAGGAATATCCCGTACTTCGAAGAAACTCAGAAGTTTGTGGTCTCAATGCCCAATGATTGGAATTCAACATTTCACACCCCCACAATAATGAGGATATATCTCTTGGTTCTTTTCATTCCAGGTGAGTCAGTTGAATAATTTATTCAATATTCAATGATGTTACAAGTCCATTTTCCATATCCCTACAATAGGTTTTCAAAATTTCGATAGTGATGTAGGGGTGGAGATTAGGGCAAGCAATAGCAGCCGCTAACCGTTGTTTCTACTCACTACAGCGACTTTTGAAGTTTAGAGGCCTGTCCAGAAATGCAAAGAAAGTGGTATAAAAAACTATAGTGAGACCAGTGGTGCTGTATGGAGCCGAAACGTGGACCCTTACAGAGGAGCACAAGAGATCGCTTGCTGCCTGGGAAAGGAAAGTTCTCCGGAAGATTTACGGCCCCGTGTTTTGGGATGGACAGTGGAGAATCCAAATCAATGCTGAGCTGCTCCAACAGGATCCAGATCTGGTTGCTGTAATCAAAAGCTGTTGGCTTCGATGGCTTGGGCATGGTGAATGTATTTCCTCCGAAAGGAGCCAAAGAAGGATGATGTACAGAAAGTCCGGTGGTACCTGACAAAGAGGAAGACCTCGCTTATGCTGGAGTAGGACACGGACATAGGACTAGGGGTCCCCTTCGTCCTTGTGAGGGAACCAGCAGTCAGAAGATGGAGATATGTAGTCTCGGACAGGGAGCAGTGGAAGAGCCAGGGTCCCAACAGCGTTGTAGAACCACAGATGAAATAGAATATAATAGAATATGAAAGGCACCTGTGCTTTTCAGAATGAGCTCTTCCTCATTGTAATTGATTTTTCAAATGTTCAAATTGTTCCATATAGTTAGATGACCACATTCGTACATGTTTGGACATTCTACTTGATGAATAATATTTCATTTTTCAGGAGTCTGGAGTCTGATGTCACATATGTACCGGGCTCGTAACAAAAAGCTTGGATCACGTAAATGGAAATCTAAGTTGAACTAGAAATGTAGCCTTCATCACATGTACTTAATATTTTCCAAACTCAGCTTTATTTGCATCACATTCTATCAGTTGATTCAGAGGTTATGGGTCACCATGTCATTGGTACAGCTCCAGATTCGCCTATCTGCCAATTCAGATAGAGAGTTGGCAGCAGTTTGGGTGGCATAGTAGGCAATACCATATGGTCGAAATAGAGTGAGCAAATTTTGATGCTAACTTTTAGTATGGCGTCCTCAGCATGTGCCAGCTGTTGAAGCCATGCTAACATAAGTACTCATTATCATGAAAATACTGGAATGTGATTGTTCATGAGATCCAAACTACATAGGTATGTAGCCAATATGAAAAAGAAAAATACTTCCTATTGGGATTTAAATTCAGACTCAGTTCACTGTACTCAGTAGGAGTTGGACATACGCACTTATTCTGATTCACATCAATGGACTTGCCTGAGGTTCATTCTGACTACTGATGGTTTCATAACGAGAATTCAAATATAAAACCAGTCATAAGCACAGTATGAACAATCAATGGCAATTTTGAAGTACTATGTACCTATTTAAGTTTTTGGTTGTATGAATACATTTTGGTGAAAATAAAACGAAAAACGCTGCAAGGTAATTGAAATAGCTATTTTTGATGGCTTCCGCAAATTTTTGCTCCCAAAAGTCGAATTAGGCTCCTATTTTGACAAATTATCTTTAGTCATTGATAGTTCCATTTAAGTGTCTTGATTCAACTGTTGATACTATTTCTAGTTTATTATACAAATATATGGTGATTTCAGACAATTTTTCAGGTTTCTGACTCATGAAAAATGAATTTTGGTAGCTGAACCTTCGCTAGAACCCCAATTTTCCACTCTGGTCAAAATCTACTTCATATTTGGTCTCCGCTCTAAAAACATGGAAAACTATACCTCACAAGTTCATGTCACTAAAACACCAAAAAACCCATAACACCCCTGGGTGTATTCCTATCAGGCTGCAAAGTTTCGGGACAACTAGAGCCCAAATGGTGTGTGGAAGAACGAATTTGTTATACCGAAAGTAAAGGTGGATATGGATGATACGGCGTACAGACATTGCATTTTTGGAATCTACGCACCTTGAAGCATAAATGAAAAGATTTTGAGGGGGTGTTCCAACATTTTTTTTTTTTTTGCTGAGCGAATACATAGGTTTATTATTCGCAGAATAATAAACCGAAAATAAAAAGACAAGGGCAAATTAAAGGAAATAGGGGAACGAAAGTTGCATGATTCTATTAGAAACATACCTTCGTAGGTGTACTTGAAAAGTGCAATAAGTAGCAACTGGGCAAGTAACTAGTTAGACCTCAAATAATATGCTTCCTAACTAAGATACAAAAGCCGCATGGTACAACCATCATCTGCTAAAATCATATCGCAATAAAAGTACCTGCATGATTTTTTGAAAATTGTTGAACGCATACTTACCTACCAAAAATCACTACCTAAAATAACTGAAGGTAAATAAGATGGGATCCACCATGCTCCTACCGTGGTAAATTAGGAACGCAAAGTAAAACTATATCGCAATAAAAGTACCTACATGATTTTTTGAAAATTGATGAATGCATACTTACCTACCAAAAATCACTAGGTACCTAAAATAACTGAAGGCAAATAAGATGGGGCCCACCATGCTCCTACCGTGGTAAACTAGGAACGTTAAGTAAAACCATATGGTAATAAAAGTACCTACATGATTTTTTGAAAATTGATGACCACATACTTACCTACCAAAAATCACTAGGTACCTAAAATAACTGAAGGTAAATAAGATGAGACCCACCATGCTCCTACCGTGGTAAATTAGGAACGTAAAGGGACACAGTGAAATGTTGGCCTTTGACGTTGTCTTCCTACCCAAGTTAAATACCGTCTGCTTTGTCACCCGAACTGCTGCAACAACTCTGTCGTTTATCTGTTAGGTTTTGCAGCTCCTTAAAAATATTACATGTGTCTTGAGGACGGAAATTGGTCAAATGATTCATAAAATCTCTCCTGCATGCAAAAAAGGAGATATTCAGGTCTAGCCTTTTTGTGCATATGAATATTGCCCTGGCTGATTTTCATCACTAATGATCAACTGGCATAGCACCTTGAGTGATGTTGGTTATGGCAAAAAGTACAGCAGATATGATATCTCGTAATCCTTAATGATGAAGTAAACTAATCTCTTTCTTGTGTGCATTTGCAAAATGTTGCGCCACAGTGTGGTGCGGCCTGTCACGTTTGAGAATCCAATCGTGTGAATATGGCTGAAACCATGAGTTAGGCGACTAGGGAGTTGCAGCCACAGTTGTACAGTATGCTCTAATTGAAATAGCCAAGGTACTGTGTTTTTGTATTTCTACTGTGTAGTGGTGTCATAAGTTGAGCTATGGCATCACAACCAGTTGAATTACGAATGATTTCGTGGTGGAGACAGTTATTGTAGTCTATAACTTTTTTAGTCACTATTTTATCCGTTCATGAATTTTATTATAGCTTTAATTATTGTAGCCCTTTTAATTTCATTTAAGCTTAAAACAAGCTTCTACTCACTATGTTGAGCTGCCGTCATGTGCAGTGAACACAGCAATGTAAGGACAATGCTCACCAGTTATTGTATCTTTTGCTTCTGTAAACATTATACTTAGTGGACTGTAATGTAGCAGTGTCATTGATCTGCTAGCATGATATGAAGTCAGTACCCAGTGTTTTTGTGCCACCTCATGAATATATCAGCACTAGTTGACTTCTAATAATGTAAGAGAATCATTAAACGTTTCCAATTGGTCTCATACAGGTAGATTATCAAGCCAGCCAAAAAACCATTGTGGCCATAAATTATATAGATGTTATAACAGTACTTGTTATAAATAATATTACTAAAAATCAAATATAGCCTCACTCATCTATATGAGGTAATTCAATCTTTTTACGCACTAGATCGAGCTGAGGTTTCTCTCAATTGAATAAGTGATAGAATCAAGTTTCTCGTTCTAAAATTCGTATTGTTACTACACGGATTGATACATGTCTAGTCTTTAATCATCACAGAACGTTTTGAGTGTATTCTCCAAGAACTGAAAGGGAGATGTATAAGCTACCTTTAAGTATTTGTAATGATATCAAATTTGAAGACAAAACAGATGCATTTTCAATTGTTACCCATTTGTCCCCTATTGAAATGTTACCTTTGGAGAACTCGAGGCATTCTAGTGTCATAGGAAGAAACTCTTGGGAAATGCAATTTAGAGGTGTTCCGCTGTTTCAGATATTTTTCAGCAATTGAAACAAATATATTTTTTCTTATAGATGCTTCTAATAGAGTTGAAGAGGGGCTGAAGATGGGTATATCTGCTCCCACTGTCAGATATGTACGAACACAACCACAGAGTCATCACAGTATGGGACCCATACACTTCCATTCAATTATACATGGCATGTGCGCTCTGTTCAGGCTATTTTTTGTAAGTAGTGGTTTCCAGCATTACAAACCTAGTAGTTGAAATTCACGTTCCTTGATGATGTTTCAATTCAGGCTCCTGTACCTCAATACGAGAGCTCAGCTCCAAGTTAGTTAACGTTCCTGTTGCGGTGCATCACAAGGAAGTTCGCTTCAAGGTATTATTATTTTGCGTCTCATATAAATATGATTGATCCGCATTGGCTGATTGGTTGGTAAGTATTCGTTGAAGTCTCATGGATTTTCACACTGATCTTAGTATGCTTATGAAGGACGTTCAATTTATTTGCAATCTCATTGCTCACTGGCTCTCTCAGCAATGCACCCCTATTGAAGTACAGAAAGGTGAAAATCCATTTTTAAAAATCACATGAGGAATAAAAGGTGAAATACCTATTGTTATAGCCACCTGATGCCATCACAACCAAACATGTGGCAAAACTTCGGGGATGTCTTACAAAAGTTCAAATCCTAACTCAATCCACGAAAAAAAACCTACAGGATAAAAATAAAATAGTCTATTTCCACGTAAAATAACAAAAACTGTAGACCGGTTTCGGTTGTTACACCATCGTCAGTACACTATAGATTCTATAGTGTACTGACGATGGTGTAACAACCGAAACCGGTCTACAGTTTTTGTTATTTTACGTGGAAATAGACTATTTTATTTTTATCCTGTAGTTTTTTGCTATGGATTTCCACTATTCCGCCGCGAGTGATTTAAGTTATATCAATCCACGAATCAGCTAGGTAGTTGATACATTCACCAAGCTTGAATTAGCATCACAAGCTGGAGAGAATTCAGGAACCATAACATCAAACAGATACTATTTCATACAGCAAATTAAGCTCAGTACTGCTAACCTAATATATAATTAGAATTTTCATGCCTCCATATCTCAAGTCAGTTCAATAGGCTAAGGCATTTAACGAGGTGAATTCCCCACCGTTTTGCGTCATGTGAACAAACGGGTACAGGAAACGAGATAAAGTAAGAACCTTGAGATAAAGTAAGACCCAAAAATTAACAATGAACTACAAAAATCATAATATCACATTTAATTATTTGTATTTGATATCTTTATTGAACTTGCACATCAAAAGACTGAATAATAGTTTGGCTCTATCCATAAGTTTTTGAAATTTTGATCGACTCAAAGACAATTGGTAGGATAGATCCTCAAACATTTCTCTGTTTCGTCTACAATACATTTTAGTATCTTCTATTAAAGTGGAAAGGTTTTTTTTATCCACTTCATCCATTACTATGAATTTGGACAAAGGAGGGTTGAGGCGGAAATATATGTTTCCAACGAGCAAATTGTTGAGAGCCTCATGGACAGCTGGAACAAAAACAGATCGGAAATGTTGGATTAAATCTAATGAGGCATGCAATGCCAGAAAGAACTATATACATACATATATATCTAACAACGCCCAATCATCATCATACCTACCTCTCCTCACCGAAGAGGTAGTGATACCACAGAACCACCATCACGCGAGGCACACCAAGAGAAGTTCATTCTATTTCAGATTTTGAAAAGGGTGAAGTGCAGAAATAGCAAGCAAGACTTTTCCTTGTGTATTATGTATATTATTTGTGCTCGACTATCCATACATAGGATTTTGATACCTGGAGTTCCAATACAGTCCGGCCAAATTAGCCAAAAAATTGCTAAATAGTGGAAAAAATCCCTAAGTTGAAACTTGGCATGGTTGCTCATTCCAGTGTCCTGTACAACATACTTAAAAGTCTCCAAAGGTGGTGAGTCATTTAGGGCCAGTTTCACCAATGCGGATTATCCAGAGTTCAATCTCGGCTGAGGTTTAAGCCATCGATTCTGAGAAGACAGTTTCACGAACGCCTAATCTAGGAATAACATTAAGTTAATACCTCGTTTCAGGTGGTTTAAACCTCTGATCGATGGTTGATCTCCGATTCTCCGCCAGGCCATCGCCATTTTGAAATCTATTTTATCAGTGTTTTTCATACTTATCAACTTGCATCAACATTTAGTGCAATGAATCGTTTCATTGATGTGTTTGAGTCATCCTTGGATGAAGATTTCAATGAACTTCTGGAAGTGGCCGTGCCCAGCCGGCGATAATTCGCGAAAGGGTCGAGCATTTCCACAAGTGGGATGATGGTGATTTTTTCGCGAGGTTCCGCCTTCCCAAGGAAGGGATGAGCTTCGTGCTCGATGCAAGAGAAAGCCTAGTTTTCGAAGCAGAATGGTGAGTCCAACCAAAAATGTGTAATAAATATAATTTTACACCAAACCAGGTAGGCAACAACGTCGGACCCATCATTATTTATTTCTTCGAGTAGGTAAAAAACCTTCATAGTACGTGGTAGGTACTTGCAGACTGCGCTAATAAGTACATGTATAACTTCTTCTGCATACAGCGAATTATTGTAAAAAAGTAGATACCTTTTATAAAAGAGCCTAGGTAGGCTATCTATAATTTATTACAAGAGCAGTAGGTAGAATGGCGATCAGCTGCCTCGAAAGATGCAAGATGATCTTTTGTAGTAATGACAGAGTGGAGTCGAGTGGAGTCTGGATTCTCAGAATGACAGGCATAAGTGAGAAAAAATCGCGAAACTTCCGCAGCTGGTTACTATTATACAGTTTAATGTCTCCACAACAATGGATGACGGACAAAACGTAATTATCCATAGAAGAAATAGCACAGATCCACCACTCATGGATGAACATCTCTCCTCCATGTCATCTGTAATACGGAATTGGTGTTTCTGGGGATAGCAATGCTGATACAAACTAAACAATCTCGGCTTAAACCCAAGTTCAGCTAAACCGAGGATCAAAAACGTTGGTGAAACTGTCGAAGCTCTGAACCACAGATCAAATTTGAATCCAGGATTTATTGATACCAGGTTTAAGCTGCGTTGGTGAAACCGGCCCTTAAAGGTCTTGTTTTACTTTTTCTCAAATACTTAAGCGAAAAACTAACCTTATGCAAACTTAAGGTATATTAAATTCTCTTAAAAAAAGGTCTTATTAATTTTTTTAAGTGGCTATAATTTTCGGGATGGAATTGGTCACATGAGACCAAGACAAGTGAAGCCCTTAAGATATAATGTTTTGATTATAAATTTTTATGAAAAATTGTAAAATTTGTAAATTATTTTTCAAGACAAAGAATTTACATTACCTGATCGTCCCAGCACTATAAAATTTCAATTTCTGAAAACGTCAAGTTCCCCTTCCATCAAAACCCTTTAAATTATGTGCATTTCTTCCCTTAAAAAAAATTAATTTTTTTTCGTGAAACTTGAAATCCATTCAAAATAATTGAACCAAGAGCTCAACGTGGTCTCACTGGACACCAAATCATTTTTCATTTAGAAGTGACTTGATTTGAGATTTTTTTGTTTTTACCCCAAAACACAAAAAATTTAAAGTGTTTTTTGCCTACGAAGTGGGTAAACTGCATTCAGGGACCCCCACAAAGCATGGTATATTCGTGATCTCCTGTAAGGCTCCTAAGTATTCACATTCAATTTGAAGCCAACCTATGTAGTACATACATATAAATAGGGTGCTAACATATAAGGAGTGAAAACTTCGGGAGTCGCTTCTACAACTAATATTTTCAACAAAAAGAGTTCTTGAAACCCCCTTCAATTTCGGGTAATTTCAATTTTAAGAATTCGTTACCCAACTCATCTCACTGAAATGGCCGCAACTCCCTCAGTTTAGCAACCTGAATAAAATTTGAGGATACCTTCGGAAAGAGCGTCTTATAAGACAGATCTAGGTGGGATGAGATCAATAAAAAGTTCCCCATTATGTGATACACACGAGAAAATGCCAGAAAGTCGTTTTATCACACATATACAAAACATTGGCTGTCACACGTTCCAGAGGCCAGCCTCTGAGGCAAATCAAATGAGATCTGGATTCAGTCAACAATCAAATGGACCTTCAAGCAACACACCATCCACCGATTCGGGATGACCAGGCCTCTCGGACTTTTCAGTGTGTGTGGAGTGGCCTTAAAGCGTTTTATGTGGTGCGGAATTAAAGTGGTACTACCTATGGTCTAAATTTGATTTGTGTGAGACTGAGACCTGAGAGATTGGATTCCTCTACAGAAATGAGCAACTATTGGATGGAAATGTATTTTTAATTGACTAATTCTCCACATTTGTCACGTATCACATGTATATTACACAATTATAGGTAACAAAGACTTTTGCATTACACTCAACCAAGAAGGGCGTACCTTCAATGTCCTAAAAAATTAATCATACAATAGACTCAGCAAATGCCCTTTCTTCAAGGAATTTACCGTCTTTTCATGATGAATACAATTTTCTGTATTTTCCCTAAGTGACTGCCATCCCAAATTTTATGATGGTGGTATCATTTTTTTTTTTTTACATGCTAGTAAAACTGTTACAAGAGGTAGGCACTGAGTTTAGAGTCCTGAAGGTCCAAAAAGCCAAACTGCATATAGCTACTCAACATGAAAATAAAACGTACCTTCCGTGTCAGTTGCGCTAGCGCAGATCTTGTCAAGGATTGCTTTCCAAGATGTGGAATGTTGAGACAGTTCTCGCAAATCTTCCATAGTGATAACAGGATCATGCAGTCCTGTCCCACATGAAACTAAGCAGCTGATGTCCTCATTAGGCCACAAATTTTTAGCTTCATGAATTGCTAGAGCTGTAGGGTTGTTAACAACAATACCGCCATCCTAGAATCCATAATTCAATTCCACAGTAAATATACTTAGGCGATGTGTATGGATATATTTAGTTATGCCTATAATTCCTAGAGATGGAATTATTAAATAGGTAATACGCAAAATCATTAATTTCACTGAATACTAGTCGAATGTTCTTGACTAATCGTTTTTCTGTAAGAACAAAAAATGGATGAGTAGAAATATCCTCACCATGTGGGGGATACCATCAATTCTTATTTCTTCAAAAATGGTTGGGGCAGCAGATGAAGCTCGAATGGTTTCAAAGATTGTAGCACTATACGTTCCATAGTAATCCAGGCCTGCAAGCCCTCTGGGATTTCCATAATTTCTGAATATGAATGGTGCAACTCTGGACTGCACAGATATGGAAGAGATGGCGAAGACCTTAGGAAACACAAGAAAGTAGGTTTCCTATTTGAAACGGGTTACAAATACATCAGTTTAAATTATTCGATTAGTATTACACACACATTTTATTACCTACATCAAGTTATGATGAACTCCTGATTCCACACAACAAGCCTAGGGTTAAGCCTTGGTTCAGTGTGGTACCGGTGTGAAGTTAGCAACATTTTTAGCAACAGTACGGATGCTAATATTTGGGTTCATTTCTTGGTTGGGGCGCCTTTTCCACTAATTTTTCAATTAGTTAAACATCCTTTTTTCCCTTCATCCATCAATTTCACTTATTTCAACTTTCTGCAGAACGTTTTGAACCCAATTTTCGTCATCCGGTCTTAACTTTTTTTTCTTCGGGCTCATGAGCTTGTATAGATGTTCGTTTCTTCCTAGTTCTTCTTGGTTTAAGAGGTTAATAAAAAAAATTCATATTTAAAGTCAAGAAAGAGAGTTTTTTAACGACAACCTGTGCAGTCCAGCCATCGCTGAAATCCAGCTAATCCCCTGAAAATGTCAATTTCAGAGGCCAGCCGAAAGAACCTCTTAATCCTAAGAAGAAACTAATATCTCCACAAGCTCATGAACCTAAACAACAGAATAATAACACCTTATGACGAAACATGGTTTTGAAGTTGTGTGGAAATTGAAAAGAAATTGAATTGATGGTTGAAGGCAAAAAAAGGAGTTTTTAAACATCAACCTTATTTTTATTGTTCTTGTTTTCTGGCGGTTCTTGTGGGATCCTCAGCCTCTTGGCACAATATACATTTATATGAGCCTATAGGGACTTGAAACATTTTGTTGTTGAATTGGTGCATTGCACCCCCTTGCGAGGCTTAACTCGGCAAAAAACTTTATACCTATTATTTATTTAGAGGCCCTAGAGATTGTTTATGCCAAATTTCAAGGTGGCACTAAGATGTTGCTGGAAACATAATTTTCACTTTAGGGGTGCATTGCACCCCCTTGCGAGGCTTAACTCGGCAAAAAAACTTTATATTATTTATTTAGAGGCCCTAGAGATTGTTTATGCCAAATTTCAAGGTGGCACTACGATGTTGCTGGAAATATAATTTTGACTTTAGGGGTGCATTGCACCCCCTTGCGAGGCTTAACTCGGCAAAAAAACTTTATATTATTCATTTAGAGGCCCTAGAGATTGTTTATGCCAAATTTCAAGGTGGCACTAAGATGTTGCTGGAAATATAATTTTGACTTTAGGGGTGTATTGCACCCCCTTGCGAGGCTTAACTCGGCAAAAAAACTTTATATTATTTATTTAGAGGCCTTAGAGGTTGTTTATGCCAAATTTCAAGGTGGCAGTAAGATGTTGCTGGAAATATAATTTTGACTTTAGGGGTGCATTGCACCCCCTTGCGAGGCTTAACTCGGCAAAAAAACTTTATATTATTTATTTAGAGGCCCTAGAGATTGTTTATGCCAAATTTCAAGGTGGCACTAAGATGTTGCTGGAAATATAATTTTGACTTTAGGGGTGCATTGCACCCCCTTGCGAGGCTTAACTCGGCAAAAAAACTTTATATTATTTATTTAGAGGCCCTAGAGATTGTTTATGCCAAATTTCAAGGTGGCACTAAGATGTTGCTGGAAACATAATTTTCACTTTAGGGGTGCATTGCACCCCCTTGCGAGGCTTAACTGGGCAAAAAAACTTTATATTATTTATTTAGAGGCCTTAGAGATTGTTTATGCCAAATTTCAAGGTGGCACTAAGATGTTGCTGGAAGTATAATTTTGACTTTAGGGGTGCATTGCACCCCCTTGCGAGGCTTAACTCGGCAAGAAAATCTTATATTATTTATTTAGAGGCCCTAGAGATTGTTTATGCCAAATTTCAAGGTGGCACTAAGATGTTGCTGGAAATATAATTTTGTCTTTAGGGGTGCATTGCACCCCCTTGCGAGGCTTAACTCGGCAAAAAAAACTTTATATTATTTATTTAGAGGCCCTAGAGATTGTTTATGCCAAATTTCAAGGTGGCATTAAGATGTTGCTGGAAATATAATTTTGACTTTAGGGGTGCATTGCACCCCCTTGCGAGGCTTAACTCGGCAAAAAAACTTTATATTATTTATTTAGAGGCCCTAGAGATTGTTTATGCCAAATTTAAAGGTGGCACTAAGATGTTGCTGAAAAATGTTGCTAACTTCACACCGGTCAGTGTGGTGGAGGGAGAACAGACCCCTCTGAACCGTGAGTAATATAATAGCTCAAGAGTCATTAAAGGAAGAACCCTCACGGTTTTGATTATTCCACTAAAAACACTATTGATTCTCAGTGGTTACCTACTGGTGATTGTTTATGTGGTTATCGATAGCTAAAACATCGATACTGACTATTTTTCCTGTAATCATCGACGGTTAGTGGAAATCAGATTAACAAAATCACATCAGATTAAAAACAATAATGTTTTTAAAAGTATCTATGTTTTATCAAAAGTATGTACTAAAATTATGAAGTGCGTTGATAATAATTGAAGAAATGTTTTGTTTTCCAGTACAAAAGAGTGAGGTAGGTAACAAATTAAAAAGAGGTAGGTACCTACATAGAAGTTTCAATGATGCAGCAGGATTTAATGATCCAATTTCAACAGGTAGGTAGGTAATGTAATAAAATTAAGTATGTCTGGTGAATGAATCATTTTAAAAACATCAAGTAGTTACTCAATACCCATTCCTGGTGTATATGGTTTAATATTAAATTACCACCTATTGTACCATCAAATAGAAATCTGATGAAAGGCTTTATACCAGGGTTGTGAAATTCAAAAATGTTTCTGAAATGTTTGTTCGGACATCACATTAAGGCTAAATGTCCCCAAGTTTCTTAAGAAATTTTTTCAAGAGATGGCAGCACTATCGGGGGCAAATTTGGAATCGGTTTTGTGCCCGGACGGCTGAACCGATTTTCGTTCTGGATTTTTTTTTTTGGAAACCATAAGTAAGTAGAATTGATATGACACTCTTTTTTACATTTTGCGTTTTTTATATTTTCCACCATGAGTACTCCACCTGTTAAAAAAAAGTTATTCACAAATTAGAAGGTCCAGGCGTGCTAGGGGTATTTATTTGGAGTTCAAATCAGTTTGAAAATTGGATGAATAGCAAGCAAATAGTATTGCTATTACGATTTGGGGGGGATTGTGAATGGAGGCGCCAGGGCCTGCAATGAGAAGGGGGCAGCCGACGACCTTGGATGGACCAAGGTCATTCATTCCTCTGTGTTCCTCTGCTTCTCATGAAATTATTTTGACTGATGATATATCTCACCATTCTCCTTAGTGGGCACCAACATATTTATTAGAGATACTGAGGGACATTATTAGGATTAGGTAGGGGTGGTAGGTAGGTACCTACTAACTCATCTAAATCAGAAGTTTGATTTAAAAAAAGTTTAGGTAGGCAAGTTACCTATATTAGGTATACCAACTATTACCGATTGATTTTCCGATCGAGTTTCAAACGTGCCGTCAATGGCTCTGACCCGAGACAAATTTTACCATTCAAACTAGAAACTCAGAGTAGAAAATGGGGGTGCTTATCGAAAGAAAACCACACTTTCGAATATGGACATCGAAACTGAGCAGCAAGTAATCTGATAACTCGTCCATTGATGAGCTACGCCAGTTGCTGGGCTAGGGGATGGCGCGACAGAAGTGTACAGCAACAATAAGCGTAGGTACATGACGAAAGAGTGGCGAATGACGAGGTTAAGTTTTTGAACAATTTTTACCAGCCCGGCCGATGCTCCCCGTAATTACACGAAAGGGGAGGGAGTATCAGTACCTATACTACTTGCTCGTCACCGCTTACCCTCGTCATCTTTCAGACCTTGATCCTGTACGCTTTTTCCTAGGATTCCTTGTATAAGCTTATTCCGCTGTACGCTCTTTTCGTGCATTCGGCTAGGGGATATCAATATGATTTCCCTCGAAGTGGGTCATCTAGCGAAAAAGGGAACAAAAGGCGTCTTCCCACCAGTTTCAGCTTCAGGAGATTTTCCCGCCTAGCATAGGCTTACGCAGACAACCGACTTTTCGCTTCATGTGAAAGGATGGGTAGGTATTGATAGCCAAAACATCTACGGTTTTTCTCAATGGTAACATCAGAGAAAGGATTCACAGCCATTTTTCTTTTTCCACTGCAGAGATAAAAACATCGATGTCTGAGTTGATGGCTGAACATTGATGGCTAAAAAACATCAAAAGTAAATCCTCGATGGGAAAAACATCAATGTTTTTGAAACATCGAACCACTGATGCCCTACGCACTCCAGTACGCGTTCCCGTGTACTGTGTGCATTTGCGTTTGCGTCCTGTTCTGTTCTTCGTCTTTTTTGTCCCATGCCTAACAAAATATATCGTCGGCATTCTACCAAAAGCAGAGGTAGACTCCGTCTATGCACTGGTGGAAAGAGTAGATACTGATATCATGCTTTATTATAAAGTAAGTTTATCTACATAAGACTACATAGTAGTTGAGTATATAGTCATGTTAGGCATATACCTACATAGCCATTATAGATCACCATACTATGACAACTAATTACTTTACTTCAAGTACCTATTCCTTTCAATATTTATTCACTGATCACTGAATTATTTACCTACATATGAGTGCATTACATACGTATGTCTATCAGGTTACCAAGTACTTAGTATTTTTTCCTGTACCCCGTGTTGATTTGGCAGTTTTGTGATTGATCACGGACAGCCCAGTAAGTTGCTGATAGATTGGATCCGGCTTCGGCCGATTTTTGATTCTGCCGAATACGAACGCGATAGTACGGACAGAAGTCCGGTTGAATGTTTATGCTGCCACTGTTGCGTTGGGCCAAACTCCAAGTACACCGGCCGAACTGTTTTTTTCCCTGGCCGAATCCATAGACTTCTCCTTTGCATTTTGACCGGAAATTCAGCCGCTTAGTGGTGTGGCCTCTTGATGAGGATCAGGATGAGGATTCTGGATGAGGATTCCAATGGGTCTGGATGAGGATCTGGATAAGGATCTGGATGAGGATTCCAATGGGTCATTATTGAAACTAATAATTGAATAATAATAACAATAATAAATACTTTTAAAAAATAATAAAAATAATACCTACACACAAATAATGATATTATAATAATTATTATACCTACATAACAATAAACATAATATGGTAATATAATCCCCACAAATATAAATATAGTAATAATACCTACTAACTATATATTACCTACCTATATGAATATTATAATACCTACCTATAATATTATTATTATTATTATTGTTATAATAATAATAATTGAAAACCACGCAAATCGGTTGAGAATTGAGGTCGCCACAGTAAGTTATTTTAATATATTGATGAGAATTTCTGTAGTTATTTCATGTGGTCAGTAAATATGGTGTTTCGAGTTGAGAGGAAAGAATTTATCATGGAAAATACCAAATACGAAGTGAATTCATATCAAGAGTCGATATGTACCGTGATGTCAACCTATTAATGATACAAATAAACTTCGATTATTGGTTTTACTGGTATTCGAATTATGAAAAAGTTGGGTGAGGGTTTGTTCAGAGAGTTGAACAGCCGGTTTGAATTCAGTTTGGCTTAGTTTTCAAAAGCCCACATGAGGGACTGAGGAAGGGTACCTGCCACTTCCACTGGAAATTGAAATAGTGTTCACTAGTATGAATGAGTAATGGGCATAGTAGTTCTTATTTAACACTTGAAACAGCTAAGTACATCCAATTTGATATAGCAGAGATGCTATGGGAGTAACAGAGTGTATGGGCCCAATCTACTCAACTACCCCCAACCCACCCAAAAATAACAACAAATAAAAAGAACAAATGCCCAGTCAGCATGCCTATATGAGCTAATTTTCACAGTGGGAATTTAAGATATTTTTGACAATTTTTAGCAATTTTGGATTCAGACTTGATCCCCTAGTTTGTGAAAAATAGTATTGATTAGGTATCGAAATAGTATTTTTCTTCCTCGGTTCATCATTTAACCTATGGTGAGTACAATATCAATTTTTGGTGATTTACCAATGCCTAGCTTTAAACAAATCCTTTCGTTTGCTGGTATTAAAATTCTGGTGGAATTTCAATTTTTTTCCCCTCGCAGCCAAGGTCTAATATCATCTAGAATGATACAAAAATACATTATTCTGAGTGCAAGTGAGTAAGTACCTAGGCATTGACTTGCCTTTCCCTCTTCAAAAAAAAATCACTGCCATGGAGTATAATATCTATGGCTACTGCCACAACACTTAAATCATCATTACTTAAATAAATGAGATGTAATGAGCAATGCAACTTACTTTTGGACAAGTTTCATGCTTCGCAGTGTCAATAAGGCGGGTGTCTCCGACATAACTCTTCAATAGGTTTTCCCATGCTGAAGTGTCATAATAACCATGAGACCAGAGCATTCTACCAGTGCCAATAATAGTACTTTGATCAAATACTTTTGTACTGCAATCTTTGTAAACATTTTCAATTTGTTGGAGCGACATGTTCACAGGTGGCACTGAAAATACCCGTAGAAAGAAAAATCCTTGAAAACCGACAAATTATAGGCATTGTTTTCTAACATCCAGAAGGCTGTGGTCTTGTCTTGGGTTGGGGTTAATTTGTGGCTCAATGTTTCCATGGTTCATGTGCTGGGTATTTATGAACGTTGGAGGGGGGGGGGGGGGATATTAACAATAGATCCGGAAGTTTTTTTAGATTGCCAGTAGATGGATGGCTCTTGGAAGACTCTGGTGAATTAGGGGCCTAAACAAAAGGCGTTTTGAGGATATGATGAGGGGGATCACCAGTAGGTGCTTTTAGAACAAAATTGCATGTTCCTGTTTCTCAACAAGACGACAGTATTAAACTGGTACCATAAATGGCTGTAGTCTTCTTATATTAATTATTTTATTTGAAAGTAGAGATCATACCTATTTCGATTTTGTATGAGGCAAGCATAGTTAAGTTATTCAGTCTTTTTTGTTTTAAATCAGAAAGATGTGATGACGTCACTGAGCAAAGAGCTTCAGAAGTTATCTTGAGAAAAGGGGGGGGGGGGGGGCTTGGTTGACGCGCATGGATGGTTATTAGTGTTGTGTCCACTTCGAATAATAATAATATAATTGAGTAAAACGGAGGGCTAGGAAAAAATGAGAACGCGTCGAGTAGAACGTGAACAGAACAATGCGCTAACGCTTTATTTAGGATAACCCCCTTGGGAGGTTTTTCATTGGGAAGACATACCATCTCTCCCTTCCAATTTTGAGCAAACAAAAAAATATATGAATAATTAAAAATTAACTCTTCTTGTAAATTCTCAATTAAGGAAACAAAAGAAAACTATTTATTGTCCTTCATCAGTGCATCATAAGTCAACCTCTGGGGGGGTCTGCGCGGACGTTTATTAACACCCTGGTATGGGGACGAGGAACCCTGGGGTGTCTTCTGGGTCGTTCTCGGGTCAGCAGCGCTTGCGCCCAGAACCGCCGGTTGGTCCGAATGCGAGGCGCTGGTGCCAGGATCCGGATTCGGGGAAGTCGGCGGTCTTGATGGTGAGTTTGAATCCGAGACTGGTGGTTTCTCCGGTGGAGGAGTGCCAGGCCATAGCTGATCCATATGTCGGGTCCAAATCTGATCATCTTGTGTTCTAACTTCGTAGGTTTGAGGACCAAGAATGTCCCTGATTTCACCTCTGCTCCACTTTTGGTGTCCATTTCGGTAGTCGCGAGCCCAGACGTCACTTCCCTTCTCAAACTGTGTTCTCCGCTGGCCTCCATGTTTCACCATGGCCACTTGCCGTCCCAGTACAACATCCTCAGAGGAAGGAATCATTAAGTCAAACAGAGTTCTGGGTTTCTTCCTAAACATCATGTTGGCTGGTGTATCTCCGATGGCGTCATGAATGGTGTTCCTGTATTGGAACAAATATTGATGTAGGGCTGTCGTTATCTTTTCCTTGTTTGGGTCGGCTAAAACCTTTTGAATGCAACGCTTGATGATCTTCACGGCGCTCTCCGCTGCTCCATTCGCCTGAGGGTGGAACGGTGGGCCTCTCAAGTGAACTATGCCGTATTTCTTCAAAAATTCGGAGAACTCTCCCCCTGTGAAACAAGCGGCTCCATCGGAAGTCAGCGCGCGGGGTAGCCCAAAACGCGAAAAGGTCTCCATAAGTTTTTTGATGGCAATAGCTGCTGTAGGTGAACTCACAATAAAATTTTCCAGCCATTTGGATGTGGCATCCTGTATGACAAAACAGTAGAACGACCGGTTCATCGGTCCCAGGAAATCTACATGTATTCTGGTCCAAACCGCGGAAGGCCATGGCCAAGGTTGAAGAATGGATCGTGGTGGCGCTGAACGGAATTGGCAACAAATTTCGCAATCCGTTACCAATTTTTCGATGTCACTGTCGATAGTAGGCCACCAGAAAAACGATCTGGCCAGGCTTTTCATTTTAGTCATTCCAAAATGATTGGAGTGAAGTTGACGCAATGCCGAGTTTCGAAATTTGATTGGTACCTACTACAACCCGATATCCCCACATAATACATCCTTTGTCAACCGTCAATTCCTGTTGTCTGCGGCGATAGGGAGCAAAATTGTCACCAGCGGGAATGTGGGTACCTTGTTGTAGACATTTGACGATTACTGCTAACTCAGAGTCGGTTCGGGTTTCTTTCTGTATGGAGTGCCAATCCAGGCGAAAAGGGCACTCTTCGTTGACATAAAATAAGTACGAAATTTGGTCGGAAAGGAAATCTGCGCAGTTCTCCTCCGAACGTACGCATTTCAAGCGATATTTGAAATTCGATAATAAATAGGCCCATCTTTGGACGCGGTTGGCTGTGTAAATGGGTAAACCCTTTTTTGAACCAAAAATAAATATCAACGGTCGGTGATCAGTGACCAAATCGAATGTCCGTCCGTAAAGGAAATCTTTAAATTTATTCACCCCATATATTATTGCATATGCCTCTCTTTCGATCGATGGGTAGGTACGCCTGCTGCGTGGGGGTTAAGACCTGTGAGGCATAGGCAATTGGCTTTTCCCCTCTTTCGTAGATGTGCGTGAGAACGCACCCAACGGCTTTGGACGAAGCGTCTACTGTCAATTTTAGAGGCACATCTGGATGAAAATGGGTGAGTACTGGGCGGGTAATTAAAATCTTTTTGATTTTTTTAAACGCTTTTTGACATACCTGCGTCCAAATATACTTTGCATCTTTCTTCTGGAGGGCGTAGAGCGGCTGTAAAATATCCGCCGCGTTGGGAATAAATTTTAATAAAAAAAGTGACCATACCCAAAAACGATTTCAGGGTGCCAGGATCCATTGGCGGTGGAGCGTCAATGATGGCTTGAATATGCTCGTTTGTCATATGAAGTCCGTCCTTGTCGATCACATGACCAAGATACTTCATTGATGTCTGGGCGAAAACACATTTTTGAGGTTTTGCTCGTAGGCCTGCGGCATCCAGCTCTTTGAGTACCCAGCGCAAACGTTCATTGTGTTCTTTTCTCGTCCGACCTGTGACATGGAAATCATTGAGCAGTGAGCCAACTCCAGTTTTCTTTCTAGAAATTTGATCCATTTTGTTTTGAAAAATCTCGGGAGCCACGGACAACCCAAAGCAAAGCCTCTTGAAACAAAATAATCCCAAATGGGTGGTCAGCGTGGTCACTGTTTTAGACAACTCGGACAGTGGCAACTGTTGGTACGCATCTGCTAAATCTATTTTTGAGAATAATGTCGCACCTCCTAATTCAGCAAAAATGTGGTCAGTCCTGGGAAGCTTATACCCTGTATGCTCCAAGTGTGGATTGACGGTTAGGTTGTAGCTCCCACAAATTCGAACTGAGCCATCCGGTTTTAGAACAGGAACAATCGGTGTGCCCCAAGTGCTAGACTCAACCCGCTCCAAAATATTTGCTTTGACCAATCGTAGGAGTTCTGCCTCTACTTTGCCTTTCAGCGCGATTGAAAGGGTTCTAGCCTTCAGGGAAACAGGGCGCGCGTCTGGTCTAAGTTTGAGAGTAACAGGATCTCCTTTGTAAGTTTGTCCAATGTCCCGAAAAACATTCGGAAACTCGTTCAAAATTTGACGAATGTCGTCTGGAACTGTCGGGAAAGGATCGCTCTGCTGGTATAAAAAAGACGTTACCCAGCTATTATCTTTTAAAAGAACCAATCCTTTGCGTCCGATGAGTGGTGGGCCCCCTCCTTCAATGACGTAGAAGACCAGGTCCCCCGTGTAATTGGTATGCCGGATGGGTAACATGACTTTTCCAAACGGTTCGATTCCATGGCCGACGTAATCGGTTAATTTTATGTCATTTTCTAATAATGGGAATTGCTCAAAATTTTTCCGATAAAAATCGTAAGATTTGAACGTGACCCCGTATCGACCTCGTAATTGTGGTTGGTCTGTGCAATGTCCAAATTGACGAAAAATGGAGCGGGACGTTTGGTACTTCCTGGCTCAGAGATCAAAAAAAAAAAAGTGTCTGTAAGAGAAATCTCTTGCTCCTCTGACCCCGCGGTTACCGGTTCCAAAAATTTCTGTTGGTTCGCCCCTTTCTTCCCTTTACATGTAGGAGAAGATGCAATATGCCCGACAAGTGAACAATTATGGCACGTAGCATTTTTGAATCGCCACTTGGATGTATCAAATTTATGTTTCCAGCCACAGTGTTTACACTTATCCGAGGAAACCCTCGAGCTCGTATTTTGCGGTGCATTACCTTTCGTTTTGCGATGTGAAGGCTTACCATTGATGTATGCAAGGTCGGCTGGCTCCTGTTTTGACCGGTCCAAATTCACTACTTACGGGCGCGACTTGTCGTCGGCTGGCAGACTCTCGTGTGGCTGCCACTTCCATTGCTTTGGCTAGGGTGAATGTGTCTGAAGTAGGGTCCTCTTCAAACAGGCGATCTTTTATACGTTGGTCCCTGATGCCGATGGTGAAAATAACACGCACGATTGTTTCGAAAAAACCTTCCTGAAAAGCACACGCGGTTGCCAGGGATCGCACTCGAGCAGAAAACTGCATAATACCCTCGTTCTCTTCCTGCCTTGCCAAGTAAAACTCGTGCCGCGCTGAAAAAATCGAGCGAATTGGCTTCAGATGTTGCGATAATTTATCTGCCAGCGTTTTGAATGAAAACGAGGAATCCTCGGGTTCCTTGGGGACACACAAATTGTGGAGCAAAGCGTATGCTTCGTCGCCCAGGGAGGCTAGCAGATACGATTTCTGCACGGTCTTGGACGTCGTCGAATACGTGACGAAGGTGTTCTCCATTCGTTTTAAGAACAACTTCCACGATCCTTTCCGCAAATCAAATAGGGCCGGCGGCGGTAGTTGAGAAACGGAAACGGTTTGCGGCGGCTGCGTCATAGTCGCGATCCAAGAAAACCGTACCTAGATGAGAAACTCAAAGAAACAAATCGCTGCAAAAGTTGCACACACGGATACTTTAACGAATCTCGTCTCCAGTTGTTGTGTCCACTTCGAATAATAATAATATAATTGAGTAAAACGGAGGGCTAGGAAAAAATGAGAACGCGTCGAGTTGAACGTGAACAGAACAATGCGCTAACGCTTTATTTAGGATAACCCCCTTGGGAGGTTTTTCATTGGGAAGACATACCAATTAGCATTCAACTAGCAGAGAGAGAACGCAGGAGAATAATGGCACACAGGCACCGCATTCATCTGAACCACTGACACAGGGGGAGGCAAAAGCCGAAACTTGCACCTCTAGCAATGAATTCTGCAACCTTCCACATGTAAATAAAGACATTTATTATCATTTTGTATTCCAGGGAATCGACCTATTTAAACACTACCTATCTATGAATATTTTATGATACCTACTCCGGTTTTTAAGGAATCAGTTAAGTGATGAATTATGTAAGGGCCAGACTAGGGATGCTAAGAATACATCCCTGATATCGAATTATGCACTCGGCATTTCTGAGTTTCTGGGTTTCTCACAAGAAATCAGTCAGTTACTAATTCCTGAATTATTATGCTTCAACTTGTACAGAATTAGCAGCCTGATGTGTTTCCACAAAATTTTCCAATGAGGCTACGGGGGAAAGTGAATAAAAAATGTCCAGATCCTATGACAGACCAAGGTAGGAAACTCCTGAATTCTTGCTAGGCTTTGTGAAATTCAATTATTAGTCAACTTATCTATCGACAACCACAGGTACCCATCTACAGGTACCCATCTAATCTGTTTTGATATATTTTCACATGTTATAAAGGGATCGTATAAATTCATGGAACCCAAACCCAAGATGACAGCCTAGGAGCAGAACTGCTGCAAAACATCAGACAGTGACCAACTATTTGGTAGAGAAAATGACAAATCACCATAAATATTTAGGTAATAGCTTTTCTGACTTGGATTATAAAATTAAGAGTTCATTCCAAGTTGATCGGCCTCAGAATATTACTATCTCGGAATACTGTAAACTTCCAATTCTTTTAAAATAACTGAACAGTCGAGAATCTACAGACAACACAATTTTCTTATCATACCATTGGAACACCAACTAGGAACTGACTTTAGTTATGTTCCAGCCACCAGAACTGGTGTTAGAAAATTTCAAAACCAGAACCTAAGTTTTTCTGAAGGGTGGGAATGAGTTTGAGAACTGTTTGAGTTCGAGAACTCATTGGCTGGAACACTTCAGAAATGAGCCAAACAACTGTGATGAGTTGAGGGTCGAAAAATATCTGAGTAGGTACCCGCAATCGGGTGCAAAAAGTGTTGAAACTCAGAGAACCGAGTTCCCGTATCTGACGGCGTTTGGCACAATATACAGGTAAAACCTGGGTGAACGGTTTCAACACTCTGTGTGGTTGGAACAAAGTTATTGTGCACAGTGGGTTGTGACCCGAACTCATTCAAAAACTCACGTTGGCTGGAACTATTGGAGTGATGTAACCACGTTATCACAATTTTAGTTGACATTATTATCAACCAGAGTGTTTTAACACATTCTGAAAGCGTTAAGATCCAAAACTTCACTAAATAGGCAAGAAGCAGAGAGAAAAAGTCGCATACCAACACTACTTTTCAGAACCCGGTCAGTTTGTTTCAATTGGAAACCACCAGTGCTAATAAGGGGAAGAGGCTTGAGCTCATGTTCATAGTGTGATGAGAAATAACGGATATTTCTACGAAACCATTCCATTTTACCCATCAATGGTCTATGTGCACTCTTTTTATTTTTTTAATAATGAAAGAAGGTTCCATTCTAAGAATTTTGAGACCAATTCCCGCATTACAGTAGGCAGGGGGGTCCCGCCCAGGCGAGAGGGGGTGCAATGATATATGAATTGGTGGCATTTTTGAAAAATCATAGAAAAAGACTATTCATCGTAGGAGAGTGCGGGTGATCCGGAAATCCTTAGAATGGAAACTAATTTTATTTAAAAATAACATAAACCGCTTTTGTCACCCGTGAGCATATACCATTGTCAATGCAAGGAAGCATACACACTACAAAAAAAATTATGACCCATGGGTATTGCCCGTTCATTGATAATACCAGAAATTCTGATACTTAGGGTGTCATACAGATCATTATAAACATGTATCATACGTTTAGCATGGGATCCCCACCTAAAGTGTGAGTTACGGTTATCTTGGAGTTACAGAAAAAAATTAATGCATTTTGCATGCCTATTTTTTATAACGCCAAGTTAACTGTAACTCGCACTTCAACTCTAAATGGAAATGCTTATTCGTGGAGGGATGGTTGGCTCATCAGGCAGTCCGCTTCCCCCACCACATTTTTTGAGTTACACCCACTTAGTAGAGATGGGATGGAAATCACTTCAGAAGATAAAATCACCTGGTATTTGAAAGTAGCAGTATTCCCAATCACCTGCTACTTGAGAAACCCTGCTATTCGCTCCCAAAAGAGTGATTAGGTAGCAGCCAACCATGAACATGAGGGAAGAGGCTGGGGCACCTGGGGGCTAGCAGCTCTTTGCCAGGTCAGGTACTCACAGTGACTGTGACCAAAGTTTTGGTCGCCTGTCCCCCTCCCAAATCACTTCTTCTGTAACCACTCTTTTGGGGGTCGTCTTTGGGTGAAGCCCGCGAAAACCCTTAGCAGAGGCTACGAATTTACTAAATTGAGAAAATGCAATGAGGTTGCTGCCATCACCTACGATGACGTAGGACACCTTTCAGTAGTTGGGTGAAAGGAAAAACAAACTTTGAATTAACAGTTATAATGAATCAAACAAAGGATGATATTAATTACAATAGGGTACTTTAATACAGCGGTAGCGCGAAGGCAGTCTTCGGAAACTAAGGTCCCTTTTAGGAAAATAGGGATACAGAGTATCGTAGGATTTTAATATTATGAGGATGATAAAGGACTCTAAATCAATCCCTAATAGCCAGAGGGGCGAGTAATAACGTTGTTCAACAAATGATGTTGGTGCAGAAGGCGAATAAGAAAATTATGGATTAGACAAGTAAAATTCATACAAGTTAATCTACTACGAGGAATTTACGATTGTGCTGAAGGCGAGATAAGAATCTAAGTTAGACAAATAGCAATTACGAAAGTTAACAAGTACAAGAAGAGTTTGTCGTACCAGGTAGGATTAATCGAATGCACAGAGTCTCACTCTCACCAGTCAGGGACTGCAGTCTTGAAATATACACGGGAGTTCGACGGATGGTCCTTGCCGAGTTACCCCCTCACGGTGCGTGACTTGCACCAAAATATACACGGGAGTTCGACGGATGGTCCTTGCCGAGTTGTCCCCTCACGGTGCATGACTTGCACCAAAATACACACGGGTACGCGTGCCCAAAGGAATTTAAAAGTAATGTGAAACACCAATCGGCTCGGAGCAACAAGATCGAGTGAATGGCGAGAGTGGGGGAAACGGCCGTTTATATAGGGGCGTGGTTCCCTCGGGTGCCGCCAGGCAGTGCAGTGATTCTAGCAGGGTTGCCTCCCTTCCGGCGTCGAGCAGGGTTGCCTCCCTTCCGAAGGCTTAACTCGTGCGATGGATGCGACGAAGGCGCTGGACCAACTGCAGCGGAGGGAATCCGAACCTTCAATGGCGGTACCCGGTCACATCCCTCTCCTCTCCGGAGGCCAATGTCCTCATCGGCAATCCTCCGAGCGACGGGGGCGGCTGGAGGAGCTGACGTTAGGACGAGGTTGACCCGTGTGGCTCGGCATCCGCGGCAGTGGGCAGCCTGTTGGGGCGTTGCTGTGTGGCCAGACGTGGGGCAGACTGGCGTAGGCATTCCGCGACGAGTCTCACGTTGCAACCGGAGGCTGAAGGCGCGGCAGGCTTCGCACCATTTGCTGGAGCAGGAGCGTCGTGGCTCGCCGCAGATGGGGCAAGGGATCCCAGTAACAGGAATGGCATCTGTAGCGTTGGTCGCCGGGAGGGTTGACTGGGTCCCTATCTCTTCCACGTCGTCCAGAGCTGCCGAGTGGGAATCTGGGGAGCGCCTCGTTGGCAGAGGGCGGACTGGCGGTCTTTTTGGCCGGAAGGTGGTTTGTACGGACCGAGTGATGCGGGGCCGGACTGGAGGGTGGCGGTCATCGTAGAAGTTCCGAAGGCGGAGGATGGCGGCACTGCTTTCGTGGTACCCAATCTCTCGGCTGCGGGGATTGGCTGCATGGTACAAGGTGTGGACGCCGCGTTGTAGGTACTCCCACAGGGTTTCCTCCAGCCCGGAGTCGACTGGGGTCTGGGCACGAAAGGCGATGGAGGGCGAGAACATCTCCGCGCGAGGGGTGGACTCCGTGGTCGTGGGGGGGGGGGGGGAGTACCCGGGTGAATCCTCGTCGGAACTCCAGTCCTGTCCGGTTAGCTTCGCAAGCTGGCGAAGGTCCTTTCCGGGGCGTCGAGGTGCGGACATGGTGTGAGTGAGAATTCCTATGATATTAACAAGTGAAGGGAAGAATTTAGGTACATCGTGACTAACAACCCTAGTAATTGCCTAACGCAAGAATATCTGACTGCACTGGCTAAGGAAGTAAGGTTGGAGTAAAACAAACCCACAAAACGAAAAGCTGCGCACCGAGGGGCGACTCCTGCGGCCAGGACGTGGAACCGGCATAAAGGGTGAGATGGAAGGGTGACAATAATAAAGAGAAACGAAAGGCTGAGTACATATGACATATAACATTGGTAAAACTTCGAAAATAGGGTTATAAATTTAAAATTTTAAAATTAATTTTTTTTTGACAACGATACTTGGCACAAATACAAATTTTAATGAAAAAGGAAAACTGATTCACGAGGCTCGCCCCGTTGCGAGCCGACGATAGTACAGGCGAGGTCGCTCTCTTAACTGGTACGGATGCGACGGAGGTGGACAAGCTGTGGGGGCGTGCGCGTTCGTCTCTTCGGGGTCGGCGCCTGCGGGCTCGTCCCTGCGGGAGTCCTGTGGGAGCGGCGCCTCGTTCGGCATCTCCGCGTCCTCCTCCGTCTCCGTTAGTGCCTTCGTTAGAGGCAAAGGGGGGCGAGGTAGGGTGCGGAATTCGGGTGTGGTGACGTATGAGTCATCCGGTATGCCTCGCACATATGCGGGTTTCAGGCGGCTTACATGGATGACCGACCTACGGCCCAGCTGGTCGCATACCTCGTAGGTTACCTCCGAGAAACGACGATTGATCCAGTGCGGCCCAATCCACGGGCTCCAAAACTTAGGGACAAGGCCCGGGGGTGGTTTAATTCGTCGTACGTACACCGGGTCATTGACCCTAAAATAGCGCGGGCTTTTTCGAGCATTCGCCACTTGTAGGCGCCTGTCTCACGCAGTTTGTAGAGCGTGGGTGGCCGTTTATAAATTTGGCGGAGCTTCTTCTGAGTCGGAGTATAAGCTGGCGACGGGTCGATTTTCAGTGCAGCGTCGATCGGCAGGCACACTTCTCGTCCGAGGTGCAAGAGGTTGGGTGTATACCCAGTGCTGCTGTGTACATTCCCCTGATATACGGCGAGGGCGATAGTTAAGGCCTTTTTCCATTCCAACGTTGTGGGTGAGAGTTTTGCCACCAAATTGGCCAGAGTGCGGTGAAATCGTTCGCAGACTCCGTTGCTCTGCGGATGGTAAGCCGTCGTCTGCACCTTGCGAATTCCCCACGCGTCGCACAGCTCTTTTACAATGGCCGAGGTAAAAGCGGTTCCTCGGTCGGAAATAATCTTAGTCGGGACACCATGAATAGGGAAGTAATGGTAGGTGAGAGTTTCAACCACCATTTTAGCAGTGGTGTCAGGGACCACATATGCTTCCGCATACTTGCTGAAATGGTCCACCACAGTGAGCAGGTACTTGGTTCCGGTCGGTGTGTTTAAAGGTCCCACATGATCGATGCCTAAAATTTCTCCGGGCGCCTTTGGTAGTTCCGGGGTTTGAACTGGTGGGTCGAGTCGATTCGGGGTGTTGCGGCGCTGGCATACTCCACATGAACGCACGAATTCCCGGACGTGTCGCGCCAGTTTGGGCCAGATGCCGTACTTCCAGACAGCGGTTTCAGTGCCCCCTATTCCGGGATGGCCTGCCCATTGGCTTTCGTGGCATGCGGAAATAATGTGATGTCTCAAAGAGGCCGGCATCAACGGGATGGAGAGTTCGGCATGGTCGTTCTCGGCGATGGTTACCCAGATGCCGTTTCTTTGGGTTGCGTTCCACTTCTCCGGGCGTCTGCTAACATCGTTGATCCACGGATCCAGTTGCTGCGCCGCGATCATTAATTCCGGGGACAAATGGAAGGCTCGAATGCTTGAAATGTGGACACGACTTAGCGCGTCGGCGTGCTTCATCTGACTCCCAGGTCGGTAGATCGGCGTAAAGTCGTATTCGGCCAGTCGCAGTACTCATCGGCCGATACGGTGAGTCGGGTCACGGAGATTCATGGCGGCGGTCAATGCGTTGTGATCAGTTTCCAAAAGGAAGTTCCTCCCCAGTAGGTACATCTGGAAATGGCTCACGGCCCAGACCACAGCGAGGAGTTCTCGTTCGGTCGTTGAGTATTGCTGTTCAGCTGGGTTGTTACTGGCGTAGGCGATGGGTCTACTTCCTTCGGGAGTCTCCTGACTGAGGATGGCGCCTAAGGCAATCCCAGACGCATCGGTGGCCAGCGTAAATGGGAGATTGAAGTCGGGGTAGGCCAGTACAGGGGCCGTTGATAGGGCATCCTTTAGGGTGTCGATGGCAGTCTGGTGTTCGGGGGTCCATACGAAAGGCGTGTCCTTTCGTAACAGGCGAGTCAGCGGTGCTGAGATAAACGAAAAGTCGGGGATGAAGCGTCGGTAGAAACCGGCAAGTCCCAGCAATGCGCGGATGCCAGTGGTATCGGTAGGGGTCGGGTATTTTTGGATACAACCGATCTTCTCAGGATCCGTTTGAAGTCCCTCCGCAGTGACGATATGTCCCAGGTAGTTTACTTGGGGACAAAGGAAGTGACATTTTCCGAGGTTGAGTTTCAGGTTGGCAAACCGCAGTCGCTCGAAAACTTGGCGCAGTTGTACCAGGTGTTCCTCCATGGTGGGGCTATGGACAATGATGTCGAGATAGACCAGGCACCCGTGTCCTACAAGCCCATCCAGTACGGTGTTCATCAGCCGCTGGAAGGTGGCAGGGGCATTTTTCAGGCCGAATGCCATTTTGCGGTACTGGAATGTCTTACCCAGGGTGGTGAATGAGGTCTTTTCTCGATCGGTCGGGGAAATCGTCAGTTGGTGATATCCAGCCTTCAGATCCAAGGTGGTGAAGTATTGGCTGCCACCAAGGGATTCCAGGGTTTCGGTAAGATTTGGTAGGGGGTAAACGTCAGATTTGGTGATTCGATTCAGGGCTCGGAAGTCGGTGCAGAATCGGTATGCTTGGGGCTGTCCCACCGGGGTTTTTCTTCTTGACCATCACCACAGGGGCTCGTCTAACATCTCCTGCAGCCGTTGTTCCACGGTAGGGCGAGCGGTTAAGGGACAACATACGGCTTCTTGTAGACCGGTGCATGGGGGCCGGTGTCAATTTTGTGTTCGACGGCTAGCGCACAGCCCTCCGGGTCGGGTCGCTGGAACAAGTCCCTGTATGCGTGGGTGATATCCAGTAGGCGGGCCACATCCGGCGCCGGCAGGTGCTGGATCTGCTCGCGGATGGTGGCTGTCAAATCCGGTGGCGGTGAGTCCCAGTCCTCGGTTGGAAATTCCGTGGCCTCGTCGTAGAGCGGGCACTCATCTGTCATGTCAAGGGGGGGGGGGGGGGGTATTGATGGATTTAGTGCAGGGTCCCTCAGTTCGGCGGCGCTCCTCCGGACTGGCATAACCGGGTGGGCCACTGGTCGTACCGGGGCGAGCAGTCCGTCATGGATTTCGCTGACCATAATCTCCCTTCCATTGTTCGGGTCAGTCAGTCGGACCTCGCACCTGTCAAGGTGAATGGTGACGGGTAATCGGCGCAATAAATCCAAGCCCAGCAGGTCCAGTCCAGAGTGGTCACGCGCGAAGATGCGGAAGGCGTGGCCCAACTTAATCGGCCCGATTTCCATTTCTACTGACTGCTGCCCTAAGAACGGGTGCAGTTGTCTGTCGGCACCGTAAGCCGATGTCTTGGTCGGTGTAATCGTGACGCCGGGAACGGGGTTCGTCAACACGGAAATCTGTGCGCCCGTATCCAGCAGTAGGTTGCGTTCTATACCCTGCAGTTTTACTTTGACGTGAATGGATTGTCTGAATGGGGAGTCTACAGCCGGCACACAGGCGGCGTCGGTCACTTGGGGTCGTTCGTACGTATCCGCATGTGACTGTGTCATTAGCTCGCCTATCCCCTCCACGGGTGGCTCCTGGCGCACGGCGGCGGCCAACTCGCGGCGATCTCCCTTTGAAACTGTTGCTTCTTTTGAAAACTAGGCTCCGTGTGTCTGTAAAACCCACAAAAGTCGCTCATATCCGGCTCGCTTTCTTGAGGGCAGCTTACCGGAAAATGTGTCCTACTCCCACAAAAAACGCAGGGCTGTCGCGGGGTGCCACGCGCAGGTCGATTTGTCGGCGCTACCGGAAGGGCTCGGAACCCTCCGTTCGCTCGGCGCGGACAAGTGGCAACGAGGTGGTTCAAATCTCCGCACGCGAAGCACTTCCTCGGCGCGTCATCCGTTCTAATGTGCGCCACACCCCAGGGGTCACTCGTGGAGCTGTCGGAATCCAGGGCTTCCTCGGCCTCTTCCACTTTGAGGAGAGCTTCTTGTAACGTAGTGGGTGGGTTATTGATAAACAAGCTCGAATACCTAGTAGGTATTCCCTTCATAAAGGCTTTTACTGAACGGGTGCCCACCCATGTGCGAGTTTGTTCGGGAGTGAGTTCTACGCCCTCGACCCTAGCGGCTCGGAGCGCGGTGTGTCGGACTCGATCAGCGAAGTGACGTAGGGATTCGCCTTCCCCTTTCGTCATTGTCCACAGGCGGGCGGCGGCCTTTTCCGGGTCCTCTCGGCCATACCACCACAGAAGGGCCTCTCGAATAACGTTGTAGGGATTTCCCCTTTCGGTGAGGTGTAAGTGATCTTGGACGAATGATTTGGCTGTCCCCTTTAGTTTCATTCGTAAAATCTTGAGGCGGACCTCCTGTGGTAGTTCCTGTGTGACTCCATCAAAGTTGTCTAGGAAGTCTTCGATCGGGGTAATGTCATGGTCTTCTGGATCCCAATTATCCAGTTCCACCAAAATGGAACGCGGGATCTGGTCGGCGGGTACAGGGGCTCGAGCTTGCATGGCCTCTTGCATCTGCTTCATTGCAGCAGCAACGGCATTGAGCGCTTCCACATTCGCGTCCATCATCTTTGTGAATTTCTTCTTGATGGTACACGTACCGGATCACAAAAAAATCGGCGTGGAGAGTAGTTTAGGGGCGGTGTCACAGGTTGGTACAGCCGTACCGGATCGTACCGGGTTGAATCAGTAGTGGTGTACCACGTTGGGGTACGTATACAAAGGCAGGTTACACAAATTTCACAGAAAATAATTAAAGTCGGAAGTAATATAATAAGATAGAAAATTGTAACACAGTCACTGGTACACGGTTGTCGATTGTGGTACGGTCGTACCGGAGTAAGGGCGGTACACGAGTAGGTATGGACAGGGGGGGGGGGGGATGTTTACTAGTTATTGTTTACTGAGATAAGAGATAACGGGGTCGAAGTGTGGCAAAAGGTCCGACTAAAAGCCGCACTTTGTTACTAACACGAGGTCGGAGTCTCAATGCGTACCGGTACACTGAAGGTGTCTTGGTACGAGATGGGAGATCGTACCGCTGAAACTTTATTTATTAAAATGGATGATTGAGAACAAGGGACAAGGTTGGGGACGATCCTACCCGCAAAAATCACTCCGCTCGGTACGGCACAGCTCGGATTTTCGCGTCTGTACTTTGTTCCAGGCGGAACTCGCAAAATACGCCTAAGGGTGTGCAAGTCAGATATCTTTTGAGTTACAAATAATAAATCAATTCTTATAACTAACAAACGAAAACACGTATAATGATAATTAAAGAGAATAATAATATGGAAAGACTGCCTTTCCGCGATTTACAAGTTTTATGAAATCCTACTCCTATCCCACCGCTTGCCAACAATTATGTAACCACTCTTTTGGGGGTCGTCTTTGGGTGAAGCCCGAGAAAACCCTCAGCAGAGGCTACGAATTTACTAAATTGAGAAAATGCAATGAGGTTGCTGCCACCACCTACGATGACGTAGGACACCTTTCAGTAGTTGGGTGAAAGGAAAAACAAACTTTGAATTAACAGTTATAATGAATTAAACAAAGGATGATATTAATTACAATAGCGTACTTTAATACAGTGGTAGCGCGAAGGCAGTCTTCGGAAAGTAAGGTCCTTTTTAGGAAAAAAGGGATACAGAGTATCGTAGGATTTTAATATTATAAGGATGATAAAGGACTCTAAATCAATCCCTAATAGCCAGAGGGGCGAGTAATAACGTTGTTCAACAAATGATGTTGGTGCAGAAGGCGAATAAGAAAATTATGGATTAGACAAGTAAAATTCATACAAGTTAATCTACTACGAGGAATTTACGATTGTGCTGAAGGCGAGATAAGAATCTAAGTTAGACAAATAGCAATTACAAAAGTTAACAAGTACAAGAAGAGTTTGTCGTACCAGGTAGGATTGATCGAATGCACAGAGTCTCACTCTCACCAGTCAGGGACTGCAGTCTTGAAATATACACGGGAGTTCGACGGATGGTCCTTGCCGAGTTATCCCCTCACGGTGCGTGACTTGCACCAAAATGTACACGGGAGTTCGACGGATGGTCCTTGCCGAGTTGTCCCCTCACGGTGCACTTGCACCAAAATACACACGGGTACGCGTGCCCAAAGGAATTTAAAAGTAATGTGAAACACCAATCGGCTCGGAGCAACAAGATCGAGTGAATGGCGAGAGTGGGGGAAACGGCCGTTTATATAGGGGCGTGGTTCCCTCGGGTGCCGCCAGGCAGTGCAGTGATTCTAGCAGGGTTGCCTCCCTTCCGGCGTCGAGCATGGTTGCCTCCCTTCCGAAGGCTTAACTCGTGCGATAGATGCGACGAAGGCGCTGGACCAACTGCAGCGGAGGGAATCCGAACCTTCAATGGCGGTACCCGGTCACACTTCCATACTGTGAACAAGATCACGTCTTCACCATTCACCTTTCTGTTTGCCGCTGCCATTGCCCTTTGCGTTTTCTTCCCCGTTTTTCGTTTTGTTTTCTTGTTAAGTTCAAAGTCTTCTTGTTAAGTTTTGAGTTTGTTAAGTGTTACATCATGAAAAATAAAAAAACCAACAATATAATATGGTTTTTTCTCAATAACAGCTACTAACAGGTACTAAATAGCTACTTATAGGTACTTGAAGGTACTTAGGTTGGATGAGGAAAGTAAAAACCCAAAGCGGCAACTTGTAAAGTGGCAAGTGTTCGAAAAAAAATGAAAACCTCTACTGTAAGTTAGGTAGGTCGGTTACCTCAAGGGAATGGTGAGGTATGGGTGAAGGAGAAGAGGCTCACTGTTCATTCACAGCTTTGAGAGTTATAAGCACAGGTATTGGCTCAAACAGCTATAGCTGACCTATCACCCTGTTAATGAAATCACCTATTACTGAACCCTATTATTTCTCAGTAGCAGTATCACTATAACCTGTTACTGAAAAATCACAGTTTCCTCTAGTTTTCGACCGCCTACTACCTGAGGTACTTAGGACTAGAAAGGGTGAGAGACAACAGAAGTGCCTCATTCTTGGTCGGTGCTAAGTTGCTTATGACAAGCCCCTACTCTCCTACAACATCCTCCACAGTGTTGGCCATCTGGTGGGAGAGTGGAGCCATCCCCAATAGCACCCCTTGGCAACTAAGCATTTGCCATTTCCTATAGGTGGTGAAACCCGCCCTTAAAGAAAGAAAGAAAAAAACCTCCATGACCTCGTGTCTAAAATGTTTGGTCAACACAGCTTTTGTAACAAAATTTTCTCAATCAGTGCAGGTTTTCAAAGTTTCCTCGATCTTTTACAAACTCCCTGTACATTGCGGAGTGTATTTCATAGTATAAGGATACTACTCACACATGCAGCCAATGATGATAGCTCCAGTGCTGACCCCACAAATTAGATCAAAAGAATCGATAATTTTCTTCTGTGTGAGATTCTCAATCTCTTTCAACATATGGATGACTGCAAGCCCTCTGAAATAATCAATTTGGGTTATCATAAAATATGCATGAGGGAACATGGCATATAATTTGTAAGATTGCAGACAAATTATTAAATCTATTATTATATAGAGCACAACAGTATCTTACATGAATTTGGTCGTCATGATACATTTGAAGAACTAAATGAAAAATTAATCAAGTTACACAACTATATAGAGGCTGAAAGTATGTGATATGTAAGTGACATGAATTTTATGCTGTAAATTCACCTGTTCTTTCCGCTTTACCTGGCATTTGAAGCATACAGCGTGCCTAACCTTATACTAAAATAATATTATTACAGTAACCAAGAAAGGAGCAAATATTGCCCCTGAGACCTGAAGCCTGCGCACCCACGCGGGAAATGGAGGGGGAGGGAAGAGGGATACTAATGATTCTGCATCAAATTCATGAAGGATGATGCTCAATTTTCACTCTTTGGAAATATTAAATCTTGATGCTTTAAACCAAGTTGAATTGTTAGTCAATTCGGTTGTTAAGCTTCAGCAAAAATCTATATTTATCAAGAGGCGTGGCCGTGGAAGTAGCTGGAGCGGTGAACAAAACTTTGGGTAAGAGCTTAAAGCCCAGCCCAAGGTGGACTCCAGAAACATGATGTTGTCCGACCAAATCGATGATCAGATTTTGAAGGCACTGACATCAGCTAACGATTCACTGTGATTGAGTTTCTGTTAGCTAGGCCACTAGGGGGGCTCAATGGCTAGTCGCTATTTGGCTTACCAATCTTTTATTATAATTTTATCATGCTGGATGCAGCGAGACGGCTCTTTGCTGTTTTGTTGCCCTTTCTTTGTTTTGCATACAAACAGAAACTAGGTATACACATTTGTGATTGACGGGAGGGGGGGGGGGGGGGGGAATCTCAAGTTTAAACTGAGACTGACTAGCTGCGCAGATGTTTGATATGTTTCTGGATTCAGTGTAACAAAATGTTTCACTCACATTTTGCTTCCTAACTACCGAGTAGGGAAGCCTTGAATTCGTGATTCAGTTTAAAAAATCTATGTCCTCCAAAATGAAAATTTCGAATACCATTTTGCGTTTCAGACATCAGGGAACATTTTTGGTTCCATGCCTGTTTGTCTGTAGTAATTCCTTGTAATGCCCATAACTACCCGAAATAATGGTTGAAATGGGCTGACATTTGGAAGATAGGTGCGGGTTGGGTCACAGATGGTCCCATACCAAAATCATGGAAAAAGTACTGTAACTTTCGTCTGTGCATGCGCAAACGTGAAATACTTGAAACGCCCATAACTACCTTAAATATCGTTGAAATAAGTTCAGATTTGGAGGGTCGATCAGGAAAAATACTTTGATAGTTCCTTATGAATTTCATTGAAATCGTTATGAAACTTTCGTCTGCGCATGCGCGAACATGAAATGTTGACAATTATAACGCTTCTAACAACGCAAAAAATAGTCGTAGAGAGCTGAAATTTTGAGGGTACACGTGGGTTGGATCGCAGATCGTCCCTTTTCAAAACGAACCTACCCAACTATTCTATAAGTTCATGTGATTGAAGTGAGGAAGCTATACTGCCTACTCGAATTGGCAGACGTTTTTTCATCCTTTTCCTCTAACCCCTCAACAAGGGTTTTTAAAATACGTTACAGTTTTGAATAAATTCATTTTTAGTAGCAAAAATCGAAATTTTGTTAACGTCTATAGCTACTTGTATTGTAAGTATAAGCCCCTACGGCCATTGATTTTTGCTGGACAGAGAATAATGATCATCTGATTCTAACAGGACAACCTGAAAACCATTGGGAAGTAAAATAGAATAATTAATAATACGCTATACGTAATGGAGGAATGTGTAGGAATAATGGAGACTCTTACATAAAAAACACTAATATAGGCTCCACATATTTATTATAAAATGATAACCACAAACATAACGCTGAAAAAAGGGAAATATTGATTTAGGTACTCAATTTTCATGATTATGAAAATATTGCACTAAATTCAAGGATTTTGTAGATACAAGTACAAACCTCATTCCTCCTCCATCAATGGACAATATTCTAACTCCACTAGATTTGGGTGGATCTGCATGGCCTAGGGCAGATAAAACTTTGCAGGCTTGTTGTTTTACATTATTTGCAGAGGCTTTATGTCTGATTTCAATTAACTTATCTACACAGCCAATCTGAAACATACAATTTTCTTTTTGGTTTATTATTTTCAATAATGAACCATTGGAATCGAGCATGAAAAAAAAAATTCTTACCCCCCCTCAAAATTTGATGGTTTACGTTTCAAGGTATGTAGAATCCAAAACTGCAATAAAAATATTTCTGTCTGTCCGCCGTACGCCGTACGGGCCACTTTTCTTAGTTACCATGAAAAAAAATTGATGAAATTCGGGTTATAGGTTCCGTTCGGCGTCTAGTTGGTCCTCGAAGCTCGACGTTACTGTGAGTCATCTCTAAGGGGTTCAAAATAGGGGTTGAAATTTTCAAAACGCCTATACCATTTTTTTACGTAAATATTTTTACGGTTTTAAATAGTTCTTGAACTTGCGAGTTTTTTAAGACCATCCGGAGCATCGTACGTCCAGCCGTTCGTTCACAGTAAGGCCCCGAAGTTTGCACCGACAGGCATTTTCGACTCCAGTGTGAATGAAATTGTATACAATTCAAACCAAATCTCGTAACCAGAGACGCGCCCACAATAGGAATTTGTGAATACGGCCAATCATTGGTAGGGATCACCTGATTATATTGGCGGAGTATGAAGTCGAGTTGGTTGTTCTGTGATATTATTTAATTTGAAAAATGATGGCTCTATTGGAGTTTGTTGGGTAGGTAGTGAAACTTGAACAAACGTTGAAGTATTATTGATGGGTAAATTATTACTACGGTAAATCATTACTCAACGGTAAAGTATTACACAACGATTCATATACCATCCACGTAGAAGGGGCTGGAGTTTGTTGGTAGGTACTTTTGCAACTTTTTTCACTCCTCATCAACAATTTCTTTTCAGAACTTCATTATGTGTGTTTCTTTTTGTTAGGTACTGTTTGTCATCGGCAGAATTATTTTAGCAACATTTAACTCGTGATTTAGGTAGGTACCTAGTAACGAGTACGGGGTTAGGTACTAACCTACGGAGGGTCTGCGATCTACACAATATGTGTAGAATAGTACATATCATATTATATAGACGGGTTATCTATACATAGAGCTGTGATCTGTAACAGAAGGGTATTCTATACAAAATAATAAACCGTTGTGCAGGGATTTGCAGCGTTTTTTTTTTAAAGAAGAATTCAGTAAGAAATGTCTGACATGGAGGAATGGAATATTCATGATTTTATTATCATCTGCACTATGAAATTGGCGACTTTAAAACCTGTGAAAAGCATAACGAATTCATTCTACGAATAAATGACACAGTACATAATATATTTTATGCACTCGGCATATGGTACTCTATATAAATATCATTATATGAAATACAAGAAAAGGAGTCAAGAAATAGGTAAATCATATATATAACCTGGTGGTAACTTGCAACAATACTCAACTGTGATATAGTCCAAGATTATTATTAGGGGATATGATGAACTGCTTGCTTAAATTAACAATCAGGGGAATAACGGCTGAAGGGTAGGTAAGCCGGCTGTAGTGAGATGCTGAGAGAATCTAATAAAATGCAAATACAGCATTTAAATTTGATCAGGGGATCTTCAAGTAGAATACACTGACTCGATGGGTATCAACTTCATTGAGAGAATCGGGAATCTGAATGCTCGAGATAGATCACGTTTAATGTAAAGGGCAGGTTGCTTTAGAGGACCAAATGTTCTATGTATCGGTTCCTTCCTGTAATGTGTTGCGTCTCTATTAATAAAGTGTTTTAATGGCTAGAGTAAGTAATAGAGCTTTGGGTTGAGGAAGGAGCGGTTCTTGACTAGGGCCTTTCCTTAATTGCTACATTACAATATTGACGACAAGTTTGCAGGTACAAATGCAAATGGAGATTTAACTCTGACGACTCTCGAATTTCATGTTTCAAAAATACATTACTCAACTTCAAAAAGAGCAGAACCAATGATAATGTCATACGATTTTCAATGCATTTAAAAGTGCACAAATTATTGCAGCAATTTATATTGTAATATACCAGTTTATAAACAGTAAACCAGTGATACCAGTATACCAGTGATTTATATTGTAAATATCAGTTACAATAGGTAATCAAACAAACGATGTTAGAGTTCCACTGTTATAAATCAGTACCAACCCAGTTATTACTGCCCACTTGCTACAACTCGCTGAATTATACTGGCCACTGTTTCATAATTGTGAAATTGCTCCCTATACAGGGTGAACACAGTTAAGGTTTTATCAACTTCAGGAGTCGATTCTAGAGCTCATTTCCGACAAAAAGAGCTACCTGGAGTTTTTTTGTTTTTTTTGTTTTTAGTCGCCATTTTTCCTGTCTTTTGTATCCATGTCCCCTTGGATACAATGTAAAACTAAAATTGATTATACCGTTAGAAAGAGCGTAAAATTTCCTATCTCCCTGATGTCGAACCAAAATTTTTTGAGCCGACATATTGCATAAGAAAGGAGGCCAACGTGCAAATTTGAAAATTCTCCAGAATTCGAATTTTTTCTATCAGTTTATCTGCTCCAAATACATACTTATTTTGAGAAGCACTCCTCGGGAAAAACTTCCTCAGAATCTCAGCTTTCCAACGGTCTAGTTACAAAATTATTTTCAATCCAAGTTATGGGAGTAATTGACGTTTAAATGCAAAAAACCGTGAAATTTTTCAGCGAAATAGAGGTTTTTGATGAAAAAATAACTTATGGAG
>OX940974.1:47987538-48073195 GCA_954871275.1 Leptopterna dolabrata | reverse complement strand
ATTACTTTCAACGCTCTGCCAGTCTTCCTTACAGCAACTGCTAAATATTAAGCCATAAACCGCTCCGAAAAATATATATTATTGAGCATGGTTTATAGGCAGTGAGCTTATTTTCAAAATTGCGAAATGCGTCTGGTCAGTGGACCCACTAGTATTATCTGATTCTGCATCATATCCTGAATTGAAAGTCACTTGTCTGCCAACTGAACTAGTACATAGGTTCAGCAGACGAATTCAAAAATGTCAAGTCTATTTGGCAACCAACTTCTGACTTATTTTACCGCGTTTGTTTTCTCTGTTTCTTGATTCTACACTATATCCTGAACTGAATGACACTTGTATGTCAACTGCCAAGGCCGCATAGGGTCTAATTTTAAATTTTGGAAACAAACATCTGACTCATAAGACTATTGTATTCCCGAATTTAATCCAAACAATTTTAGCGATTGTCTCCTTGATTTGTTGACTATTACTGCAAATGCGAGTCGCGCCGAAACGGCAAACGTTTGATTTCGAATGGCACCTGTTTGAATCATTGGGAAATGTGGCAACAGTACAAGTTCTCCTTTAAATGTTTCTTTTAAAATTCTAGCTTCGATGGTTTTGTTCATCATATTTTTCAATGAAAGCCTGGTACCTTAGCAAAGTCATGCTGAATTCATTGAGGACCCCTGTTGGTTTATTAGTTAGGGGGGGGGGGGGGGGGGGGGGGGGGGGGGGGGGGGTGGGGGGGGGGGGGGGATGGGTGTAAAAATAGGGGTTTTCCAGTGTTTGAGGTTTTGGTGAACATGAGCTTGCGAGGTATCGTATTCCATGTTTTTCAGAGCACGAAGACCGAATATGAAGTTGATTCTCCCAAAGACCAAAGAGTGAAGAACTGAAATTGTACCTAACGTTCAGCTCCCGGATTCATTTTTTAAGGGGTCAGAAACCTGGGACATTGACTGAAATCACCATAAATTTGTATAATAACACAAAAAGTTGTATCAACAGGTGAATCAAGACTGTTAAATGGCACTATTATTGATCAAAGATAATTTGTAAAAAAAAACGTGTTTTGAGAAACAATAAATGAGCAGCCAACATTTCTGTAGGTAAGTCCCAGAAGAATAATAAACCCATGCGACAGGGACTTTGCAGCGTTCCTATATTGAAATATTCAATTCACAATTTTAATTGGTTGAAAAGAAATTGCTGCATGAAACCGAGTTGGTTGTTCCGCAATATTATTTCGTTTCGAGGAAGATGGTGTTTTCGATTGGTCGATAGGTAGGTACATACTTTAGCAACTTGAACAACAATTTGGTTCGATGTATGTCTATCGGTCTGCGTCCGCAAACCCTTGTCACACGCATAATATCCTCAGTTCGAATCCGATTTTGGCAACATTTGCGGGCTGGGCTCCCCATCCGCTCGGATATGGGGCATCCTTATAGGAAAATAATAAACCGTTGTTTAATAATTTGCAGAGTTTTTACGTTTCTTCCCGCCAGGTCCTTTTCCTAAATATGCGGTAGAGTCGAAAATTATATCTACAGTTATTTGCTGTAATGCATGAAGCATAATGTGTAGTTTAAAAATAGTAGAACGAAAATTCCTACGCCTAGTTTGAAGAACCGTTCCTAAAAATGCCATCGAAATCGGGCGATCAAAGAATGATAGAATACGACTGTACGACTTTGTACTAACCTAGCTTCTACGAATACTTCTACAAATAGGGAAAAAAGAAGTCGTGAGTTTTTCAAAATAAATAGGTAACGCTTTATTAATAGGTAAGGCTTCCGTACTTGTCCTCAGACAGCAACACGAACAAACACAGGTTAATGAGAAATCAAGTACCTCGATTTTGCGTCTACGCAAGCACAGTGGTCGTACTAATGATCCGAGCGATTTGAAATTCATATGGGACGATCTAGGAGCTACACCACCCCAACTATCACTGAATTTGAACAAAATCGGGCGGCCGCCGCCGGTAACGCCGAGCTTCGCGGAACAAAAAAAGACCCTCATTGGAACCTACCAACCAAATTTAATTAATTTTGGTTTGTGGTAACAAAGAAAAGTGTCTGGTACGGCGCGGCGTACAGCGGACGGGCAGAAATTATTGTTTAATCTATTTTCGGATTCTACGTGTCTTGAAACGAAACCGTCAAATTTTGAGGGGGCTAAACATTTTTCTTTTCCCTCATGTTTGATGCCAAAGATGGACTTCATTAAGATGATTCATGTAAGATGGACCGTTCAGGTAAATCTTATAGATAGGTAAGCTAAAAACTGGAAAAAGTCCTACAATTTTGAGGTTTTTTGGCAGACAAAAGTTGTCCTAAACTCAAAAACGATTATTCGAAATGAAAAGTGTTATATAGGTAACTAAAGTTGTAGAGCACCAAATTCATAGGGGACGACCTAGGAGCTACACCACCCCAACTATCTACTGAATTTGAACAAAAGCGGACCGCCGCCGGTAACGCTGAGCTTCGCGGATCAAAAAGACCACAACTGGAACCTACCAACCAGATTTAATTAATTTTGGTTTATGGTAACAGCGCAGCGTACTGCGGACGGACAGAAATTATTGGTTCATATATTTTTGGATTCTACATGTCTTGAAACGTAACCATAAAATTTTTAGGGGGCTACTCCCCCTCCCCCCCCCCCTCCAACCATGTTCGATGCCAAAGATGGACTTCAAAATATTTAATTGAAATATTAAAGTTTAGATCAATTAAAATTTTAAATTGCAATTTTAATAAAAAATATGGGTGTTTTGAACGCAGAATTGAATGATGTACAACTTTAGTTATATGATATTTTTCATTTGGAATACCCATTTTTAGTTGCAGGCGTGTGAAACACACTTTTCAGTCAAAATGGAAAAAATTTCCGAGTTTAGGCCGTCAATTCCAACCAAACGGCTGAACCAAATTTGATGTTTAAGACAATCATTCTAAGTAGAATTTAATGCTCTTTAATTTTTGTTCGAGTGAAATTTTCTGTAAGAATCATCGTTTGGATGTTATAAGCCCAAAACTGCACGAAGTGCCAATATTTCACGGTTGTATGATGTACCAATCAACAAGCATGCCACATTTCAAATTTTTAGGATTTTTTTCCCGCTGGTACCTTTTTTTCTTTTCTAATTTGACTGGGCTAAATGAGTTGATACTCCAAAAGTGCTCTTCTGACAAGCCCCCATGGCCCTACAGCCCACGAGGGGCTTGGGCTGGTCGACTGATTCTCTGATAACAGTGTTGCCAAATCTCCGGAGGTCGCAATGATAGGTCTTCGTCAATTTTATGATATACTGTGTATATTCTCGACTGGCACCAGCGCTGCGTTTGGAAAAACCGGGAACTATCGCCGTATAATTGTTATCCATCTTGCTATGTTTGTGGCACCCATGTGACAATTTTCAAATCAATATATCTGACACCTCTTATCGATTTACCCCCTTCTGTGTATCGATAGTTGTTGATAATTGATACCTGCAGCACTTCCGAAGCGTTTCAATTTTTTTCTTCTATTAACCTCCAAACAACGTAGGGATTTCAAAGTGGCACCCTTATACGGATGCAGCATGCACACGGGTGCCACTTTAAATGCAACTTTTCTGTGTGTGGTAGCCACAATGATACCAGTATGTATATATATATATATATATATATATATATATATATATATATATATATATATATATATATGTGTGTGTGTGTGTGTGTGTGTGTGTGTGTGTGTGTGTGTGTGTGTGTGTGTGTGTGTGTGTGTGTGTGTGTGTGTGTGTGTGTGTGTGTGTGTGTGTGTGTGTGTGTCATTCCAGACGATAACTCTCGAAAGAATTGAGATAAAAAGTTCAAATTTGCACGAAAAATCTGTCTTGGCAATCGACAGGCTAAGTTCGAAGATGGGCAGAATCGGGTCACTCTAAGGGGGAGTTTTGGGGAGTTTTAGGGGGGGGAAATTACCCATAAATTCCCAAAATGAAAAAGTCTGACAAGTGATACCTCATTTTAAAGGTTTTTGTACGCTGAACACGATGGTGAAATCAGAATTGCGATATCTCATTCCATTCTCAAACTGGAGCACTTTGAAGATGAAGGAACGTGGTTATTTCTTGAGATGTTCTTCCTGGTTCGTCTGCTCTAATCTGATAACGGAATGGGATATCGCAATTCTGACTTCACCATCGTGTTCAGCAGCGTTGGAAAATCTACAAACCGAGGTGTTACTCGGCAAAAAATGGAACAAAAAATTTGTTACGTACTTATCCAATACCTACTCTTCTGGTATTCGAAACATTTTTGATTTCCCCCTCCCCCTCCTTCCACCCCAAATTTTACTTTGCGTAAAACTACTCCTGTTTTAATTTTGTATGGTATCAAGTTGGGAAAACATTGGCAGAAAATTTTAGGCGGAGGAGGAAGATGCCGAAAACTTCGAAAATTCGCTCTTATAGCCATGCTGCATGACTGTGGTTTTTAACGTTATAAGCGAATTGGCAATTTGGGAAAGTTGTATGATGAGAAGACGGGGCAGAGATGTTAAATTCAATTGGGGGTGGGCGTCATCGACGGGTAAAGCGGCTCAGCTGGTCCAAAACTGATGACCACGGCATTGGCTAAGAGAAGATACAGGACGTTCCCTGAGAGATTGTGGAGGTGACTGTGTTGTAGAAGCTGATGCAACTGCATGGCCTCAAAAACTAGCTTGCCCTTAACGCTTAGACTCTCAGAAAATCCCTCCCGGTACTGGTTACCTGGATGCCAGGCAGGTTATAATCGCCCACTACGACCAAGCGAAAGTCTGGATAAGCCGAAGAGACGGAATCGAGTTCACAGCAATGCAAATCCAGAAAAAAAATAACCCTAAATAGTTACTTCCAAAGGACCATTCTCACATGAAAATAAATGAGAATTCGTTTACGCTTGCAACAATTTCTTTTTCTCTTTTTTTAAATATAAAATTTCATGGGACGTCCCTTTAGACGGGGGAATAGAAATCCAACTTCCAACCAATAGCTAACATTATTAATACAGTACTCCCTCTGTAATCCGGCAGATATCGGACCAGAGCACTGCCGGATTACCGAAAATGCCGGATTACTGGAAAATATCGAGAAAAACGCAGTCATCATTGAAAAATCAGTTTTAATTACATACATTGTACTGTACAATGTAAAAAGGTAGAAGGCAGCAGAACAGATTGAGCACTAAACGCAGCACGATCGTGACTAAGACTGACGGAGTAAGTGATTCATCGCTCTGTTTACTCAGACATCAGTCCAAAGTCAAACCAAGTGTTGAGCTCATACTCGAATACAAAACGCCGGATTACTGGGAGTGCCGGATTACAGAGGGAGTACTGTACTATAAAGTTAAGCTTATCGAAGCGGGCTAAAAAATTATATGCTAAGCAGGTGATAATAACTATTCAAAAGTTTTAGATTTAGATTTTCTTAAATTGATCACGTTTAAAGACAGTTTTCTCCCTAACTCAAGTTGTATTAATTGTGTTCTTTACTTGCCATTACTCCTCAAATCGAGGTCCTCGATTATGATCTCTTTTTTAATCTTCGAAAACCCTATACATTACGGAATAATGGTCTAGCGCAATGAACAGAACTGTGTTTTTCTTGACTGTCCAAAAAACATCATCATCTTAAACCTACATGTAGAATAAGAACCACATTGAATGGTATCCACAACGTTATCATCTAGGTACAGTTCCAGTGGGCCTTCTTTTTAACTGACTTCATAAAAGGAGGAGGTTCTCAATTCGTTTTTTTTCCCTCCCAAACGTTTGTCCCGCGATTATTCCGAAACTAATGGACCAAATGAATGAGGATCACCCCCCGGTGGTCCCATACTTCCTTTTTAAGTAAAAAAGTAGTACTGGGCCTGTACTAGGGCAGTTATACTAATTGATATCCAGTGCTTTGACAGACACTGCAAGATTTGACTAGGTACAGAAAACTGCCAACAAACGACTGTGGATGCCCCAGTAACGATCGTACATCAGTACTTGACAGCATGAGGTCATATTTACTGAGCTAGTAATTTGCCACTATTGGTGTTGGCATAGGAAAGTGTAGAAATAAAAAAATAATTGAAAAAAAAACCTTCGAAAAACCCATTAAAAACTATAAAATAATCATTCATAAACACCTTATCGAAACTACATTTTTTCAAAGCCGGTAATGATCACAATGAAAAGCAGAAAAGAAATTTGTTTAAACAAAAACAGACTTCAAAAAAGCTGTACTAAAAACGCTGCAAAGTCCTTGTCACATCGTCTATTGGACATACCTACAGAAATTGTGGCTGTTCATTTATTGATTCTTTCATGTGCCATAATTGAAATAGCTATTTTTGATGGTTTCCACCAATTTTGGCCCCGAAAAACACGAATTAGGCTCCTATTGGTTTATTATTCTGTGATTAATACACCTATGTAATCGCTCAGCAAAAAATTTTGATAACACCCCCTCAAAATTTTTCTTTTACGTTTCAAGGTGCGTAGATTCCAAAAATGCAATGTCCGTCCGCCGTACGCCATATCACGTGTACCGGCTTCATTTTCAGTCTAAAAAATTCGTTCTTTCGCCCACATGCTCCTTTTCGGCCCTACTTGTGTCCCGAAACTTTGCAGCCCGATCGGAATATACCCAGGGGTGTTATGAGTGAAAATGGGTATAAAAATAGGTACTTCTTGTGGTTCAGTAACATGAGCTTTTGAGGTACCGTTTTCCGTGTTTTTTGGGACGAGAAGACCGAATATTAAGTCAATTTTGACCAAAGAGTGGAACATTGAGGTTCTAACGAAGTTTCAGCCTTAAATTTACGTAAAATTTTGGTATAAAATCGTCGTTCTTCCGCACACGGTTTGGTCCCCATTTGGGAACAGATGTGGGTCCTAGTTGTGCTCTGAAACACGGCAGCCCGATCGGAATACACCAAGGGGTGTTATGGGAGAAAAATGGGTGCCAAAATTGGGGTTTCGAGGGATTTTTGAGGTTTTAGTTAACATGAGCTTCAGAGGTATCGTTTTCCATGTTTTTAGGGCGGGACGACCGAATATTAGGTTGATTTTGACCGAAGAGTGAAGAATTGAGGTTGTAACAAAGGTTAAGCTCCCGAAATTCATTTTTTATTAGTCAAAAACAAGGGAAATCGTGTGAAATCACCATACATTTGTATAATAACACTAGAAGTAGTATCAACAGATGAATCTGTACAATTAAATGGTACAATCAATGATCGAAAATAATCTGTTAAAAAAAAGCCGAGCCTAATTCGTGTTTCTGGGGGCGAAAATTGGTGGAAACCATCAAAAATAGCCCTTTCAATAATTGCACATGAAAGAAACAATAAATCAACAGCCAAAATTTCTGTACGTTATGTCCAGTAGAATAATATACCCATGTGACAAGGACTTTGCAGCGTTTTTTTTTTTAAACGAATTATCTTTATTATTGACACTGACACTTAATTGTCTTGATTCCTTGATTCATCTGGTGACACTACTTCTAGTGTTATAACACAAATTTATGGCAATTTCAGACAATTTCCCAGGTTTTTGACTCATAAAAAATTAATTTTGGGAGCTGAACCTTCGTTACAACCTCAATTCTTCACTCTTTGGCCCTAAAAACATGGAAAACGATACCTCACAAGCTCATGTTCACCAAAAATTCAAAAACAAAACCTAGAAAAACCCTACTTTTACACCCATTTGTCCTCTCTAATATCCCTGGGTGTACAACGATCGGGCTGCCGAGCTTCGGAGCACAACTAGGACCCAAATGTGTTCCCAAATGGGGACCCAAACTGTGTGTGGAAGAACGACGATTTTAGACCAAAAGGACCCAGCACTTTTTCAATGTAGCAGTGGTTTCACTAGATCGAGCCAGAATTTGGCACGGGGTTTCCTTTCAGTCTCCTGAACAACAGTCTCAATGGGCACAAAAAATCTACCGTCAGGATTTTGAGCTATGACCAGATTAAGCGCTTCAAGTTCGACTTTTTAAACACCTTCGATTGCTTATATCTCTCTAGGGATGCATTTTAGAGAAAAAAGTGCAGGAGTAAAATCGTCTTAAAATCGTCCAAACAACTCGATGCCATACTTGTTTTAAGTCAAAAAATGTTTCTTCATTTTTGGCCAATAAGTCCCCATGTGCTTATGTATAAGAAAATATAAGAAACGTTAAGAAACATTTTTTGACTTAAAACAAGTATGCATCCCTAGAGAGATATAAGCAATTGAAGGTGTTTAAAAAGTCGAACTTGAAACGCTTAATCTGGCCATAGCTCAAAATCCTGACTGTAGATTTTTTTATGCCCATTGAGACTTTTGTTCAGGAGACTGAACGGAAGCCCCGTGCCAAATTCTGGCTCGATCTAGTGAAACCACTTCTACATTGAAAAAGTGCGGGGTCCTTTAACAAATTTAAGGCTGAAAATTCTTTAGAACCTCAATTTTCCATTCTTTGGTCAAAGTCGGCTTCATATTCGGTCTCCCCGCCCTAAAAAACATGTAAAACGATACCTCACAACTCATGTTACTAGAACACCAAAAACCCCTATTTTTACACCCATTTTTAACCCGTAACGCCCTTGAGTATATTCCGATCGGGCTGTGAAGTTTCGGGACACGAGTAGGGCCCAAATGGAGCCCGTGTGCAAAAGAAGAATACATAGAATTTTTTATACAGAAAATAAAGTAGATATGGATGACTATGGCCGATGGACGTTGCATTTTTGGAATCTACACACCTTGAAACGTAAAAGAACAAATTCTGAGGTGTTCGAAATTTGTTTGCTGAGCGAATACATAGGTGTATTATTATTCACTGAATAATAAACCAAAAGTGACAGCCATTCTAGGCTGGGGCTCTTCATCCGACTGCACACCCAGCATTGCTGACATGATCAGCTGTCCTCCAGAGAGGATCCGAATTCGACCTGATCATTTCCCTCTTGGCTACACGCCCCCTTGAGTGGAGAGGGGTTCGCCCAACAGCTACAAGGATCATACTTGGACATGTCACTACGCGTCACGGCGGTCGTCCATCCAAGTAATAACCACGCTCGAGGTATCTATAAGGATGTTGACTGTCATTGACCCGGGGACTTTTTTCAGACTGTACAGTATCCATGACCGGCAGTATGCATTGCTTTTTGGACTATCCGAAGCCAGTTTTCTGATCGTCGTTCCAGTATACAGAAGATAAAGCGGGAGAGAACTGCCTTCTCGATTTCCAATGATTATCAATCTCATACGCTTTCAAGACGATATTGGATCATGGATGGTTTCTTACTGTTTTCTAGGAGCCAGAATAAGCCAGTGATAACAAACCTATTGTATTCATTGGTTTTTATAGATTTCAGCTGAAATTTGGCGCCAACTTCAAACATTCTTGTTCAGCTTAAAAATTATTCTTTACTTTTTGGTTTATTATTTTCAACAATGAACCTTTGGAATCGAGCATGAAAAAAAAAAATTCTAAACCCCCCTCAAAATTTGATGGTTTCCGTTTCAAGGTATGTAGAATCCGAAAATGCAATAAAAAAAATTCTGTCTGTCCGCCGTACTTACGCCGTACATAGCACTTTTCTTAGTTACCATGAAAAAAAATTGATGAAATTCGGGTTATAGGAAGCTCGGCGTTACTGTCAGTCATCTCTAAGGGGTTAAAAATAGGGGTTGAAATTTTCAGAACGCTGTACCTCGAAAACTTTTGATAGAAGGGTATGGTTTTTTTTCAACATTTTTCAACTGATCTTGAACTAAAGAATTTTTTGAGACCACCCGGAGCATTGTACTACCAGCCGTTCGTTTGCACCAAAAAGCTTTGTGAACACGATCGTGAATCAAACGGTATAAATCCGGCCCAGATATCATCACTAGGGAGCACCTGGGGGCCTATTCACTAAGCCAAAGAGACATCTCTTTCAGGTCCGACTCTCTCTTTGGGCCAAATAGATTTTTATAGTATCCATGGCAGGGTTATTCAGTAACTTTTCAAAGAGAGAGTTGGTGGCCATCTTGGCGTTCTCGATCTCTTTCAGAGAGACACCTAATTAGGTGTCTTCCCTCGAAAGAGAGAGTCTATTTCTCGTTTGTTTCACAGTGATCGTGTAATATCCTCCTTCATCCGCAACCACATCGGTACTTTTGATCGTGTATTCTTTCATTTCATAAAGGTAAGTCAATTTAAATTAAAAATATATACATAATCATTGATTCATGAGTAAAAACGTCCAAGTACGGGTTGAGGTAGGTACCTACCTACCTAAGAGGTTCATTAGGTGTAGATATAACACAAGCATTAAAAGCCCCCTAATTCGACTTTTTCTGTTTATAATTGAGACTTTTTTCAATTTCATTTAAACTTTTATCCGATTCGTGAGTAAAAACGTCCAAGTATGGATTGAGGTAGGTAGGTACCCATTGAATAGGTATTAAGAAATGCGTTCATTATTAAGGAATTGAACTCCCGGGGGCACGAACATCTCGCACTTCATGGATACTATGGCATTTTCATGTATTAGGATCCATAGGTATCTCTTTCTCAAGGTCTCTGGAGCTATTCTGTAAAATAGACGAACCCGGAGACATTGGAAGAGACTGTCTTCCCGGGGGAGACTATCTCTCGCGGGAGATTTTCAAAATAGATAATCTCTTTCCACTGTCTATTTTAGTGAATAGGCTTTATTGAATAGGGATTATAATCAAGGATGGCTGTATGAAGTCGAGTTGGTTGTTCTGCGATATTATTTCATTTATTAAGTGATGGATCTATTGGATTTTGTTGGTAGGTACTTCTTAAACTTGAGCAAACGTTGAAATATTATTGATGGGCAAATTATTACACAATGGTAAATTATTACATAACGGTAAATTATTACACAACGGTTCATCTACCTAGAAGGGGCTGGATTTTGTTGATAGGTACTTTTGCAACTTGAACAACCGTTGAAGTATTATTGATGGGCAAATTAATACACAACGGTTAATTATATTACCTACGTAGAAGAGGCACCTATACAGGTAAATTATAACACAACGGTTTATTATTTGCCGTATGCTTCATGAATAACTACAAATAATTAATTATTGAATTATTGAATCCCGCGCATTTGTAGGAAACTTTAATTCCGGAGCCCGCTCCGGTACTCGATTTAGGACTTTCCTGGGAGGAGCTCGAGGGAATTGACACAAAACCGTGATCTACGCAGAAGGGGCATCTATACAGTTGAATAATAAACCTTTGTGTAATAATTTGCAGCGTTTTAGTTTTATACAGCTTTTTTGGTCGGTTTTTGATTTTGGTTAAAAAAAAAAAAATTGCATGTCAGAAAATTACTGTACCTACGATATAATACACAAGTACCGAAACACCAACGATAATGAATTTCCGAAACCTAACCCTCGCAGCGCGCGATCCAGTAGTTTTACATCAACGGATATAATATGGAGCAAATAGGGAGGCATCGGATCGAGTATCATGAACGCCAACAAGTTTACTTTGAGTTGGTTAAGTTCAAGAACAAGAACGTGTCAAGGTCCGCGAAGGTCGCACTGTACAATACTCTCGTACAGCCAGTTCTAACGTATAGGTACGCCCCCGAGACATGGCCCATCTCAGCACCTTACCAAAACTCCCTGCTGGTTTTTGAGAGGAAAACCCTGCGCAGGATATTTGCCCACCAAATGATGCAGAGAACTGACGGACGCGATACAACCGCCAGTTGTATGACCTGGTTGGGGAACTAAATGTCGTTGCCTTCGTAAAATGTGGCAGGCTGAGATGGGCAGGGCATCTCGCAAGAATGCCTGAAGCAGAAATCCCCAAGAAAGTGTACAAGAGAGAACCCGGTGGTAAACGACCAAGAGGAAGGCCCCAGGTGCATTGGCTTGACGGAGTCGAGGACTGCAGGAGGCTGGGGATCCGAAACTGGCTAACTGCTGCTCGTGACCAGAACGAATGGAGAAGTTTCCTGAAGTAGGCCAAGATCCACACCGGATTGTAGCGCCACGGAGGAATAGTAGTAAATAGGGAGATGGTACTAGTTACAAAAGTATGACGATATCTACGTAAATTAAGTTGTAACTGCATGAGCAAATATCTATATTACAACGAACCGTTTACTTACAGACTGGCATTCGCAACGCTAGCGGGTGAGTTCAATGTAATTGTTAAGACTTGTTACTTGTTAAGACACTGTCAATAAACAACGAAACGACATTCTTAGAAATAAATTCATATGAAGCGTACCACCTATTGTATAATGATTGTATATGAAAACTCGCTATCCTTATCAGTCGGATACCGACAGTACCGATTAGTGATACAAGCTGATTCTGATATGATACGGGTGGATGCTCTACTTTATCCATAGAATACAGATACTACCGTATAGAAGCCTCGCTCAACGTTAAAAATTGAAGTCCGAAACGGCGCACCCAAGCGGTGAGTCCGCCCAAGTAAAATGGGGCCCTGGCGCTGCGCGGGGAATTCAAATCGGATGCTGAGCCTCTGAGCGGGATATTCAAATCTTCGTTTTGGTTTATTATTCTGTGAATAATACACCTATGTATTCGCTCAGCAAAAAATTTTTATAACACCCCCTCAACATTTTTTCTTTTCCGTTTCAAGGTGCGTAGATTCCAAAAATGCAATGTCCGTCCGCCATATCACGTGTACAGGCTTCATTTTCGGTCTAATAAAGTCGTTCTTTCGCACACATGCTCCATTTGGGCCCTAGTTGTGTCCCGAAACTTTTCAGCCCGATCGGAATATACCCAGGGGAGTTATGAGTGAAAATGCGTATAAAAATAGGTACTTTTGTGTCTTAGTAACATTATTAGTAAAATGAGCTTTTGAGTTATCGATTTCCATGTTTTTGGGGACGAGAAGACCGAATATGAAGTCGATTTTGACCAAGGAGTGGAAATTTGAGGTTTTACCAGATGTTCAGCTCCCAAAAATGATTTTTTATGGATCAAAAACTTGGGAAATCGCCTGAAATCACCATCAATTTGTAGAATAACACTAGGAAAAGTGTCAAAACGTGGATCAAGACGATTAAATGGCACTACCAATGATCAAAGATAATTTGAAAAAAAAGGAGGGTACCTAATTCAAGTTTTGGGGGCCAAAATTGGTGGAAACCACCAGAAATAGCTATTGCAATTATTTTACATGAAATATACAATAAATGAACAGCCAACATTTCTGTACGTATGTCCAGTAGAATAATAAACCCATGTGACAAGGACTTTGCAGCGTTTTTTCCATAGGATCTTGACGCGATTTATTTTTCTATTTCCGGTCTGCAGAAATAACGTGAAAACAATACTATTGTTTTCACGTTTTTTTGCAGGCCAGATGTTATGTCCGATACTTCATCCATTCAATGGATAAAGAGAATAGGAAGAAGGAGGCCTGTGAAACTATCCACTTGCATGGATGTAAAAATATATCATGTTCGAAACGAATGTTAAGGGCTACCGCTCTACTCATTTCCCGTATTTTTACATCTTTAAATAACTTTTACACATATACAAAAGTGGCGCAGTTCGTTAGTGAACCTTTCGTGATTTTTCCCAAAGTACGATTTTCATTTTCCGATCTCTTACACTCTACTTACTTTTCTCGATGCCTCCAACACTCAACCCGGCCTCCAGTGGCGATGCCACAATGGATCAGTTACAGAAGATGATTGCTGATCTCGTTCAAATTGTCACGGTTCAACAAACCCAGCTTACTTCAGGGAGTTCCAGTAATCGTGGGATTTCCGGAATTTCGTTTGATCGCTACAACGAGGACGAAGAGGATTTTGATACTTATCTACAACGGCTTACTGCCTTCTTTGAGGTTCAAGGTGTACCAGAAACACGCAGTTTCTTGTTTTGTTTCCTTGATCGGCCCCAAACTCTTTGCTCTTCTTAACAGCCTGTTATATCCGGATACTTTTACAGATAAGTCGTTCGAAGATCTCAAAGTACTTCTGCAGGGCCACCTGAATCCAACGCCGTTGGTGATACCTTCTCGCCATGCGTTTCTGAATCGTAAGCAACACGAGGGTGAGTCGCTTTCTGCATACGTGGCTAACTTACGTAAATTAGCAGTACCTTGCAAATATCCAGAAGAGATGTTAAAGATTATGTTGAGAGATGTCTTCGTCAGTGGCCTACGGTCTAGGACGATTCTCGATCGTCTGTTCGAAAACGACAACATTACGTTTGAGAAAACACTCGAACTTGCTTATGCCATGGAGAAAGCTACGTCAGGGGCGAATGAAATCTTACAGAATGAGCAACCCAACAAAATACACAGCGTTGCTTCGCATTCTTACAAATCTAAACAATCTGACCATGGGAAATACCATAAGGGTCATGACAAATCTAATAGACAGGGTCAGGGAATCCGATCAGGAGCGTAGCGTGGCTCTGGAATGGAGGGTACCGCACTCCATCCCCCCCCCCCCCCCCCCCACAATATCCCAAGTCTCCTACTGAATTTACCTACGCACATTATTCACTTCAACCAAGACAGAAAAGTAAAGCAGTTCTTAGCAAGCTATTTGCTCAAGGGAATTGTACAGTGTTATTATATTAGCCTTCAAACATTAGTTAGAAACCAAAAATTCCCACGCAAATAGCCAGTATCCAGGAAATATAGTAATTCGACATAATTTCCTTTATTGAGAGAAGAGGCTGACTCATCATGCCCTCGAAACGGCAGTTCTTGCTTTGCCAGGAAAAAAATGCAGTCAATGAGTCGCGACATGACCTCCCTGTTCTTTTTCACGTTTTCGTTGTGAAGCGAGATTAGTGTTGCCTCTTGCTCGTCAAGTAACAGATTTATGCGAGGGCTCTTTCCGAATTTCAATAAAGCGAGAGCAGAAGCTACGTGCGAGTTACAGCTCTGGTGTTTTTGAGCAGATTTCGTCAAAGTAGAGATATTTGAAAATCCGGTACTCCATGAATTTTTTTCGGTTGAAAACAGCAAGCACGGAAAACAGTACAACAAATTATTGGAACTACAGCCGGATAACCATTGATACCTATTGTAGTTTTCGGTTGAAAAATGGCGTGTGTACTCACGATTACGTTCTTTTACGACTGCCGACAGGTTTGGAAGCGGGGAAGTTGAACGGCCCAACCTGATGATCTCACATTTCTGTACAAAATTACGTGAACTAAACGATCGACTAACTAAGGAACAATTCACGCAACAGCTATCCATTTTCGAAGCGGAAAGCAGCAAAAAAGTCGCGTAAAAAACAAGTTGACACTATCAAGAAAACGATGGAGTGAAACAAAAACGAACAATAAAGCAAGCCATAAAAACGAACAACACAGAACCTTCCGACATAAACATAACCTTTCGACTTCGGGCTCCTAAACAAATCGATTATACCTACCAGCTTCGATAGCATCGAGAAAATCCAGCGTGATCACGAGAGCACTACAGAACCGCACAAAACGTGCGGTGACTCGCTGACTGGACGACTACCACTAGAAACTACACACACACACCGAACCATCATTGTGAAGACGAGGAGACACACTGACACACGGGCTCGGCCAATGACCTTTTGTCACCGCAATGGTGGCGCGGTACCCCAAACCCACCGTCATTCATTGCTTCATTTCTGCTTCAATCGATACTGCTCTATCACCTCTATCGATCAGTTTGTGGTATCGATTAAGACAAAGAAGTCATCGATCTCTGATTTGAACCTACCACGAAGAATCGATGAAACTGGTTTTTAATCGAATCCATCAGAATGCGCCCAAATTCAACTTTTCGGATTTTATTCTTTGTGTAGGTACCTTTTTTCTTCTTTTCGTCAGGGGTACCGCCGCTACCCGCGGTACCCCTGAATCTACGCGCCTGAATCCGATGCCTTAGGTGTGCTCATACAAACCACACAGCACGGACCTGTAGAGCTAAAAATCTTACATGCAATTATTGTAAAACAAAAAACCATGTTGAAGCCGTATGTTTTAAAAAGAAATTTGATCAGAATGTCAAAGAAGTTAACGATAATAATTCAAGTGACGAGTCTACTGAGCCCTTACCACTGTACACAGTTTACGATAATAAAAGGGTACCTCCGATGATAGTATCCATACAGATGAATGGGAAATCAGTACCCCTAGAAGTTGATACAGGCGCTGCTGCAACTATAATCAGTAAGAAAGTTTTTGAGACCATTCCAAGCTTAGAAAGTGGAATTTTGAGCCCTACATCCGTTTCTTTCAAGAGCTACTACCAACAGAACATTACACCGTTGGGTGAAGCTGTGATGAGGGTATCTCATAATTCAATTACAAAAAATTTACGTCTTTTTGTTATCGATGGTAATTATTCGAGTATCATGGGCCGAGAGTGGATCAACACACTTGATATTCTACCTATACCTATCAGTCAGCTCTCAAGTTACAGTACACTCGATAATTTGCTCTCAAAATATAATTCCTTGTTTGAAAAGCAAGTCAATGCTGTTCAGAATTATACCTACTCTGTTGAGTTAGTAGAAAATGCAAAGCCTATTTTCAAGAGAGCTCGTCCCGTCGCATTTACACTTATGCCTGGAGTTGAAAAGGAACTTCAACGAATGGAAGATGACGGAATAATCTCCAAAACCACTATTTCAGATTGGGCTACACCCATTGTTCCTGTGCGCCAACCAAATGGGGCTATCCGTATATGCGCGGATTATTTTGAACAGTCAACTTCCAATTACAAATTCCTCATCATCCATTTCCTAGTTTTGAGGAAGTTTCTGCAAAACTAACTGGTGGACAAACATTTTCTACATGTGATGTCACTACCGCTTTTTTACATTTACCTGTCTGCCCCAAGTCTTCTGAAATACTTACAATTAACACCCACAAAGGCTTGTATAGAGTTAACCGACTTTTGTTTGGTTGCAGTTCGGCACCAGCTGTATGGCAGCGATACATCGAGGGTGTGCTCCAAGACCTTCCAGGAGTGGTAGTCGTACATGACGATATCATTGTCACAGGCGAAACAGAGAAGGTACACTTGGAACGCTTAGAAAATTTATTCAAACGCTTAGATCACCATGGAATCAGACTCAACCCGGCTAAATGCAAGTTTTTACAAAAAGAGGTCAAGTTCCTTGGGCATATAATATGCAGTGAGGGAGTGAAGAAGAGAACGGAGCGTATAGATGCGGTATTAAACTGCAAAGTACCTACCTGTGTTAAAGATCTACAATCTTTCATGGGAATGGTAAACTTCTACGCAAAATTTGCCAAAAATCTGTCAACTATGGCAGCACCTTTATACAACCTTACACGATCTGACGTACAATTTCAGTGGCAAGACATCCACCAGCGAAGCTTTGAAAGAATTAAAGAAGAGATCTCCTCCGAACGAATTCTCATACACTACAACCCCAATTTACCCTTGGTCCTCTCAGTGGATGCTTCACCAGTTGGAGTTGGTGCAGTTCTCGCTCATAGAATTGGGAAGGCTGAACGTCCCATCGCCTTCGCCTCTAGAACACTCAACCCCAGTGAGCGAAATTATTCGCAAATTGATAAAGAGGCAACGGCAATTCGTTGGGGAGTTGAAAAGTTCTACAACTACCTATTTGGAAGGAAGTTCATTTTAGTCACGGACCATAAACCCCTATACCACATTTTTGGACGCAAAGAAGGAGGTAAACTACCCGCTCATACAGTGACTAGACTTCTACATTATGCTATATACTTACAGATGTTTGATTTCAACATCGAATACAGAAGATCACAGGATAATGGAAACGCAGATTTCCTGTCAAGACTTCCTCAAAATTCAAAAGAGTTAGAACTTACTGATGACACCACTATCTTCCAGCTGGAGCAGATCAACACCTTGCCTGTAACGCCCATGGACATTAAAAAAGCTACAGTTGAAGACGAGGAAACTCGCGAAATTTATGAAGCTTTACAACGAGGCGCTACATTTGGTCCGAATTCTACCCAATTTTCACTCCAAGGAGGGTGCATTTTTAACGGAATCAGAGTGTACATTCCAAAAGCTATCCGACCCAAAATCTTGTGCGAACTCCATGAAAGCCATCTGGGGATGGTCAAGATGAAAGCGTTGGCGCGATCAGTTGTATACTGGCCTAAAATTGATCAAGATATCGAGTCAACTTGTAAAAATTGCTCAGATTGCTGTCGTAATCAGCGTCAACCGTCAAAAGGTGAAAAACATTTTTGGGAATACCCTTCATACCCATGGGAAAGAATTCACTGCGACTTCGCTGGACCATTTATGGGCCATCATTCCTACTAGTGGTCGACGCTCATTCAAAGTGGCTGGAAACGTTCACAGTGAAATCTACATCTATCAAAGATGCAGTCACTGTTCTAGAAACACTATTTTATCACTACGGCTTACCTAGAACGCTGGTCTCCGATGGAATTAAGCATATCACCACAGCACCATTCCATCCAGCATCCAATGGGCAAGCGGAGCGTTATGTCTTCACCCTAAAACAAGCACTCAGAGCTATGAAGGACTACGACGGTGGATTACAACATCGTCTTAATGTCTTCCTGATGGCATATAGACGAGCTCCCAAGATCACTACTGGAGAATCCCCGTCAAAACTCTTCCTGAAACGCGAAATACGAACCATGATTGATATTGCTAAACCGGATCCTGTCAGAGACGTCACAGATCGACTCAGGAAACGGGATATTGCCTTTAATGACAGAGGATTCAAGGATGGAGAGACAGTGGCAGTTCGGGATTACCGTTCTCCTGATAGAAAATGGATTTTCGGAAAAATTGTTAGCCAGGATGGAAACCGTCACTACGCCGTGTCGGTTGAGGGTCAACTGTGGAGACGACATCTAGAACAGATGAGGAGCTGCGGACCCCTAGTACGCAACCCAGAGACGCCGATAAACATTTCATCGCCGCAAATAGGTGTTCCACGATCTGATATGGGAGCCCAGGACCTGCGACCGGGAACTGTGCATCGACCCAGTGTAGTTATCAAGGAGCCTGTAGCTGACTCTGGAAACAATCAGAATGCAACATCACCGACTCCAGGGTCTCCTAGGAAATCGCTTGTTCGAAAATCCATCCCTCTAATACCTGATAAAGAAAATCACCAACCAGAACCTCCTCGAACACCCATCGTTCCAACTCAGAACAAGAACTCGGAAAAACCTCCGGAAATACGCCGATCTACCCGAGAAAAAAGAAAACCAGTGCGATTCCAGTGAGAACTTCAGGTTGACACCGAATTCATGAAGTTTGTCAAATTCATTCAAATTTATTATCAGTGTTCGTAGGTATTTCTTGTTTTGTTTACTATCACTATCAGTTGCGTAAATGATAACATGAATCATTTCAAGAGGAAGATGATGTTATGTCCGATACTTCATCCATTCAATGGATAAAGAGAATAGGAAGAAGGAGGCCTGTGAAACTATCCATTTGCATGGATGTAAAAATATATCATGTTCGAAACGTATGTTAACGGCTACCGCTCTACTCATTTCCCTTCTTTTTACATCTTTAAATAACTTTTACACATATACAAAACCAGACATAATAAAAAAATAAATTACATCAACTTTCTATGGAAAAAAAAATTTTGGTTGGCGAAAATTATATTTTCACAGGAAGTGGAAGGGTATACCATAGTGGTAATTTTCCAGTGTAACCATTACGCGGTTCACCACTCTAACAATTAATCCTTGAAATCAAACAACATAAAATAGCATACAAGAGGATTAAAATTAATGTTCTCAAGCCAGATCATTCATAACTGTTTTGCTGCTTCTGTATACTCCCTCCTCGACTTCAAAGGATAGTAGGTTTGGAATTCATTGAGAATTCGGTAATACATAATTATGAAAAAACATTCCTATTCCTCTCTCGTGAGAACATTACCTCTTGTTCAAACCATAAGTATTGAAAAAATAACTTTCGTTGAATACCTAGGTAGGTACAATGCCAACGTTTGCATATTACAAGTTGTGGGGAAATGGCCTGCAGTAATAACTGTACATTAATATTTTAAACATGAATATCAATTTTTTTATTCTCAGAAGTACAAAGTAATAAGTAAATTTATAAGGACAGAAACTAAAACAAGGTAGGTCAATTTGTTATTACATGTAATAACCGATGAGCTGCTGAAGAGTATTCAATTTCTTCTACTGTTGTTTTTTCCTCACTGCCAGGGCCCAACCAACAGCTAAGCCATCTGAAACTACCAACCACACACACATTACCAACAATCAAACATTACCTTCATCATCACAAAACTTCGCTGCACATCCCAAACCACAATTTAGGTACCCAGCAGCAACCAAGCGGAACGTAGTTAGAAATATGACTGAACATCTCATCAACTCTTGAGACGAAGCTGAATTCAAAATGAATTTAATGCAACAATCAATTACTTCAATACCAGCAAAGCTAGGCTGTACAAAACGTAATGTGGAGTTTTGAAAACTAATAGAAACTCAACATTCTAGATGTACAATTTTCAGCTGATATTGTTGCTACCTTCAAACGACCAGGTCACTAAAATTGTGGTGATGACTTGAATTATAGCAACCCTCATACATAAGTAACGAGGTTGTTGTTGATCATGGATAAGAGTTATATAGGTACTATTGTTATAAGATTTGTTGACCATGAATTCATTACTATTCTGATAATATCTACAGTTGTTATGGATACCTACAATGTACCACCACTCCGGTGGTGACGTCAAATTTGGTGACTCCACCGCTCCAGTGGTGACATCTAATTTCACACAACATTCACAGAATGTTGAATGAACTTAGCGTTTTTAATTCAATGAAAGTTACTCCGCCATGCATAAACTATAATGGTGCTGGTGAACAGAACAGTACAGTGGTCACGACAACTGCGATAATGACAGTCAAGGGGTCTGGTGAATTATAGCCACCCTCATATACAGAACGAACTGTTGACCATAACAGTTATTTATACCATTGCGATAGTGAAAACAATAACCCACACTAATATTTTATGCAACACCATCTAACGGCGCTAACTCATACCCCACCGCACCATTACACTGTAGACAACCCAAAAAACGCACCATAACAATGCATTCAGTATTTTGAAAATTCAAGAAAACCTGTCAGAGTGGGTAGGTAATATAGGACTTATACTACGTACATTTGGCCTAGCATTTCAAAAAGAATTACCAGTATGATAACGCAGGAAGTGAAGTTTTGAAGTAGGCACGATGCAGCAAAAATTGAACAGGTGGTGCAGTCTTGCAGGCAGCATGTTGTCAAGTACAAAACCATGGATGGATAACAACCTGGAAAGCATAATACTTAGAATAACCACAATCCTCAAAGATCAAAGGAATTATTTTCATTTCAACTTCATTTATGTAGTACCTAGGTACCTAATCTTATATGTACAGATGTCCATTTTCTCCTTTTAGTGGGTATCTACTTTTTTTTATCGAGTGAAATTTGATAATTTGAAGTTAAATGGACATGGCTGAATCTCTTGGCACTTTTCACCTTTTCTCAGTAAAAAAACTGAGTAAAAGCTGCATCATTTCTGTGCAATTTATATTGCAACATGGCCGTGTCTATGGCAAGATCTATTAGTAGCACTTACCAAGAAGTTGGTAAGTTACAAATTACAATGAATTGCATACCATAGCTCCTGTCAAGTTCAATAAATCGACTTCAGTAATTTGACTTTGAAGATTCGCTCATTATATCAGACTGCATGACTGCAACTTATTCACTATGAGCCATTCTTTTCGACAGTAGAAAGGATACGTAGCGAATCTCAAGAGCTCCACTAAATGAATTAATTACCTGAATCCATTCAATATGATATCCCAAGCAGATCACTGATCGGAGTGTACCAGCAAATGAGTTATATTTGCGACGATCTTCCTCATGAAGTGCAGCTCACAAAAGCACGCGATGATGTTGTTCCTCATTCAGTGCAGCTCGCAACAATATAGGTAAGTAAATAAATGCACTTTTTATCATACAATAATGTAATAATGCAACAAGGAAAGAGGACGATGAACGAACAACGAACGAACGAAGGTCAAAAATGATCTCTGGAAATGGAAACAAGCTATAAAAACCCCTAACTACTACTGCCAACCTAACACGACATAAAACCAACAATTTACTCAATTTTAGCATAATCTTGCACATTTGGTGTTTAATTACAGAATAAATTATGGAAATTATGTATTTAAATTATTTATTACCTTATTTCATGAATAAACAGTGAAAACGGCCGATATTACTGCTCCATGTGGTGAGTCCGCCCAACTATAAAGTAGGCTTTACCTTTCCCCATTGGAGTGCGGGCCCCCTGACTTTATCTGCCAAGCAAGTTCGTGGTAGGCAGTGGGGAAAACCGTTGTTGTTGGGTGATGGATGGAGGGTTCCTTGCCGGTGGCAGTGCCCTAGTGGTGGCATAGTATTGAATTTTTTTCAATTCATTCATTCATTGAGGTTTACAGGAGCCCTCCGATTCTGCGCAAATCCAAAGCGTGTACCTACAAGTCCATTGTACCAATTCCGTGCCTTTAGATTGTCGATTCGATTCAATTCAATTTTTTATTCAACAAAAACTTTACCATGAGTTTTAGAAAGTCTATATAAATCGCCTGATAAGTTCTAAACTTATCAGGGTTTATCAGCCTAAGGTTAGTGACCCGTCCAGGCTCACCTCTTTCACTGCTACATATTTATTTCTGCGTATGTATGCATCCCCTGTTTCATTAGTGTAAAGCTGCGTTCACATGGATGTGGAAAGTGCGGAAATGCGTAAAGTGCAGAAAGTGTGGAAAAGTAGTGGGGGGGAACTGCGGAATGTGTTCACATGGATGCGGAAACTTCCCCAGCCTGGACAACAATGATATAAACAAATTGGCTTTGCCCCCCCCCCCCCCCCCAAGCTTTGCTTTCGCGCCCATTTCTCAATTATTTTCGCAGGGAGCTTGGGTTCGTCAAAAATGTTTTTCCATTTCATTTTTTTGGTGCTAATCGTTCAAGTGGACGCAGTTGGCATTTCGGAAAACGAGGTAAGTACCTTATCGAGCTTTTTGTGTAACTACCGAGTGAACCTGTAGGGACTACCTCACAAGCCCGTATCCTTATTCTTAGCTGTGATATTCCAGCACGTTTCAATTGTAATATTTTCAAATTATGTCCCAAATTAATTTAAATGATTTTAACGTTAAATTTAATATCAAGCACAATTGTATTACCTGATTTAAACAAATTTAATTCATGTTAAATTTCTGTGTTGGTACCGGTTTCCTGGGTTTTTAAGCCACCATGTTTTCTCTCATGAGTCTGATGTAAAAAAATAATGGATCTCGTTCTTTCAATTTTATTCTGAGTCAGATGTCTTTAAGTACGTGCTTAAATAAAACCAAAGTTATTTTATATATGCGTAATAACAGAACCCTCAAATAATTGGTGACCCTGACGTGATTTATTTACGCGTTCCCGATCGTTTTGCCATGGCAAACTCTCGATCGGCCCCCTTTGCAACGGAATAGACTAGGTATAAAAACTACAACCGGTAAAATGGCATTTTCAGACGAAAGTGACACGGAAAAGGACAATCCACAATATGTTAAATCAGGTGCATCGTTCGATCAACGAGTTGAAGTACGTTCATTGCGTTTAAAACTTCCTCCTTTCTGGGTTGAAAAACCTTAAGTTTGGTTCGACCAGATCGAATCTCAGTTTAGGATCGAAAGGGTCAAGTCTGAGAACTCTAAGTTCAATCAACTTGTTGCTAACTTAGACACGAAGTACCTAGAAAATATATGGGATATCATTCTTGGTACTGACGGTAACAAGTAAACTTTAGCCAACACTCGTTTATTAGAAGTATTCAAGGAGAGTGACGACAAACAGTTGAAGAAACTGCTCACAGGTCTCGAACTTGGTGACATAAAGCCTAGTAAATTATATCGAAAAATGAAGTATCTCGTAGGAACTGAAGTGACTTACAAACTACTGAAGACTCTGTGGCTGGATAAATTACCTGATGCTATAAAGAATATCCTTATTGTCAGTGAAGAGGAACTTGATAAACTATCTGTGATGGCTGACAAAATAGCTGAAATGAACCCTAATAATAATAATCTTTATAGTGTCAAGAGTACTACTACCTCAAAAACCTTCAATTCTACTGCTGCTTCTCAGCTTGATACGCTATGTGCACAAGTAGCTTCACTACAAAAACAAATAGAAGAACTCAAGGTACGATCTCACAGCCCGAGCAAGGATAACAATGACAAAGCAAGAAATGACAGTAAGTCCCGAAGTCGTTATAACCCCAAAGGCAAGTATTGTTATTACCATTTTCGTTTCGGTATTAAATGTTTGCTCGATCGCTGTCAACCTCCTTGTCAGTGGAAGACAAATTCGGAAAACTAGGTACAGCAGACGAACTCGCAGCAAATTCTACACTGAGTACTGCATATCTCGACTATTTGTCAGAGACCTTAAAAGTGGAATGCAATTCCTAGTAGATAGTGTTGCAGATGTTTCCATTTTACCAGCTTCTAAATCGGACAAACAGTTGTTGTCGGATTACAAATTATACGCTGCAAATAACTCTTGAGATCTCAACTTATGGCGTCAAGACTTAGTACCTCGACTTGGGACTTCGTAGGCAATTTTGCTGGCAGTTTATAGTTGCTCAAACTAGTAAAGGAATAATTGGAGCCGATTTTTTGTGTAGATTTAATTTGCTGATAGATCTCAAACAGAAACGTTTAATAGATGGTGACACAAAACTGTGCTGTAAAGGAGAAATTTCTTCTATTTCTGATGCCAATATTCTCAGCACCACGTGGAGCTCTATCAAATTCACCGACCTCTTCAAAAAGTATCCAGATCTTACCAAGCCTCGTTTGTTCCCTACTGACATTAAACATAGTGCTCAACATTATATCACTACCAAAGGTCAACCTGTTTTTTGCAAACCTAGACAGCTCAGTGCAAAAAAATATCAAGATAGCGAAGGACGAATTTCAATTCATGCTAGAAAATGGAATTATTAGGCCCATCTAAGTCACAGTGGGCGAGTCCTCTCCATATCGTACCTAAAAAGGATGGCAGTTTACGTCCGTGTGGTGACTACCGCAGACTTAACGACCAGACTATACCTGACTGCCATCCAATTCCCCGTATAGAAGATTTTCAGCATATTTTGAAAAACACTAAAGGATTTTCCAAGATTGACCTCTATAAGGCATATTATCAGATCCCAGTTGCTGAGGAAGATAAGCCAAAAACAGCTATTACTACGCCTTTTGAACTTTGCGAATTTAACCTTTTGGATTACGGAATGCACCAGGATCATTTCAACGTTTTCTTAATGAAGTTTATAATGGACTAGACTTCGTTTTTCCATATTTGGACGATGGATTAATTGCTTCAGCATCGATGGATGAACATCATAAACATTTGGAAATTGTTTTCAGCAGATTAAATAATTATGGACTTCGTATTAATGTTTCTAAATCTGTATTTGGCGTTAACACGTGCAGTGCGTCTCGATGGACAGGTCATCAAACCGTTTTCCTCGTGGTGCGTCTCGATGGACAGGTAATCAGATACGGAGAGCGACCGACGTCCGAAATTCGGTCTCTGGGAAAGTTAATTGAGGACTTAAAAATCGATTCAGAGTTGAATATTACGCTTCGATATTGTATGAAGGTAGGGGTACCACTCGTTGTAGCCGCAGATTGAATACAAAATTAGAATCGATCATTGAAGTTGATATTTCGACTTTTGTGAATAAATCGATTTTCAGGCGATTATTAAATATTTCCTTATATGCTTTTGTGCTGCAACTCCTAGGGAAAACGCCCATATCATTTCCAAGTCGCCAACTACCTTTTTCCATTGGCTAACAGCATTACAGTGAAGAGGGCAGGGGCTAACCTTCACAGAAGTGGATAGGCAACCCGCAGTACAGTGGAGCCCGCAGTACAGTATGATCGGCTCCCCCCCTATTTCGGCTTTCTGGTCTGTGGTTCACGGAAAATTTTTGTTTGTTGCTATCAGCCGATCATCCTCTCTGATTCATCTCCGCACCGTTTCCACAAGAAATTAAGTAGCAACTATTGTACCTTTCATATATTTCAATTTTGAAGAATAGCATCGAAGAATCCTGTCCTCTGAATGGTAATTTTGTGTTCTAGAATGCCTAAAGCCAAGAGGAGGAGGAGACTCCTCTACGAATGTTGTTCTCCAGAAGGTACCAACCTACGTATAAATAATGTAATTTTCGGTACATATCTACAAAAACCTGTTTTCAAGTACCGGACTATGTATTTACATATATATAGGCAGAGGGTAAGACTTTTATTATTTTTTTACAGGAGAGATTTTGTTTTGTGCACTTTTGTATGTGTAAGCAGTTTTGGCTTTTTGGCTAAATGTCATTCGAAGTATGTATCATATATGTAACACCTTTTTTAGGCCAAGCAATTTAGCACATGTTTATTTCCTTTTCAATCTTTCATTTCCAAGTGTTGCAATTTTTTACTGACAATGAGTCCTTTTTATCACTAGATATGCTATCGGTTTTTTTATGTAACGCACATTCGGCGTATCATGTTTTCCTTACATCCTTTGTACCTGCTTGTTTTTCTGTGGTGGAATAAAATTGCTATTTGCATAAATTGTAATTCGAATAAAATTGTAAAATCGAATTGTGATTACAACTGGTAATTACCAAAGAGTCAGATAATGTTTTTCATTGTTATTATGAATTGAATGTTAGGTACATAACTTTGGATGGTCTGTTGGTTGAAAATAAAGTTATTTGGTTTGAAGACTATTGATTTACTCCGTAATATTCCTCTGACCGAATTGAAGCTGTACACGTACGAATAATTTACAAGTAATCAAATAATTCCTAGAGTAAAGCCGAGAAAATCAGTCTGACATCGCAGAACGGTAGAGGCTGGCGAGCGCTGCATTGCGGGTCTAGTCTAGACGCGCCTTCGGCCCACCCACCACCCCCAACGCGAGGGAGGCAAGAAAAAAATTTTCGCCTGGTGCGTTTGATGGACTGGTAATCATAAAAAAAATTAAGAGAAAAATCAAATTTTTTGACGGTTTCCGTTTATTCATGATTTTTAGAGATGGGAAAACCGCAATATATAATAAGGGTTCTCAAAATTCCTTTCAGGCCCACGAGAAGTTCGGTTTTCTGGAGACGCAGGGAACGTGTTAATCAACTTGAGTTTTTAGGTTACATGATTACACCCGAAGGATCATGTCCTCTTCCCAACAAAGTTCGAGTGATCATGGATTACAAGTTGCCAGAAACTATTCAAGAACTACGAAGATTTCTGTGTATGTTGAATTTTTATCGATGCTCCCTGATGAATGCTGCGGAAAACCAAGCCATCCTGCATGACTACCTGAATGGTGCAAAAAAGAAGGACACAAGAAAGGTTAATTGGACTCAGGAAGCTCAAGAAAAATTCGAGCAGTGCAAGAAGGACCTCGCCAATGCTGCTATGTTGGCATATCCCAACCCGGAACTTCAGTTGTCCTTAGCTGTTGATGCTAGTGACTTTGCAATTGGTAGTGTAGTGCAGCAATATGATGATCACGGATGGAAACCTATCGCGTTCTATTCAAAGAAGCTAAACCAAGCTCAGAAGTCATACTCTACTTATGATCGCGAGCTGTTAGCTATTTATGAATCTGTCAAACGATTTAAACACCTTGAAGGCAGACATTTTGTGATTTTCACGGATCACAAACCACTGATATTTGCATTCAAGCAGAAGAATGAAAAAGCTTCGATGAGACAGCAGAGGTGTATCTTCAATATGTTTCTCAGTATTCAACAGATATCCGTCATATTAGTGGCAAAGATAATGTTGTGGCAGATGATCTGTCAAGACTTGAAACTATCGCAGTCGATGACTATGACTTAGTAGCAGAGAGTCAACACAACGGCGAAGAATTGAAGATCCTCAGAACAACCAATCAATCTTTGAAGTTCAAGGCATACAAACTCCTGTCTGGTAATCAGCTTTGGTGTGATATTTCGACTAACAATATCAAGCCTTATATTCCGCCATCCTTCCGTCAAGATTTCTTCAACAAAGTCCAAAATTGGCACACCTAGGTGTGAAATCCACTGTCTGATAGATGACATCCAAATTTATTTGGACAAATATTCGTGATGACGTGAAGCGTTGGGCTCAAGCTTGTATGGGATGCCAGCGAACTAAAGTCTCAAAACACACCAAGACACCAATTGGAGTTTTGCAAGAGCCAGATGAACATTCCCTAGTGCCGTCCACATTGATTTAGTTGGTCCACTACCGCCTTCGGATGGTTACAGTTACCTTGTGCCAATGATTGACAGGTACACAAATTGGATGGAAGCTGTTCCTAGTAACGACATTACGGCTGAAACTGTCGCCAAGGCGTTTTATAATAATTGGGTAACCAGGTTTGGCGTCCCCTCTCGACTCCTTAGTGACAGAGGATGACAATTTGAATCAGCACTTTTCAAGAAACTTTTTTTTTTCTTTTTTTTTTGAAAATGATTTATTGCACCAAGTAACAACTTATTAGCAACATATTTCTGACATATATTTATGTGATTCTGAAATAACGAAACTTAAGTACTGAACTAAGTTCCTGAAGTTTTTGAAAGTTAGAAGTGCTAAGTGTTGCACGTGCGACGTTCACTGAATTTTCACTGAACGGCTTTAGTTATCGCGAGAACACCCACACTCACTTCCACAGGTCATAAGGCTTCTTTCTCTTGAGACGTCTGAGTAGGTTGTCAACGTCGAGCAACTGGACAGCTTCTTCATTGACGTGAACTTGTAGCCGCTTGTGATGGGCTATGGCTTGCGTCTTGATGACTTCATTTACGGTTGGGATACGAAGTTCTTTGTGTAGTCGGACATTTCTGGTGTACCGGTACGCGTCAACAGAACATCTCAGTACATTATTTTGGAACCGCTGTATAACATCACGGTTGCTTTGAGCAGTGCAGCCCCACAGCTGCGCTCCGTAAGTCCAAACAGGCTTGAGGACTTGATTGTACATAGTCAATTTGTTCTGGATCGACAGCTTTGAGTGTCGACCCATTAATCAGTACATTTTTCTGAACTTGAGTACAAGTTCTGCCTTCTTTTTCTTGACATGCGACTTCCACCGCAATTTAGCATCCAAGGTCATGCCTAGATACTTGGCTTCATTGGCGTGCGGTATAGTCTTACCGTTGAGATGAACTGGGAAATAGTCGAGCTTGCGATTGGTAAAGTCGACATGAACCGATTTCGTTTCATTCATCTTGATCCTCCATTTTGATGTCCAGTCTTGGAGTTGCTTAATGGATCTTCAGTTTAGGTATTGCTACGTGATTTGTTTCGCCGACTGCAAGCACTGCTGTGTCGTCCGCAAACGTTGCTATTGTGTTCTCCTCTCGTTCTGGCAAATCACTGGTGAACAAGACATACAGGAGTGGGCCAAGTACGCTACCTTGTGGAACACCAGCATGTATTCTGTACGCTTCTGAGTAGGCATCTTCATGTTTTACTCGGAAGTATCGATCTGACAGATAGGATTGTAATAATTCTGCGTATTTTGCTGGTAGCATTTTTCGGAATTTGAAATTTAGACCATCATGCCAAACTTTGTCAAACGCTTGGGTTACGTCGAGAAAGATGGCAGAACAAACTTGCTTGTCTTCTAGCGCCTGCTCAATGACGCTCGTGATCCGATGCACCTGGTCGATAGTGGAGTGCTTTTGACGGAATCCGAACTGATGAGAAGGTACCAAATTGCGTTCTTCTACAACTGATATCAATCGCTTGTGGATTAGTTTTTCAAATAGTTTTGATAACACGGGAAGCAGGGATATTGGCCGGTACGACGTTAACTGTTCAGCTGGCTTACCGGGTTTTTGGATCATGATAACTTAGGCTAATTTCCACAACTGTGGTACATAGCGAAGTTTGAGTGAGGCATTGATTATCTTTGCGATCTTCACTAGAACTTTACGAGGGAGGTTTTTGAGTATTTGACCTGTGATCAGGTCATATCCAGGAGCCTTTTTTGGATTAATCTCACTGAGAATGGTTTTTTGGACTTCTTTGACCGTAACGGGCCAGATAACGAGCAAATGCATCAGCCTTCTCTTGATTGGACTTGATCCACTTCCTGTTGGCTTCATCTTTGATTGGTGGTGCTTGTACGATAGGACGCTTGAGATGCTTAGTCGCTCTCCATAGGGAATAGTCACTGTCACGATTAGTCGCAAGGGAAGTGATGAATTCTTCCTGGGTTCCCTCTTCAATCTCTTTCATCATGTCACGAAGTTCATTGGCATACGAATACCATTGTACCTTATGAGCTGGAATACGCGTTCGTTGCAACTTACGTCTGGCTCTACGCTTCTTCTTGATCATCGTAATAACTTCACGTGGGTAGTTGAGCCCTTTCAATTTTCTGACAACCTCAGGAGTATTGTTCAAAAGAACTTGAAATTATAATCGGATCTTTCAGGAAAACGAATATTTGAAAACGCAGAATACCATTAGCACAGTCACTTTTATTCAACTCTAAAAAACAAACATATCCATACAAGAGAAAGGAGGTTATATGGGTGGATGATATTATTTAAGTAGCCAGGTATACAACAAAACCGCGCCGTATTGGCGTCACCCAGAACCAGTCAAAAGTTGCTTCAATCTTCCACATACTCCCACCTAGTAAATTAGAACAATTTACAACAAATTCTTAAAACATACAGCCAATCAACTTCACATCACAGGCTGAACATGATTAATTAATCTGTAGATACCATCTCACAGATCCAGTACTTAGGGTTTTCTAACCCTTCACCCACTTCGTGTAGTAGGAGTCTCCTTTCTCAGATCCGAGGAAGACTCATCTTCTTGGGCTGAGTGTCCATCCTCCTCTTCTGGGGAAAAATCTCTAGGAGTGGTGTTCAGCGGCTCATCAACCCTCATTGTGTCTGTTGAATCAACCTCAAGTGGAAATAGTCTCTGTAAAGGTCGTAATAGCTCCCCATTCTGCACTCTTACTCGAGCTAGCCTTGTGACACCATCTCTTCCAGGAAGGAGTTCCTCAACTTTGGCAAGCTGCCAGTCTAAGCGCTTCTTCCCTTCACTCCCAATAAGTACGATGTCCCCAATCTGGATTGTATCATGTCGTCCTTTCTTTGATGACCGCAGGAAGCCCAGATACTCTTTTTGAAATCTTGATCGGAGTCCCTGTCGAACATCTTGAAGATATCTCCACCTGCTCTCTAGACTTGTTGCCTCCAGAAGATCGAGATCATTCACAGCACTGTTAGCCAAACTGGTCAAAAACATGGCAGGGGTTAGAGGCATCAAATCGCCTGCATCTTCTGAAGTGTACGTCAGAGGGCGTCTATTCATTATGTCCTCACATTCACATAATAATGTCACCATTTCTTCATAGTTCAAACAAGCATTGCCTAAATTCTTTCTCAGGAGATCTTTTAGGATCCGCACAAGTCTCTCCCAATAGCCACCCCACCAAGGTGCTGATGGAGGATTGAATTTCCACCTTATTCTGTGCACACTACACTCTTTCTCAACCTCTGACCAATCAAGTTGGCTAAGTGAATTCTCTAGTCCTATAAAATTCGTCCCATTATCCGATTGAATCACGTATGGTCGTCCTCTTCTTGCCACAAACCTTCGAAGAGCTTGAATGAGTGCTGCTGAGCTCAGCGCCATCACCAGATCAAGATGTACCGCTCTATAGACGGCTCAAGTGAAAAGCACCACCCAACATTTTTCTCCTGAAGAAAGGAAAAGGGGTCCAGCCAGATCCACTCCCTTCGTATGGAAAGTCTGGCAGTTTTGAGTTCTGTCCCTGGGCAGAGGTGGAATAGGTACTTGTAATGATTTTGCCTGTTGTCTCCTACAGGTAACACACCTACGAATAATTGCATTCACTGTCCTGCGACACTGGGGAATCCAGAACTTCTCTCTCAGAATGATTATGAGAGCCAAGGTACCTGCATGATTATTCTTCCTATGCTCATGGTATATTAGACAGACTGTGATGGGATTTTTTGCTGGCAGAACAACCGGATAAACAAATTCTTGTGTGTCTTCACCTTCCAATAATCTTGATTTCATATGAAGAACCCCTCTTTCATCCGAGTAGACATCTAAGTTCTTCAGCATAATGCTTTCAGTATCACCAACAAAACATTCTTGCTGAATGGTTCGAAACATAATGGTCTCTGCATTGATGAATTTTTCACATCTTATATCATGACAGAGAACCATGTCTTCCTTAAGACCACAATGATCAATGTATTTTGGACACAAAATACAAATGGCATCCAAAATTCTTGCAACTGTTCTGACAATTTTCATGTAACTTGAAAACCTTTTAGCTAGATGTGACAATGAGAAAGGCAAAGTTACTGTTGTTTTAGCAGTTACCACAGTTCTACGCTGTTCCCGCTGAACCTCTGTTGCATCAGGCTTCACCTCATTGTTCGGCCAGTCTTCTTCTGGTTGCTGCAACCATATGGGTCCCTCCCACCATTTAGAGTGAACAAGTTGGGATGGTGAGCAGCCTCTTGAGAGTAAGTCTGCTGGGTTCTCCACTCCAGGAACATGTCTCCACTGATCTGAAGAACTTGCCTCACGTATCTCTTTTACTCTATTCTCTACAAAGACAGACCATTGTTGCTTTCTTCTAATCCATGAAAGTGTGACAGCAGAATCTGACCAGAAAACTATTCGATCTATAGCATGACTCACACCTTGGATAGCCAATGAGTAAACTCTAACACCAATCAGTGCTGCCATTAACTCCAAACGGGGTAGTGTTAGTGTCTGAAGCGGGGAAACTCTTGCTTTTGCCATGAGAAAACTGATTTTGACACCTCCATTGTATTCCGTCCGAAGAAAGATGCAAGTAGCATAAGCCACTTTGCTTGCATCGCAGAAGACATGTATCATGCTTGATGCATTGACAAACATCCTGCGAGGAATTTGGCACTCAGATAGTAAGTGAATTTGACGCAACCATTGGGAAAATTCCTTAGTTATTTCCTCTGGCAATGGATCATCCCAGCCCTTCTTCTTATCCCAACATCTCTGTAGAAGGAGTTTTGGTATCAAGCTGACGGGAGCAGTAAACCCAATGGGATCGTAAATCCTCTGAGCCATTGAAAGAAGTGTCCTCCTTGAAAGGCAGGTGGGAATTTGACTTAGAATCTTGGGATAGCAACTAAGAGTATCCATGCTACAATTCCATGAGAGTCCCAACACATTTACTTTGGGATCTGAATCTTCAAAATTTGATTTCCAGCAACGCAGGTTAAATCCAGCTGAACTCAACAGAAGTTGACTCTCTTGTCGAAATCGATGTAGTTCTTCTTCATTTTCAACTCCAGTTAGGCAGTTGTCAACATAAAATGATCACCACAATTTTCCAGCAGTTGATGCAAGTCTAGGAGGTGCTCCCATGAGGTGGTAATGCAGTACGGCAGACAATAAATATGGACTTGACGAGACGCCAAACACCGCACGACAGTGCCGCAACATACACACCTTCCCATTCTCCCACCATAGGAAGCGGAGCCAGTCTCTGTCTCTTGGGTCGAGTGCTATCTGGAGAAAAGCCTTCTCTATGTCGGATGTCACTCCAATAGGGTATTGTCTGAACTGTGTGAGCACCTATATTATCAATTCAATCTCATTAGGACCTTTTTCCACACATCCGTTCAAACTGTGGCCATCCTCATCTTGACTAGAAGCATCGAAAACTGGTTGGACCCGTGTGGTACTATTTTCCTTCAGAACCGCTCTGTGAGGTAGATAATGACAGATCTGGTTTACCTCGCAGTCTGGTACCCGTTCAACTATTCCTTGTTCCAGCCAATCCTTGAATATCTGGTCATACCTACTCTTGTAATTTACCCATTTGTTTGAGTCTGTTGGTTGTAGTCTTCAGTCTTCTCTGAGCCACTTCAAGATTATCCCTCACAGCTGGTTGTCCATTACTCCATGGCAGACGGACATTATACCTCCCTGTGTCATCTCGTCTCACTGTGTCATCAAAAAACTGTTGAACTTCGTCATCCCTTTCTTGTTGCGTCCTTTTCACCCCAGGGTCTCTTATACCTAAAAGTTCCAGTTCCCAAAAGTTTGATAGGTGAGACTGACATGAGAGTGTGACAACCATTGTTGATGAAACTGACGACTGTTCCTTAGATGAACCAACAACTGACAAACCCAACTTGGTATCAATAGCCACTAGGTCTGGTTCCAACTTGATAAGCTTGTCAGTGATAATGAGCGGCCAAGCATCTGCTCCCAGTAAGATGTGAATTTCCTGAAATTGGTTATCTGGTGTAATTGCGAAGTCGGAAAATACTACGCCTCTCTCCATTAGTCGTTTGTACACCCTTGAGTTACTTACCTTTGGTACAAACCCACATATTTGATCCTGGTCCAATACCTTAAACTCCTCTTCAAAGGATCCCTTAAGTGACTTCAATCGGATGTTGTAAACTCCATGAGATTTCACCGCCGTTTTTTGTCCCCCAAACAGCTCCTGGCGAACCAACATCTTACTTTCTCTCTTCAATCCAAATTGTCTGACCCATCATTTCAATATATAACTTTTTTGTGATCCAGAGTCGATAAGTATCCTGACAGGGTATTCCTTGCCATTATTCACAATCACAGCTATTAGAGTTTGTAAGTATACAACAGGGACATTACTATTATTTATCATAGTGTTACTGTCAATTGATTCTGATACTTGCTTCGTCCCAACTGATATTTCTGAAGAATGTCTGCACATAATAGGATAATGCTTGCCTTTACAAATCACACACTTCAAAAATGCACGACATTTTATGCTTAGACGTGGTTTCTTTTGAGACATTTGAAACAGCCACCCTTCCTTTTGACTATATCTGTTCGTTCCGACAGTGTCATGTCAACTGCTTTGTTGCACTCGGGTGAGTTGTGACCTTTGTCACAAAATATACAGGTGACGTCTCTTGATTTACTCTCAGTAGACACAAGTGAAGCAGCTGAAGCAGGTCTATTCGTTGGTTTTGATTTGCATGAGCCTAACTCAGTATCTTGCTCATCAAAAGTATTTAAGCGAAGTCTTAGTCTTTCTTCCCCTTCCACTTCAATTTTGAGAAAGTTTAAAAGTTCAGTGAGACAACTTTCGGGATCTTTTATGGATGCACCTTTCCCGATCCTATGTCTTTCCCACACTTTGAAGGTGTTCTCAGGAATAGCACTAGGGGAAAAATCATAGCAGCATATTTCTCATTAGTGACCCCAAGTGATTCTAGGGCTCGTAGTTGTGAAGCCAACTGGTCATGAAGTTCAGCAATTTGTATATTCTCGTTTCTTTTCAGAACTAATGATAATAATTCTCTCACATAGAATTCTATGAGGAATTCCTCCTTTCCGTACCTCGACTTCAGGAGTTCTACTGCTTTCATATAGTTCTCTTTTGAAGGATGGAACCCTTCAACAAGTCTTTGAGCTGGGGACCCTACAGAGAGGGTATCCATCAACAATGCAAATTTATCTTCTTCCTTCAGGTTTTTGTCTTCGTGAATGGTAGAAAAGGAGGCCCAAAAACCTATCCAGCCTTTAATTTCCCCGCCAAACTTTTTTATTTCGGGTCTTTTCAGCTTCAAAGTATTATTGCTGTCACACTGTGTGGCCTTCCGTACCGTTTCTACCTCCAGTATTCGAAGAGAGTCAAGCTTCAGAGTGACCTCTTCCCTAATTTGATGGAAGGTAAGCTCATACTCACCGTTTTTGTCCAATTCGTTCTCCAATAATGACAATGAGTTTGTGTCTTGACTGGTCATCAGCTCCTCTACAATAATCTGGTCAGCGTTCTGCAATTTCTCATAACGATTTGACAGAGTGTGTAGTCGGGCTCTCAGCTCAGCTTCAGTCGTACTATCTATTGATATAAGTTCGCGTAAATGGTTCGCCTCTTTAGTGAAAACAGTCCGGAAAACTGCTCGTGACTTCGAATCCATTTCGAGTTGTAGAACTTAAAATTTCACACTCACTGTATCTACAATCGATCCGTCTGTACACATCAATAGTCCTGTCACGGTCGCCACAAAATGTTCAAAAGAACTTGAAATTATAATCGGATCTATCAGGAAAACGAATATTTGAAAACGCAGAATACCATTAGCACAGTCACTTTTATTCAACTCTAAAAAACAAACATATCCATACAAGAGAAAGGAGGTTATATGGGTGGATGATATTATTTAAGTAGCCAGGTATACAACACAACCGCGCCGTATTGGCGTCACCCAGAACCAGTCAAAAGTTGCTTCAATCTTCCACAAGTATTTTCCCATGCCACTGTTTGAATGTTGTATACGAGTTGTTCGAGTTCACGATCAACGTCAGCTGGAGATTCAAGTACATCTTTCAAGAAACTGACTGAGCTTTGTGGAGTGAAGTTCCAGCATACCACTCCTTACCACCCCCAGTGCAATGGGAAGATAGAACGACTGCATAGAACCTTGAAAACTGCAATCAAAGCTCACAATACCCTGAAATGGACTGATACACTCCCAACAGCACTTCTGGGATTATGCGCCTCCCTTCGAGAAGATGCAAATGCCTCTATCGCACAGATGACGTATGGAAAGCATATCCGTATTCCAGGAGAATTCTTTGATGAGTCGAAGACAGAAACAGACCCTGAAACTTTCGTGCACAAGCTCCAGAAATCCTTGAGGGTGCTGAAACCGGTAAAAGTGGAACACACGTCTTCAAGAACCATTTTTATCCACAAGGACCTTCAAACATGCTCTCATGTATTTGTAAGAATTGACAGAGTGAAAAAGCCTCTCGAACCTGCATATGATGGACCTTTTGTGGTACTGGAAAAGCACGACAAGTACTTGACCCTCAAAATCAAGGAAAAGCCTGTAACAATTTCGTTGGATCGACTCAAACCTGCCTACATTTTGGTACCTGATGTAAATCTCAGTGATCAGCGACTGCCCTTACCTCAATCTTTGGTACGCACTCCTGATCCTCGTGACACACCAGCTTCTACAAGAACAAAAACACCTGTGGAACCGCCATCTACTTCAGGCTCGTCTCGCCATTCTAGTGGTAGTGATCAGTGTGCAAAGCAGTCACGTAGTGGTAGGTCAGTTAAAATGCCCATCCGCTATTTAGAAAAAGTTGTTCGTTTTTTATGATCTCATTTATTAATGCAGCAATATTTATATTTTCCGTTTGTATTCTAATGTTTCATATTCAATATGTTGAGATTTATATGACTTTTATTCCAGTGTTAACTTGTAATTTTGTATCGTAACTTAGTTACTGGAAGGGGAGTAGTGTAGGACTATCTCACAAGCCTGTATCCTTATTCTTTAACGTTAAATTTAATATCAAGCACAATTGTATTACCTGATTTAAACAAATTTAATTCATGTTAAATTTCTGTGTTTGTACCGGTTTCCCGGGTTTTTAAGCCACCATGTTTCTCTCGTGAGTCTGATGTAAAAAATAATGGATCTCGTTCTTTCAATTTTATTCTGAGTCAGATGTCTTTAAGTACGTACTTAAATAAAACCAAAGTTATTTTATATATGCGTATCTGGTTAATAACAGAACCCCCCAAAAACCAAAACATGGAATTAGGTAGGTACCTGGTAGGTGAGTACATCATGTGAGCACGATTTCCATACTACATCGGTATTACCTACTCACCTGCTGTGCTTATCTTTGTTTTCGCAGTATCTCGGATCTAGAGACATTTCCACCCTTTTACTAGTGATTGGGTGGCAATACCTCAGGAGGAGAAGGCGCGTCCAAACTCGACGGAGCGTCAACAGGCGCTTCTGGGTGTGCCCGACCAACTCTCGCCGACTTATGCAGGGACCAGAAAAGTTCATCAATTACCATCGAATGTAGAAGGAGAAGTTTGATGACTTGCTAAAACAAATCGAACCCCGTATCCAAAGACGAGCCTTTTTACGAGAGCCGATTCTAGCCAGCCTAAAATTGTCGTTAACACTAAGGTGTTTTGTCTTAAATATTTATTTTTGTAAAAACCACAAAAGTTAAAGAAGTGAGAAGGTATGTAACGATGTTTTGTACTGTTCAACAGGAATCTGGCATCAGGGGACAGCATGGTGCCGTTGCCGTATTCCTACAGAATCGGCAGGTCCACAACATCCTTATTAATAAAAGAGACGTGCCTCGCCATATGGGATGTGCTACAGCCCCAAGTGCTTAACCCTCCCAGCCGGGAAGAATGGAAAATAATCACTGACGATTTTCTTAACTCGTGGAATTTCCCAAATTGCGTTGGGGCAATACACGGGAAACACGTTGTTCTCCAGGTGGGGAGAGCTTGTAAGCTTGACAGGGTACCTACTACATTCTTTATGTGGGTTTCGTAATTTTAGAGGGGAAAGGGGTACGTACGCCCATGCACATTTATCGCTTAGAAGCCATGCTACCTACATACTGCTTGATCAGGTACTTATCTTGAAGCCTTTTGGTTGCTGTTTAATATATTCCGAAATTTCATGTTTTTTTAAGTGCTTCAACAAAACTGGGAGGGAGGTTTTTAACTATAAAGGTACGTTTTCGACTTCCTTAATGGCTATTGTGGACGCAAGATACTGTTTCCTCTTTGTCTCCATCGGCTCAAAAGGAAGAGAAAGTGACGGAGAACGGCCGTGCAATCGCCAGAGAGCAACTTCCTCTGCCTGAGCCTATCTCAGTCAATGGGTTCCCCTCCCCACTGCCTCGGGTTTTCCTTGGTGAGTACCTAGTATTTATCGTCTCATCGAATTAATATCTGCAGAATGGTTTGCAAGCTAGGGTACAATACCTCATATGTGCAATCTGGCAGGCGATCAAGCATTTCCACTGCTACCTCAACTAATGTGGCCTTTCCCCTCGACGACCCACCAACAGCCTATGCAGAGAATATTTAATTACCGGCATTGCAGGGCCAGACGGGTGGTGGAAAACGCGTTTGGCATGATGCCTAATAGGTTTAGAATTTTTCGTAAGCCTATCATTGCCTCAGAAGAAACCGTAGACGCTACCATTCAAGCCGCCATAGTCCTCCACAACTTGCTCCGCAGTCACGACATCCATACGTCTGAAAACTGGTATCCGCATTTAATACTGCTGTTTACAATCACAGATAGAAGATCGGAACAAGTTAAAAACATGACATTCATTTTCATTATTTCAAACAGGATGATTTGGTATTATACAGGTACTGCCATAATGCGATGTTCCATCGCCTATTGATCTCTCCAGTGACTCCGACTCCGAGTTGGAAATGGAATCGGACGCACCAGTCTCGCAGGCGCCAGCCACCCCAAGAGTCTCACCCATGAAGATCATCTCGGATCGGTCAACCACCCGGACATTAAAGACATCACAACGCCGTACCACCACGAAGATCCTGGAACCCACAACTTCACGCAAGTCAACCACCGAACTACCGCGGTCAGGGCCCGCCCGGACTTGTCCCGTCTGCCTCCGCCCCAGGAAGATCCTGTATTTTAGATGCACCTCCTGCAAAGAATTTTGGGCCAGGCTCATCAAAAAGCACCGCAACGGACAACTCCAAACAACCTGCAATGGCCAGCACCCGGAGGACGATGCTAGTTGCATCCATTGTCGCCGACGCCGTTACGAACTCAACCTAACTCTGACATACCCTCACAAGCGGCTGCCAATTCCAAGCCTTTTTGGGTGGAGCCCCCCCGCCGAGGACGACGGCTTCCAGAAGGGGGAAGGGTGTAAGCCCCCACCTGCCGACACCAGCGCCGCCTCGCGGGGTCGCGCTTGCGAAGGGCTCTTCCCCCTATCCCGATCCTCGCCTCTAGTGCAACCGGCTGACAACTCAACACTGCGCAGCCCGGAGTGGAGGGGAGACTAGCTACCTCAGGCCTTCCGTATCCCTACTCCGGGCCAGTAGTATTTTTGCCATCGTCGAAGTAAGAAGTGTGTGAGACCGAAGTATTTGTGTCAGTTGAGTTGTATAGGCTTATATGCCCTGTTCGAGTTACAGTAACGCGTTGTGTAACGGAGTGAATAGTTATCCCGAAAGCTGTGAAGTTCAACAGTTTTCCCTTCCCCGAGACAGAGACTCATTTAATCAATCAAATAGCAAGTCCTACCTTCGGGCGACCTCTGCGAAATCCTCCCCCCTTCAAACAGCAACGAGACGCGTAGTTTCTCCAGAAGACGCCATCGTAGTTACAGGTCAAGCTTTGAAATCAGATATCTTTTCCTTTATTGTAACTGTTCGTGCCTAGCATTTCGTAATTCTTTTGATCATATTTCTCTTGTACATATCTTGTTGAGCTACCCGATTGGTAATGCGTCAGTAATTCCATTAGTAACGAAGTAACGTACTCTCACCTTATCAACTTATTTTCTATACTTACCTTTATATTTTGTTGGTATATATATATATCTTGTGTAACGACCCGCCAGGCCCTCAGCATCCTTTCTCGTAACTTGCGTAATACTAAAGTAACGTCCTTTTGCCTTCAGCAACTTTTCACAGTAACAGAGCAATTTAACGTAACGTCACTCGGCCCTCAGCAACCTGTACATATCTAGCACCTTCAGTGACCCCATGATAACTATAGTAACGTTATTCTGGTGTTTTCTTATAATAAATTTATTTCGTAATTATCTCGTAAACAGTGTACTTTTCGTTCCCCCGATCTCCTTCAATCAGGTGTGGTAATTCTGTGTATTTTGAAAGACCCCCGAAATTAACCCTTCTGGTGCCTCCGTAACGTCAGGCCTTCAGCCATATCAAAGCCAGAAACGGATAATCTCACTGAGGGGGCTTACAAAATTGGTGGCAGCGACTGGGATTATCGTGCGGTTTGCCCCACACGAACCCACAGTAACGATAACACAGAACCACGATTGAAAGGGATCGGAACGAGAAGATAGAAAAATAAGTAACTATCGAGTAACTAGGGATAAACCTCAAGCACACAAACAAAGTAAGGGTCTTCAACCCAGCAAAGTAACGAATCCAAAAAACCCGTAACGATCACTATGGCTGAGAGTAACGAGGACGTTTGCGGAATGTTGGGACAACTCGAGACCCTACTAAAGTCGTTTAACGATCTCCATGTAGAACGGGATCGAAATAGGGGCACGGAACCGGACGTACCGCGTTCCATGTTCCTCGAAATTGAGTCATGGGATCCCGACGAACCAGGGGCGATAACGGTGTCCGCGTTCTTTCATTTCTTTGAGGACGTGGCGAGAGCGTTGACACAACAGAAACGCATGAGACTTTTACGCGCTAAAGTAAGGGGAACAGCAAAGCAATTCCTTATCGATAACGCGCAATTAAGTGAGAGTGACACACCCTATGATGACGTGAAACGAGCCATGCTAACATGGTTCGAAAAGGAGAACCCGTCAAAAGCCGCAGCACTGTTGTGGTCGGTAAAGAAGAACGTAGGCGAAACGCTCCGACAATTCGCTGAACGAATACACCGACTTGCACAATCTGCCGCGCATGAAGAAGGCACGGAGTTGACACGTGACGAAAAAAGAAATTGGGTGAAACGGAGGGTGCTTAAGGCCTTTGTGAGCGGAGTACCAAGAGAGTTGAGGTCGCACCTAATAAATAACGTTCCCGAAACGATCGAAGAGGCATTGAAACGAGCCGAAGAATTGGAGGAAACGATCGACACGAATGAGGAAACGGAGGCGAAGTGGGAGCTGGCCGCAGTAACGGCTACTGAAGGAAGATGTTATGAGTGCGGGGTAACGGGACATTACGCAGCAAGGTGTCCACGTCGAAACGGGCGTAACACCCCCGTAACGACCAAGGTGTATTCACGCCCCACCCCTCGCTATCCCTGCATGTTTTGTGCAGCAGCAACGCACTTCCCCGTGGACTGTCCACAAAACCCACAAAAGACCATCTTTTGTGATTACTGCAGAGTAAGGGAACACTTAGAGACAGACTGTCATAAAAAGAAGTTGTTGACACCAGTCTCCCATCCACTTGGAAACCGAGTAACGCCATCCACGGAAATTGAATTACGATCTCCGATGGGACATTTACCCATCGTTGACTATCGATTACAGAAACCCATGAAAATTCCAGCTAAATTGAATGGAGTAACGCGCGATCTAGTGCTGGACACGGGAGCAGCCGTATCGGTACTAACAACGCCCATCCCAGGCACACCCCTAAGAACGACAACTGCGGTGGCTTGGGGCGCAGACGGCTACCCGTTACGATTCCGCGGAGAACAGGAGGTGGTAGTGGAAATACCGGGAGCAACGGTACGACACACCTTCCTGGTGTTCGAGCGAGAAGGGACCGGTCTAGACCTTTTTGGCCTAGACCTAATGAAGAAGATACCGCTCGTAATACGGACTGATCGACACGAAGCCGTACTGCGACAGGAGGGTACCAACCAGTCCATTGTAGTCAATCGAATCACCACCGAAACGCACGAAAGCGCAGCAGAAAACCCAAATGAACACCCAGTAACGCCCGACGTAACACCAGAAAACCGGGAATGTGTAGTGGAAAGTGCTTTCTATGTCATAAAAAGTGATCGCGGTAACAGTGACGACGGACGAACGAACGAGACAGTAACTCCCTACAGTAACGTCATGGTAACTCCTCCCAGTAAAGTCATGATAACTCCTCCCAGTAACGTCACAGTAACTCCCCATAGTAACGAAATGGTAACTCCTCCCAGTAACGTCACAGTAACCCCCCATGGTAACGAAATAGTAACTCCTCCCAGTAACGTCACAGTAACTCCCCATAGTAACGTCATAGTAACTCCCCCCAGTAACGTCACAGTAACTCCCCCCAGTAACGTCACAGTAACTCCTCCCAGTAACGTCACAGTAACTCCTCCCAGTAACGTCACAGTAACGCCTCTCCAAATTGACCCTGACATGACACCGCCGCCGGAAGTGGAGACCAACCCCAGAAATGGACACGTCGCAGCGTCCACAACGTCGATCAACCACAACGCCGCAAATGGACTTCTGTCTGAAGAGGTCGTCCCGTCGCCATGTGCAATGTCCGCATGGACGGACGACGATACCGATGACCGTGAACTCACCCCTTCCGAGGCATGGCCGCGGGTGCCACCCGATATCATCACGGCCCTGGAAGAAAAGACGGCTCATCTTCCTGAACCGGAGCGCCGCCAACTTCACGGCCTGTTGGAAAAGTACCCGGAGGTTTTCAGTCAGCCTGACAAACAAGGATGCGACCTAGAGGTCGCTCACGAAATCGAGACGGGTGATGCCGAACCCATTCACCAACGACCGTATCCGATTCCCCATGCCTTGAGAGGGGAGGTCGAAACCCAGCTGTTAAATATGCTGGAGGATGGCATCATCGAACCATCCGAGAGCCCATGGTGTGCACCGGTCGTAGTGGTCAAGAAGAAAACTCCCGAGGGTGAACCACAGAAGTGGAGGTTTTGTACCGATTTCCGAGGGCTAAATAAGATTAGCAAAGCCGATGCATACCCATTACCGAACTTGACAGACACCTTGGCCATGCTAGGCCAGTGTCGGTATTTCACGAAAATAGACTTGGTGGCTGGGTACCACCAGATACCCATTCACCCCCAATCCATCGAGAAAACGGCCTTCTCCGTAATGGGACGACACTTCCAATACATGCGAATGGCGTTTGGACTAAAAAACGCCCCAGCCACGTTTCAGAGAACCATGAACAATGCTCTGGACGGGCTGATCAACAAACACTGCCTCGTCTATTTGGACGATATTATCGTGTTCTCCCCCACCATGGATCAGCACCTTGACAGCCTGAGTAAGGTGCTTGACAGACTGAAAGAAGTCAGGCTGAGAGCCAATCTGGCAAAGTGCGAGTTTGTCCGTACGGAAACCCGATACCTAGGACATCGTATCTCCCCGCAAGGAATGAGCACCGAACCTGAAAAGACGCAGGCCGTGAGAGACTTCCCCAGACCGGCTACAGTAAAACAGGTTCAATCCTTCATCGGGCTAGCCGGATTTTATCGGCGTTTCGTGCCGAAGTTTTCCGAAATCGCCGCCCCCCTGACAGCCCTACTGCGGAAGGGAGTGGAGTTCGACTGGACTGAAGCGCACGAAGAAGCTTTCAACACCCTCAAACAAGCCCTCTTAACGGAACCTGTACTAGCCTACCCGGACATGACCCGCACCTTCGTCCTGGCTACGGACGCCTCACAATTGGCACTCGGCGCGGTGCTCTCGCAAGAGTTCGAGGGACAACAGAGACCACTTGCCTACGCCAGCCGGAAACTCAACCCCGCCGAAACCCTCTATTCCACAACGGAAAAAGAACTCCTAGCGGTCGTGTGGGCCGCGAAACACTTTCAGGAGTATCTCCTGGGAAGACAGTTTATCTTGGAGACAGACCATATGGCCTTGACAGCGGCACTCAGACTCCGAGACCCGACATCCCGAATAGGACGGTGGGTACTGAAGCTCGGCGAGTACGACTTCATACCCCAGTACCGCCCTGGAACGAAGATGGGTCATGCGGACGGGCTCAGCCGAATGAATGTGGCAACAGTAACCCTGGAAATACCACGAAGATTAATGGTAGTGGCCCAGGAGCTCGACGAATGGGTAAAACACTTCGTCAAACGACGAGCCGACGATTGCCGACAAGAGGAAGGCCTATGGACGGTCCGAGTCGTTCGCGACGGTAAGGTGAACTTTGTCCCGCTGATACCGTCCACTATGCGAAGTTGGGTGATGGCAAATTGCCACGGTAGCGTATGGGCTGGCCATCCCGGAGCTGAAACCACCGAACAAATGGTGAGGCGATTGGGATTTTGGCCCAAAATTGAGCGCGATGTGCGCGAGTTCCTAGACAGATGCGAACCGTGCCAACAACGGAATGACCCAATACGACACGCGGCTCCCCTGCAGAAGCCATTTCTACCGACCCAACCCGGCGAGATTGTTGGTATGGATTTTGTTGGTCCACTCACGACCAAGACTGGAGCAAAATACCTCCTGACGGTTGTGGATCATTTCACGAAATTCGCCGAGGCTTATATAGTACCAGACACCACAGCCGACACCGTTGTCAAACAACTTGTGCGACATTTCATCCCCGCCCACGGAGTACCACAACGGATAGTAACAGATCGAGGCACCGCATTCACCTCCTCCCTAGTACGAGCACTGTGCGACAATTGGGGCATCAAAAAAATTCAGACTACGGCGTACCACCCCCAGAGTAACGGAGTGTGCGAACGATTCCATCGAACGTTCGCAAATATAATGGCCAAGATCGTCACCAGAACGCGAGAGTGGGAAAAGGCAGTCCCACTGGTACTAGCTGCGTACCGAGCTACACCGCACAAAAGTACGGGATACTCCCCCAATTTTCTTACATTTGGGAGAGAATTAAGACTGCCAAATCAGATCGAGTGGGTCGCCGGATCGCAACGGACCACCGACCACCATCTGGCCCTACTGGAGAAAGCTCGACGACTTGCCGCCCGCCAACTGGAGAAGAAGTGGAAACAACAGCACGACCGAATTAATAAAAGAAGGACGCCCCGATGTTTCGAAGTCGGAGAGCGGGCTTACCTCAGAGCGATGCAACCCCCTGAAGGGGTCTGTAAAAAATTTTGGAGCCCCTGGACGGGACCATGGACCATCGCGCAAAGACTATCTGATATGACATACCGAATCCACGACACCTTGGGAAAAAGGTCGCAAGTGGTGCATATAAATCGACTCAAGCCCGCCTTCGTGAACGGTATACCCGACGATTCATTTACCGAGCCCAGTGTGGACGAACCACCGCCGACACGACCCCATCAACCTGTCCCCTCAGCACAAGACGAGGAGGACGACTGGGACACGGATGACGAAGAGGAACCGCAAGCGACTCCACCTGACGGGACGCAAACGCCCTCACCCCCGGATACAAGTTCCCCAGTCGAAAGCGAACCGTCAGTCCCGTATAGTCTCCGCCCACGCCCTCGCCGCGATTACAAATTATTACATCGAAGGGGATTCATAGCAAAAATTAGAATGTGCTCGGGGGTTAGCCATAGAAAATGAAAAAAAAAACAAAAAAAATAAAAAAAAGAAAAAAAAAATATATAAAAATAAGTAATACATATAATTTTGTTCGTTCTCACACCGATATGTTTGTCTTCATTTGTAGTTTTCTTTTTGTTGTTAACCAATCTTTTTATGTTGATGGTGATTTACGTGGATACTCGGTAGTAACGCTTGTAATAGTAACGCTTGTAATAATAACGCTTGTCGATTGATATGCGACGGGGCAATGCAGCTCGCGGAACAATTGGCCGACGTGTTGCCGGAACTACTGCGCCTCAGGCTATCCAATGAGGGCCTGGTCCGCCAATGCAACCAATTCCGGCAATTGACGACAAAACTGGAGGAGGAATGCGAGGAGATGCGCTTGCAGATGGACCAAATGCAGACTTCTCGAATGAAGAAGCAGCTGCGTTCCCGCGTACGGGTCCGGATGGGAGAATCCGTCAGCCCGGATAAGCGCGAACGCCGAACCCCGGTATCACCTCGACCCGCCCGCGACCCATCGCCTATTGATCTCTCCAGTGACTCCGACTCCGAGTTGGAAATGGAATCGGATGCACCAGTCTCGCAGGCGCCAGCCACCCCAAGAGTCTCACCCATGAAGATCATCTCGGATCGGTCAACCACCCGGACATTAAAGACATCACAACGCCGTACCACCACGAAGATCCTGGAACCCACAACTTCACGCAAGTCAACCACCGAACTACCGCGGTCAGGGCCCGCCCGGACTTGTCCCGTCTGCCTCCGCCCCAGGAAGATCCTGTATTTTAGATGCACCTCCTGCAAAGAATTTTGGGCCAGGCTCATCAAAAAGCACCGCAACGGACAACTCCAAACAACCTGCAATGGCCAGCACCCGGAGGACGATGCTAGTTGCATCCATTGTCGCCGACGCCGTTACGAACTCAACCTAACTCTGACATACCCTCACAAGCGGCTGCCAATTCCAAGCCTTTTTGGGTGGAGCCCCCCCGCCGAGGACGACGGCTTCCAGAAGGGGGAAGGGTGTAAGCCCCCACCTGCCGACACCAGCGCCGCCTCGCGGGGTCGCGCTAGCGAAGGGCTCTTCCCCCTATCCCGATCCTCGCCTCTAGTGCAACCGGCTGACAACTCAACACTGCGCAGCCCGGAGTGGAGGGGAGACTAGCTACCTCAGGCCTTCCGTATCCCTACTCCGGGCCAGTAGTATTTTTGCCATCGTCGAAGTAAGAAGTGTGTGAGACCGAAGTATTTGTGTCAGTTGAGTTGTATAGGCTTATATGCCCTGTTCGAGTTACAGTAACGCGTTGTGTAACGGAGTGAATAGTTATCCCGAAAGCTGTGAAGTTCAACAGTTTTCCCTTCCCCGAGACAGAGACTCATTTAATCAATCAAATAGCAAGTCCTACCTTCGGGCGACCTCTGCGAAATCCTCCCCCCTTCAAACAGCAACGAGACGCGTAGTTTCTCCAGAAGACGCCATCGTAGTTACAGGTCAAGCTTTGAAATCAGATATCTTTTCCTTTATTGTAACTGTTCGTGCCTAGCATTTCGTAATTCTTTTGATCATATTTCTCTTGTACATATCTTGTTGAGCTACCCGATTGGTAATGCGTCAGTAATTCCATTAGTAACGAAGTAACGTACTCTCACCTTATCAACTTATTTTCTATACTTACCTTTATATTTTGTTGGTATATATATATATCTTGTGTAACAACCCGCCAGGCCCTCAGCATCCTTTCTCGTAACTTGCGTAATACTAAAGTAACGTCCTTTTGCCTTCAGCAACTTTTCACAGTAACAGAGCAATTTAACGTAACGTCACTCGGCCCTCAGCAACCTGTACATATCTAGCACCTTCAGTGACCCCATGATAACTATAGTAACGTTATTCTGGTGTTTTCTTATAATAAATTTATTTCGTAATTATCTCGTAAACAGTGTACTTTTCGTTACCCCCGATCTCCTTCAATCAGGTGTGGTAATTCTGTGTATTTTGAAAGACCCCCGAAATTAACCCTTCTGGTGCCTCCGTAACGTCAGGCCTTCAGCCATATCAAAGCCAGAAACGGATAATCTCACCGAGGGGGCTTACAACTGGTTCCCTTGCAGATCTTGTCCCTGCGATGAATACGCAGGCTAGAAATCCGTCTGTGCAAGCGAAGGTAATCCGGGACATGCTTCCAACGTACTTCATGGCCGTTGGGCAGGTACCTTGGCAGTTGAGGCATCTGCCAGACTTCCAACGACCATGAACCCCATATTTCGGTTGATTTTTTTTTTTTCGTTCCATATTCCATAATCATTAATTCTGTATTTACGATTAAAATAGTTTTTGTTCAAAACGTTTGCTTTTGCGTTATGACAAGGGCCCTAAAGGAAGGATCAAATGAGAACATTGAAACCTCAAGCAAGTCTTCTGTAAGGTCACTGACAAGCTACACCCGTATACCTACTGTTAACTAGTAGGTAAACTCGATATAATAGGTACAACAAATTTCTCAGTATAATAATATTATAATTTTTTTTAAACTGGAAGACCTCACCGTCTTGCCTGCAATCGAAAAAAAAATTAATATTCTTTTTTAAAAAGCATAACATACGCAAAAGGGCCTGTGGACCATTTTTTCGAACACGTTTTTTCTAACAACATGCCATATCGGTCAGAAAACCGTAAAAAATAGAATCCCATGAAAAAGACACTGAGGCCCTTTTCGCATATTTCATGCTTAATGAGAAGGAATGATAACATGGATGATGGTACCTACCTTAAAATATTTCACCATCATGACATCGAAATCCTAGCCCAACTTATAACTCAAGTCCACGAATTCCACCTGCACCACTAACACTCATATACCAAATACCTACTAATTATTGAAGAAATCATTATGAGGTTCTAGATACCATGTAGGTACCTGAAACACCTTTTTAGCCACAAATCACATTTACAACCACACTTGCGAGTTCATAAAAATAAGGGCACAGCCTCGTATTCAACACAAACAAACATACATATACTTCATGTCCAATGAACAGGAACATATCTAACCTACACATATGTAGGTATAGGTACATGAACGTCCCTAACATTGTTTTAGCCACAAACCACATTTACAACCACACTTGCAAGTACATAAAAATAAGGGCACAGCCTCCTATGGTCTCGTATTCAACACAAACGAACATTATACATATACTTCATGTCCAATGAACAGGAACATATCTAACCTACACATATTTAGGTATAGGTACATGAACGTTCCTAACATTGTTTTAGCCACAAACCACATTCCTGTTACCAATCTCGGACGGTCAGACACATTTCGGTGAACCCACGTTCCCATTTTACAGCCAACAGTATTCTGCTATACAAGCGTCCAACAAGTAGGTACGCAAGCTTACTTTGTCTTTCCACCTCGGTAGCCAAGGCCTCGATGCATTTTTGCCGAATCCTCAGGTGCGCAGCCAAGCCTAGGTTGGCCGAGTCCTTGGCGAATGAAAGATAATAGAGTTCCTCGGTGGTGTACTCCTTGGAGGCAGATAAGGAGGCCAGCTGCTGCAGTATTGCGGCTTCAAAACTCAAATTTTCTTTGGGTTGCTCTTGCCCTACAAACAGAGAACAATGACATTTTCTTGGACTGAAACAGACTAACTTTCTACTACAATTTACTGGAAATCCTCATAGATGATTTTCAACAGCAATGTAGGTAGGCATGTACCTAAATTGAAAAAGCATTACCCAGCACTTATACTAGTTCCTTTGCGGGATGAGGCTAAACCAGACGATGCTGAGGACAAAGGGGTGGTGCCGCTTCCAGGGTCTACACACAGAGCATTTTCATTAGATCGGGTAGGTAGTGGTTGTTTGAAATAATGCTTAAGGTACCTACTATCGAATACAATCTCCATGGGAGAGCTAGAGTTCCCTATAAGTAGACGGAAACGAGTCAGTATTCCACAAAATTACACCTAAAAATTGAATAAATAAGGAATTACCATCGACTACTTCGGAGCACTCGCCGGCCTCTGATGTGATGGTGATCTCGTCAAAAAACTGCAACAACACAATAATAAATAAAATAACAAGGTGATACAATGTAACGCTTGCTTGGATGAGTTTATTATTTTAGCGCTACTTTTGGTGAGTTGCTCAGCCAAACAAATCCTCAATTTGGGTTTGCAAAAAGACTTAGGCACTAAATATTTAAAGCCCAAATCCTGCAACTGTTAACTTAGTTTCTTGGTCATCCATTCCCAAAATGTCACATAGCGTGGGAGGAGTGTAGTTGGTGACAGTCCTGTGAACATTACACCTTGATTTATTACCTAGGAAAAACTATTCTTACATTTCAATCAACTTTAAGAGGTAGGTATGATCCTCTCTCGCTAGATATGAAGATACCTACTAGGTAGGAATACTTGGACTTACTTTCGAGGCTCAACTGAGGGAACATCAGCTGCTCCAACATAGGCCACTTCACAGCATTGGTTGCCCTAGAAAAAACCTTTTTCTCCTCCTTGATGAAGCGGTCGCGGATGGTCCTCCACCTCGTCTTCGCGTGTTCAGCTGCAAACAAGTACAGAAAACTTCATTCCTCAAGCTAATTAGAGCCGTACAAGTAGTAGTCAAGCCGTACAAGTAGTAGTCAGTACGAAGGGGACTGGAACACCACTATTTCATCTAAAATTATCAACTTGCAACTCAACCAGGTAGGTAGGTACCTATCAATTTTGTTTGTTGGGATGAGCTGCAAGTGGATATGGAAAGACCATAAGGTAGAGGCTGATCCATACTATACTTATCTGTACTATATTGAGGAAAATAGATAAAAGTAAGTTGGTACTTCATTTCACTTATGATTTGAATTGAGAACGACTGCGATCTCCTCCCACGACCGCTTCACCAACTCACGATTCCGATGGCTTGGGGACTTTGGGTCCCAAATCTCTGGTTTTTCCAGGTCAATCAAGCTCTCATTGAAATACATTTCTTGAGACGTACTCATGGTATGACTGGTAGGTATGTGAAGTAATTTTAAAGTTTTTAGCGAAAAAGATTTTCACAAAGCAACACACAAGCAAGAAACACGATCACGAAACACAACAACAATGTCGGGCCTGGGGGGGGGGGGGGCAGAAGGAATTGCGCACTCGTGCGATGTGGAAACTATCAAAATCTCCAGTACGTGCGAACATCCACTCCAAAAGTCGACCTGCGGAAGGGGTCCCCCCACTCGATCCTTCCCTCCAGCCAATCAGGTGGCGTTCCGCACTTTCCGCTCCGCACTTTCTGCATCCATGTGAACCTAGCTTTAGGAGAATGAGTTACATAGATCAAGAACTTATAACAATATTTGCAGGTTATTCCTAAGTAGTTAGTAAATACGCTAACTTTATATTGAATGTTATTCAATGTAAAAAATAGTTACGACGGCTGAGATTTGAATTATCTTAATTTAAACTTGTTTACGTTGAAAATTACAACTTCTCCACTACGACTTTTTGGTGAACTTCGAGAAAAATTAATACATTCTTACAAAAACAAACGTAGAGTGAATAAATACAATTAAAAACTCAAAAATTAATTTTACTGCAAATGAAAAAAAAAATTAATAACAATGAATACTGAAAACAAAAGTTGATGGGTAAAATAGTGTGGCGGGCGGGTGGGACTAGGCTGGTCTCTCCGGAAATTTCAGAGTTGTTGTGGTGTACGTTCATTACCAGGAACTGCTTCTCCCTTTTCTCTGCTGGATGCTTCTCGAACACCCTGGATTTTTCCACAGTAGTAAGTATATAAAAGGGCCATTGTTTCTTGAGAATACCAGTCAAGCTCAAGCTTCTTTCGCGAGTGTTCTACTTATTCAAAGTCTCTTTATTAATTAGTTATTTACTCCAATCCAATATGGATCGGCGACTAAAGTCGGGATCTCTGAGGAAGCAATCAGTTTCTCCATCACCTGCACAACAAGTTTGCGTCGAGAATGTTACAGAAGAAATGAGAGAATGTTACACCAGTTGTTTTCTCTCCAAATCGACGAATCTACAGACGTCGCGGGGTTGGCAATTTTATTGGCTTTTGTCCGCTATGAATACTCCTGATGTTTCAAGGAGGATCTGTGTACTGCCTTGATCTTGTCTGGGTCCGGGGAAACCCCTCTCCCTGAAATTAGGTGTCCCAGGTATCGTACTTCCCTCCTGAACAAATCACACTTCTTTGGGTTGAGCTTTATCCCGGACCGCAGTAGCATCAGCACTTCTTGCAACTCTTGCACATGCTGTTGGAATGAAGGGGACTGTATCAGGACATCATCCAGATATACCCTTACCTTTCCTTTCCGGATCTGGTCCCTGAACAGCTGACCCATCGCCCGCTGGAAGGTAGCTGGGCCATTACACAAGCCAAATGGCATTACCCTGAATTGCCACAAACCAGATGGGGTACAAAAAGCAGTTTTTTTCCTTGGCTGCATCCGCCAAGGGATCTGCCAGTACCCGTTCTGAAGGTTCAATGTGGAATACCATGAACTACCAGCCAGGGAGCCAATGATTTCATAGATTTTGGGAAGAGGGTAGGAGTCCTTCCGGGTGATATCATTCAGCCAGCGGAAATCTACGCAGAAGCGAGTTGAGCCATCTTTCTTCCTTACCAACACAATGGGACTGGCCCAGGCGCTTGAGGAAGGTTCAATGACCCCCATGGATTCCATCTGACCAATCAACTCGTCAACCTCAGCAAGGCGATGCGTTGGGAGACGTCTAGGGGCTTGACGGATTGGTGCACTGGACCCTATATCGATATTGTGGGGAAACACTAGAAAATTGGCCCATCTCTTGCTTATTACTAGCAAATACATCAGAAAATTCGTTAATTAAATTTGTCATAACCTGGAGCTCCGGCGATGCAACTCTTCCTGCAAAACTGTCCAGCACAGGCTGCAAATGCCGCTTAGGTTCCCCAGCAATCCCAGCCCTCGTCTTCTCAAACAGTTGTAAGTCAGCACAACCTCCCGTGTCCCATTCCTCTACAGCACCAACTATACCCTCGTCCAAGGTGACCGTGCCCTTGGATGCATCTATCTGACATCTGAACGTGGCCAGAAAATCCATTCCCAAGATGCAGTCACAGTGATATCCGCCAGCAGAACTGAATGACGTCGCTTGCTTCGCTCCCCCAAGTTGATGTCAACTTCCATTCGCCCCAACACCGGAAACGTAGAGCCAGTCACAGTCCGCAGCACAGCAGTCTCTTCCTTCAGTGCCACCCCATCTAGTCTGAGGACATCCTTCCGTACCACTGTGGTGGTTGCTCCAGTGTCCACAAACATTGCACAGGGCACCCCATTCACCCATCAATGTAAGACAATGGACGAGCAGTTGTTGACTCTGTAAACTGCTACCTTGTGAGGCTGGAGCCGGTTCACAGGTCGCCTCCTGCCTATGACCGCTGCCCGTTTCCCTGCTGGGTCGGGCACTCCCAAATGCTGTGTCCAGGTGCATCACACCTCCAGCAGATGATCACTCTGGTCGGGCAGTCACGAAATGCATGGCCAACAGCATCGCACCTCCAGCAGATCAATCCTTTGCCTTTGCGTTGGCCCTGCTCGACTTGGAATCCCTCACCTTGTTCGCGAATTCCTGGCTTTACAGCTCGCACGAGTCTGCCTTCTTCCGCCAAGGACTGCACTGTATGGACCGGCCGTGTTGGAGCAGCGTTTCGAGCTCGAAGAACTGCTGCTTCACTACATAATGCCAAACGTAGAGCGGTTTCCAAATCTTGTGGGGTGCCTAACATAGCGAGTTCGCAAACCCGTTCATCATTCAAACCTTCAACAAACTGGGAAACCGCTAAAATGTCAACGCATTCCCTACTAGCTCCAGGCAAGGCCTTCCGGGCCAGAACTCGAACTTCCCTTGCAAAGACTGCTATATCCTCCCCCGTTAGCTGTTTGCGAACTCTCAAGCGGTCCATGTACAACTGGGCCCGATTACAGTCGCCAAACTGGGATTCTAGGGCTGCAACAAGCTCATCGTAGTTATACGAAGCTCCTAGCTCCGTCAGTATGGGGAGGGCTGCTCCAGTCAGAGAGGAAGCAAGAGCCGACCCCATCATCCCTCTATCCCACCCGTTAGAACGGGAAACGGTTTCAAAATGGGTGTAATAATCGTCCCAAGGAAGAGAACCATCGTACTTCTCAGGATTGAAGAACCCTCTTCCAACTGTGTGACTTCCCCGGTCGTCATCTTGCAGGATTGGTGGCGGTGGACTAGAAACTCCAAGAAAAACCGCTGGCTGCTGGCAAGCAACTTTACTACGCCCGATATTTCCGCCACTGATGTTCCGGAGTTCAGATCGAATCTCTGAACGGATATCGTCATAAAATTCTCGCAGCGCGCCTCTTACTTCCCCCATAAGCGAATGTCTGATTTGGTCCTCTAATAAGGCATACTTACCGTTCGTTCGAACCCGGATCAATAACTCCCGCTTCTGAGGGCCCCTGCTCCTCATTAGCTACAACTCTGCCACTCCGCAATGACATGCCGCTTCCATCGTTCACGCTGGCATCCATCCCACTTCTGTCACCAGTGAAATACTTGGCAGAATCAAGAACGACCTTTTTGTAATCCAAAGCAATCAACAACTCAAACTTTTACAATTCTCAAAACTAATGCAGCGTCCTGGCAACTGTTCTCATATGCAGTTCCTAATAATAATTATAGTGCATCTTGTCACACCCACTGCACATCAATACGAATGTCTGACAGTTCAGACTCCACCTTGAAATCTACTTTCGAGTGTGATACTTACTCCCATTTTTGGCTCCGCCTGGAAAACAAAAAGTTCCAATCACTTGTTGAAAAAGCGAAACGGGCTCTTCTTCCTTTTGCCACAACTTACTTATGCGAATCTGGATTTTCTATCTATGCAGCCACCAAAACTAAACACCTAAGCCGTCTAGATGGTGAACCCGACATCCAACTCCGGCTATCAAAAATCAAACCAGATATTTCTAAATAGTGCCAATTAAAACAACCTCATTCTTCCCATTAATCAAGCTGACTTCAAATCGTTACTTTTGAATTTATTCTGTTCGATTACCTACAATAGTTGTACCTACCTATCGATTCCGTTCTGTTCAATTTGATTTTTGTGATGTAAATAAAGTTGAGTTTTTAAATGTAATGTTTGTTTTCATAGTGATATTCCCCTCCACCACCATGGTATGGCCTGGCTAATGTAATAAACTTTTATTTACCACAAACGGCAAATTTAGTGTCATGTATCTAAATCTAAATAGGTACTTGAGTAAGAGGGGTCCGCAGTAGATATTGTTCCATGAAAGGGGTCCGCAAGCCAAAAAGTTTGGGAAGCCGTACTAGAGCTCTCTGAGGAGCGCCTTTTCAATCGCTTCTTGTTCTTTCTTAAGTTATAAACCGTTTCTGAATGCTGTAATATTCATTCATAGTTTTCGATTAAATCTATCTCTAATAAGACTTCATATTTCTTCAGTTTCTTCACACAAACTGGTACTTCGTAATAAGGTAATATTCAAACATATTCATTATATATACTAAATATCGCAATATGAGCTCAGCTTGGCTTGCAGGCGGAAGGCAGGCCCAGGTAGGCGCTAGTTCATTTGAGGTTAGTTTCAGGTGACACATAACTTTTGGGTGATTTCAAGTTGATATCAAACCGGATACTACAGTCAGACCCCTGAACGGAAAAACCGGAAACCGGCTAATGAGTGTCAACATTAATACTAAATCAAACGGCGTGCAATGTTCAGAGGGCATGTTGATTGTTAGTCTCAAACTAGAAAACGGAATAGTGAGCTTCCGTTCAGGTGGACAGTCCTCGATTCGATAACTGCTTAAAAATCCATGGTTGCAGTGAAGTCCCCTATTGAAAGTTAACCCATGCCACAAAAGGAAAACCGGAAGGTCTGACAGTTTTTCGACTATGGCAGGTCCTTTGTTACTTCGAGTGGCGTGGCTTTCAAACCTGGACTATGAAGGACCTGAAACCGGAGCAAAAACGGACTCAATTCATAAGGAAACTCAGACATGTACCTACATTTCATTATTTTCATTTCAGATTATTTATCTACGATGAGTTATTGAACACAACAAAAGTATTGTCTACTTAGATAAGTACCTATTGATTTTATCTCTAACCCATTTCTACTACCTATTAACGTAGTTATTATAATTCGTGTATGATGTATCAAAAACCGGATGATATATTATAAAATGTTTGTTGTACATTTGATTTTCGAGTGTGACACTGTGAAACCAACTCAATTACGATTATCAAAATTGGAACTAGTAGCTGCCTGGATACAAGCAGCGAATGTTTTGGACTGGGTGAGTAGGTACTTAGGTAGGTACATCATACTGGACACTATAGTAGGTATAGGTAATACGTACAATTTCTCGTAGGTATCTACCTTACAATATCACAGTCATTCATTTCTATTGTCGTAATTTCGAATTCTGGAGTTACTTATTGGTTGGCATTGCCTTCGTTCCTTAATTTGACTAGGTAATGGTGCTTCGCGAATGGGTGGCACACCCAGTTTTGTAAAGCGCATTTATATGAAAGAACCCTCTTAAGGGGAAAAGTAACAAGTGGGCCAATCTGAGTGTGTTATATTTCCACCCTCTTCAGCACATACCTAGCTGCCTGGTTCTCCATGAAAACTCGCCCTTTCCTAACTCATATAAGTTTAGTCATTATTGCTATTTTAATTTTGGGTTGATTTCTACTCTCTGCCACAGAAACTGGTAACAAGATGGCCGCGACTGAATAGCTTGTTTTTCTCTGGCGGTCCCGATTTTATAGTGATTTTGCTTTTTGCGTTGAAATTTGAGTAATTATTTTTCCATACTTCAAAGTAATTTTGAATATTCTTCATCTGTGAAAGTGATCCTATGCTATTATGGCTTTTGTTAACACCAATCCACGTAACACCCGTTGGCAGTGTGATAACATTGACTTGCATCCAATCAAACCACCCGAGTTGGATATTTCCTCGGCCCTTCGTGAGCCATTGCGTCTGCTATTAGCAACACTTTATCTTCAGGCAATACTATTACTGACAATATCATCACGAAAGCAATTGACAGTGTGATTGAGGCCGTTGAGAGTACAGTTGACTCTCTTATCAAGAAGGTTAATATGGTCTCTACCAGTACCTAAGGAATTCATAGAGGTCAACAAAGAGGTTGATAATATTGATCAAGCGTGTAAGCATATGTGTAAGTAACACATGATGTCTCACATCACCAAACGTCAGACGAACCCGACCTACAACAGAAGCCGAACGGCGCCTCCACCAATAATGTGAGGTTCATTTCTTTAAATTAACGGGGGGGGGGGGGGGGGGGGACCGAACGGCGCCTCCACCAATAATGTGAGGTTAAGCATATAGTGGATCCAACTCTCTGCCCAGAGTTGCGGCCCAGGTATTGCCCTCTTTGTGCCACAGATATATTTTATAGTAACTTGTCCCTGGGGATCTTGGTTAGGTTAGGGATGAGAACAGTAGTTTAGCGGATGACAAGTTATTATTATAGCTTTATTCCCCTATAAAATTATTATCTCTATTTACAATTGAACTACTTATTCGATACCCTACTCTCTACCTATTCCTCCAAAGACTGTAGTCGGGCCGCGCGCGGATAATACTTTTGCGTTCGGATTCGCGACGCGGTTGAAGACTTTTGGGTTGTCTATGAACAAGTACTGACCTCGGTTTCCCTGAGGAATATGCTGGCTTCCGACGTCCGGGTGTTGGCTGCTTCACCGGAGTGGCTCTGCGTCGGGTTGTTCTTTCGGTACTCGGGGACTTGACCAAGGACCTCCGAGGGTGCTGTCCGCTCGTGGGGCGATGTGTGCCGGATCCGGAGGAGGTGACAGTTCTCTTCTGGACCACTCCACGAATCTTGAACTTCAGTGATGTACATATAGAAACACTTCCCTCTCTGTTGGATGTGTGTATAGAAATCTGTTCCTCCCGCCCCCCTCTCCCGCCACAAGCCTTGCAATTTCCTTCATCGCTTTTTTGCAGGCAGCTTTTTGCCCCCCCCCCCCCCCCACCCACCTCACGCGAAAAGCTTCCGACAAACAGCGTTGTAAGGAATTTCATGATTTGGGGGGAAGGAGCAGGTTTCTTTACACATATCCAACAGATGGGGAAGGAACAGGTTTCTATATGCACATCCAAGAGTGATGTGCACCGAGCGTGCTACTTCGGCGGGCAAAATGGATATCAATCCTTTTTGCGGCTGAGAAGGTTTTTTTGGCGGGTAAATATATTTATTTATTTATTTATGTGTCACTCCATACGATATCTGTCCTAGGATACATGATAAAAATTCCAAATTTCGCCAAAACGTTCGTATTGCCAAAAAAAGATAAGTTCGATGATGAACAATTTTCAAAAATTCTAAGGGGGTTACATTTGAGTTTTTAAGGGTCCAAAAATCGATAAAAACGGCTAAAACCGCGAACAATTGACTTAAAATCACTGAAAGTGGTATGGAAGGGTGAGTAAAGACAGAAAAATACCATTTCTGTTGTTTTTCGTACAGAATTGGGGTCAAATTTGGATTTTTGGGATTCAAAAATTGGTACGAAGGGCTAAAATTCATACTCACCTGACGGTGTGAGGCTTGGTGATTCACGATAGAAAGAGGGACTATTTCAATGACAAAAATATTTTTCATGAAAAAAAAGAGTGGGTCACATTTGACTTTATGAGGGTCAGCAATCGGTAAAATTGGCTAGTCACTAAAAATCATATAATTTTACGAAAAATGGTATGGTTTCTCGCTTCATCTACCATCTTTTTACACAATAGCACGAATATTTTTTTGAAAATTCGCGGTTATAGGTACTTAACTGGATCTTTCAATTTTTATTTTTTATTTTTTCCCCTTTATCATTATTATTATTTTTTTTACATCAAGCCTCCCCCCCCTCCCTCCCTCAAATTTCTCTGTGCTCCCTGCGGCCCCTGATCAATGGGATATTTTCAAGAGTCCGCGCATTCCACAAATTCGCTTTTCCTCCTTCCTATTGCAGATAGTTTGCTCGATAGGATGACTACCTATACCTAATATCGCTTAATATTTACTTAACATCAGTCGCCCCCTTACGCGTAATGCAATCAACGGGTGCGGCTTTATTGATCAACCGTTTAGAGGAAAATTAAGTTAAGGACGGGCGGTTGAAGAGTAATTGAATTTAGGAGATGAAAAGTTGCGGTGGAAATGATACGAGTTATATGATTTACCATTAGCTGATTCGAGTGGGGGAGGAGCCCAAAACACTTTTAGATTGAGATGTTTAGGACGTTGTGTTCTGTGACCCTCGATGGCGTGGTGGTTGATGGGGGGGGGGGGGGGGGGATGGTAGCTGGAGCGTGGGTTATTGCTCCCGCTAATCTTTGCTCTGGACCACATGGCCTCCGACAAGGCCCCTCCTCGAGGCTTCATCGTTAAGTTTTAATTCAAGAAGTGCGAGCCGTGGAAGGGACGGGGAAGACTGCGATGGGAGATGCGATGTGACGAGTGGACGAAGGAGGGCAGCGAGAGAGCCTGTGTGCGTGAGGAGGGGGGTGGGGGGGGGAATGTAGAGATACGACGAGTAGAGATACAACGGTGGGCGTTGCTCCGGGGGAGGCGGTGCCGTATCGAGGGGGGCGGAGCCTACCGATCACAGCATCCTGGAGTCGACTGTCTTCACGGGATTTCACTGATTGTACATCCAAGGCTCGCTGTACCGAGGATGAACTATCATCTCTACTCGTACCAATATCCACAAGACGTCTCACAACAAGGTAAATACAATATTTCACTGCTCTGTTGCCTTCCATGACTTCTTCGTGGCCTAACTAAGATTTTGCTTCTGACTCTCCCAATATAGTGGAAGCTTTGTTTTCAATTGTGTGAGAAACATTTTTTGTTTCCAAATTCAAAATTCACGGTGGCGTTTTACGAGTGGCGGATTTACACTAGGCGACCAGGCCTAGGGCCGCAGGCGTAAAGGGGGCCACATGGAATCTGATGAATAGCCTATATTTTATTATTAATAATGATTTTTTAATTTTTTACTAACTATACATCATTAAATGTGTTGAAAAAAAGTCTGCCAAGTTGGGTGGGTAGCATAGCTTCCTCGCTTATTGTAACGTAGACGTATAGGTAGAATTAATTGGTATAAAACTACTGGTAAAATGTAGATTTTTGATTATTTCTATTGTAAAATTTCTATTGGTCCGACGGCAGTGAGATTAATAGAGGGCCGTCCAAGGGCCTACACGCAGAATCCCTGGAAATTGCACAAAAATTGGTCTAGTAGTTCTGGAGTTTGCCTGTGACAACAACATCCGAGACCTAACCTCCACCTTCCCACCAAATCTCAGCGCACTACGGCAATTTCTAGTGCGGTTATGGGCTCTACTTGGATTTCATGTTTGACCATGTGCAGACGAATGTTACTGTAATTTATCAATGACTTTAATATGGGACTATCTGTGACTTAACCCCACCTGCCCAACAAACCTCTTCGCTTCACGACGATTTTCTAGGGTAGTTGTGGGCTCTAGAAGGATTTCTCGTTGGCACATGGGCAGACGAAAGTTACATTACCTATTCAATGAATTTGATATCGGACCATCTGTGCTCCAACCCGCGTCTGCACCCCAAATTTCTACTCACTACGACTATTTTCTGGTCGTTATATGGGCGTTACAAGGAATTGGAAAACATTTTGTGTTTGCGCAAGCGCATACTTATTTTACAGTCCGAATTTGATGAAATCGATAAGGATCCATCAGGGTACTATTCTGCAAATACCCTCCAACTTTCAGCTTTTTTCGACGATTTGTAGTGCATTTGTAGTCATCATAAATGAGCTTTACAAGCATTTCATGTTTCCGCACGCGCAGATGAAAGTTACTGTACTTTTTTAATGAATTTGATGTGGAACAATCTGTGGTCAGACCCACACCGACTCTTTGAATTTGAGCTACTTAAGACCATTATTTTTTATAGTTTTGCTCGGGACAAGGAACTGACCACCGACAGACAGGCAGACACGGAACCAAATATGTTCCTAAAACGTAAAATGCGAGCGGAAAATTTCATTTTGGAGGACATAAATTTTTTTCGACTCTTGCACGAATACCAAGCTTCCCTACCTTCGGTAGTGACGAAGCAAAAATGAAATAATACAAATAAATGCATAGTAAAATCAGACAAATTAAACGATACTTGAAGTAGGTATTTCTGTATTTGAATTTATGAGAGACTATTCAATCGTATTCTTCTGAAATCGATCATTCGATGAGGGCAGGTCATTTCGTGGTAGGTACCTAAAAAAATTTCTGAGAAATCAAACATTTAATTATTATGAAAAATTAGTTCTATTTCGATGTTGCTTTATTATTCTGTGAATTGTACACCTATGTATGCGCTCAACAAAAAATTGTTTCTTTTACGTTTCAAGGTATGTAGATTCCAAAAAGCTGCAAAGTCCTTGTCAAATGGGTTTATTATTCTATTGGACAAACCTATATACAGAAATGTGGGCTGTTCAGTTATTGTTTCTTTAATTTTCAATAATTGAAGTAGCTATTTTTGATGGTTTCCACCAATTTTGGCCCCCAAAAACGCGAATTAGGCTCCTTTTTTTACACAAATTGTCTTTGATCATTAATAGTACAATTTCACTGCCTTCATCCAGCTGTTGATGCTACTTCTAGTGCTATTATACAAATTTATGGTGATTTCAGACAACTTCACAGATTTTTGAATCGTAAAAAATGAATTTTTGGAGCTGAAACTTCATACAACCTCAATTCTTCATTCTTCGGTCAAAATCAACTTCATATTCGGTCTTCTCGCCCTTAATAACATGGAAAATGAAACCTTACAAGCTCATGTTACTAAAACACAAAAAATACCTATTTTTATACACATTTTCACTCATAACTCCCCTGGGTATATTCCGATCGGGCTGCAAAGTTTCGGGACACAACTAGGGCCCAAACGGAGCCTGTTTGCCAAAGAACGATTTTTTTTTGACCGAAAATAAAGTCGGTATGGATGATACGGAGTACGGCGGACGGTGGACGGACATCGCATTTCTGGAATCTACGCACCTTGAAACGCAAAAGAGAAATTTTGAGGGGGTGTTATAACACATTTTGGCCGAGCGAATACATAGGTGTATTATTCGCGGAATAATAAACCAAAATGAATTTTCGGAGCTGAAACATCATTATAACCTCTATGTGTCATACGATACCTCACAAGCTCATGTTACTAAAAACACCAAAAAACCCCATTTTTACATCCATTTTTCAACCATAACACCCTTGGTTGTATTCCGATCGGGCTGCCAAGTTTCGGTACGCAACTAGGGCCCAAATGGAGCCTGTGTGCGAGGAACGAATTTTTAGACCGAAAATAATGTAGATATGGATGAAACGGCGGGCGCACATTGCATTTTTGGAATCTACGCACCTTGAAACGTAAAATAAAAACGCTGCAAAGTCCCACATGGGTCACATGGTTTATTATTCTATTGGACATACCTACAGAAATGTGCAATAAATTATTAAAAAAAAAAAAAAAAATTATACAAGTTGATACTGACTTCAGACAGTTTTCCAGATTTTTGACTCATAAAAAATTAATTTTGGGAGCTGAACCTTCGTTACAACCTCAGTTCTTCGCTCATTGGTTGAAATCAACTTCACATTCGGTCTTCTCGCCCTAAATAACATGGAAAACGATACCTCACACGCTCATGCTAAAACACCAAAAAAAACCCATTTTTACCCCCATTTTTCACCCATAACATCCTTTGGTGTATTCCGATCGGGCTGCAAAGTCTTGGGACGCAACCAGGGCCCAAATAGAGCGTGTGTGCGAAAGAATGAACTTGTTTGACCGAAAATAGAGTAGAAATGGATGATAACGCGGACGGCGGACGGACATGGCATTTTGGTTTATTGTTCTGTGACTAATACACTTACGTATTCGCTCAGCAAAAAATTAGTATAACACCCCCTCAAAATTTTTTCTTTTACGTTTCAAGGTATGTAGATTCCAGAAATTCAATGTCCGTCCGCCGTCCGCCGTCCGCCCTATGCCGTCCGCCGTATCATCCATATCTACTTTAATTTCGGTCTGAAAAACTCGTTCATTCGTACACAGGATCCATTTGGGCCCTATTTGTGTCCGGAATCTTTGCAGCCCGATCAGAATACACTTGGGAGTGTTATGGATGAAAAAAGGATGTAAGATAGGGTTTGTTTGGTATTTTAGTAACATGAGCTTGTGAGGTATCGTTTTCCTTGTTTTTTAGGACGGAGAGACCAAATATGAAGTCAATTTTGACCAAAGAGTGAAAAATTCAGGTTCTAACGAAGTTTAAGCCTTAAATTTACGTTAAATTTTGGTCTAAAATCGTCGTTCTTCCGCAAAAAGTTTGGGTCCCCATTTGGGAATACATTTGGATCCTAGTTGTGCTCCAAAGCTCGGCAGCCTGGTCGGAATACACCCAGGGGTGTTACGGGAGGGAAAAATGGGTGAAAAATAGGGGTTTTCGAGGATTTTTGAGGTTTTAGTGAACATGAACATGAGCTTGTGAGGTATCGTTTACCATGCTTCTTAGACCGAGAAGACCGAATATGAAGTTTATTTTGACCAGAGAATGATGAATTGAGGTTGCAACGAAGGTTCAGCTCCCAAAATTCATTTTTCATGAGAAAAAACCTGGGAGATTGTCTGAAATAACCATAAACTTGTATAATACTCATAACACTAGAACTACCATTAACAGGTGAATGAAGACAGTTGGCAATATCAATGATCAAAGATAATTTGCCGAAGATAGGAGCCGAATTCGTGTTTATGGGGGCCAAAATTGGTGGAAACCATACAAAATAGCTATTTTAATTATTGCACATGAATGAAACAATAAATGTATTTCCAACATTTCTGTAGGTAAGTCCTATAGAATAATAAACCCATGTGATAAGGAATTTGCAGCGTTTTTGGAATCTACGCTCTTTGAAACGTTAAAGAAAAAAATTGAGGGGGTGTTATAAAATTTTTTTGCTGATCGAATACATAGGTGTATTATTCACAGAATAATATAATTCGCAAAGTAAAGGAGGAAGGAACAGGTTTCTATATGCACATCCAAGAGCCAGGTGCCAAGCACTGAGCTTGTTACTTCGGCGGGCAAAATGGATATAAATTCTTTTTGTGGCTGAGGAGGTTGTCTTTGCGGGTAAATTTTTACAACACGGTTGTTTTTGGTAGCAACTAGAACTATTAGTCGTAGGAGAGTACGGTTGGTCTCAAAATTCTTAGAATGGAATCTAATTGCACTCAAAAATATAAACTCATGGTTAGGTGCTACTCACTACGCTCACGACAGTCTATACATGTCACCACTGGATCCAACATGAATAAAGTGGGTACTCAGCACCTAAAGTTGTGAGAAGTGTTACATAAATATAATTATCAAAATTCCTGATGGACTGCGCGGAAAATTCGACATTTTTGTTGCATGTTGGGGAAATACTGATTTGTCAAAGCCAATTTCGCCTTGAGTAACAATGGTACAAATAAAGATGAGTCTGTAGACGCCGGGTGAAAATTCTTGATGAAATGTTGTCGAAAAGAGTGAGTCATGAGCAACTTAGTAGTTTCGACAGTTTCTGAGATGAGAGTGAGGAATTTTCTCACAGGAGGAGAGATTTTCTTATAGGAGATGCAACAACCATTATTTTGATCATTATAATAAGCAAACACAACAATGCACAACGATGCACAAACAAATAACTAATCTCAAAAGTGGAAGAACTCAAATTTATTGAAGGAGAGGCTGTTATTTGGGCTCTGGCGGCTTTGTTAAACTTTGCGTGTTTTGCGAAAATAATCCTTCGTAATGGTTTGAAATCACGGAATTCGCCGTGTGAGTTTTGTGCCAATGCGTATGACTACACGAAATGCGAAAAAAACAAAAAAATTCAAAATTTGGATCGTACCAGCTGCAATTTGAAATTTTTGTCTGCATACCTACCTCAGACAGGCGGGATAGGTGGGTAGGGGGATAGGGGGGTGATTGTACGACCACCGAAGCCACTGGTGTAAGGTTATGGCGAGTGTGGTATTTTCTGAATTGGTAAATTCTCTAATTTCAATTCATCTTGTTAATTTAATATATTGTGCCAAGTTATACGTATTAGGTATAACTCGGTTTTTCCATGAGCTTTCAGTTTCGACTACAAGCGACGTCACACTTGTCAAAGGAGGGGTCACACTGGGGTTCTTTTTCCTCCCGCCCTTGCGGGAGGAGTGCAATGATGTCACTTGTTGTCAAAACTTTGAAAGCTCATATAGAAAAAGAACTATTCATCGTAGGACAGTGCGGTTGGTCTCCAAGTTCTTAGAATGGTACCCACTTTCATTTAAAAATGGTAAAGTAGGTAATATAAATAGAAGTCATGCGTACTTACAACTAAGGAATAATACTTTTTTTCCAGTTAAGAACCCAATACTTGCGATCTTTCCAAAATATTTTGGAAATATTTCCACATTTCTGCGTTCCGAAAATTGTAAAATTTTGGCTACTCTATCGAATGCCCTTGATTGAAATATCATGGATTGCTTTCCAATAAAGCAGATAGTAAATATTTGGTCACAACAAAGATCCGTAGAATGCAATGGACGTCCTATGTATGACGGCATGGGTAGATCACAATTTCTGGGAAATTTTTGATCACAGGAGAATATGCATTGTAGTCTTGTGAATCAAATGACAAGAATCCCCTCGTTATGACAATTTGAACAGAAAATACTATGGAAATTAAAGGTCATTCCCCTCTTACGATGCTGGTTGTCAATTTGCTTACCGAAGGTCGGGAATCTTTGTATTCATACAAGAGTCGAAAAATAATGCCCTTCAAAATAATGCAGAGGATGGCCCTGATGATCCCCTGTTAATTTCATTACGATCGGGATAATAGTATAGCGTCTGTGCATGCGCGAACAACGAAACCTTGTATGCTCAACTTTCCAATTCTATTCAACCGATTTAGCCACAGTTTTCATGGCTCATGTAAGTTCGGACCCAGTGGATTTCTTTACCATCGGAAAATCGACTGCGTAAGCACGAAAAACGAAAGCCGATGTAGGAAACATTTTTTTGGATCAGGCAGGCTGGCTGCTTCCACAGTGATTGGAAATAATATCTGTAATATTATCCCCGGTTATGTGTGACCGATTTTCATAAAGTTTCAGAAGCCATTCATATAGGATATTTGCTCAAATGAGCAGACTTAACGTGGGACGTGGGAGACTTTGACGTGGGACTTTTTATTGAGCTTATTTTGAAACATTCTTTGTGGATACATCGTCCGACTTCGGCCAAGTTCGAAAAATTATTTTGAGGTTCGGTTTTTAATTGGTAGGTTACTGCGGATATCTACATCAACGAATTATGTATGAATCAACGAGGCGATATGCGAAAGCTATACGGCCCACTCACTTGGCAGACACTTGTTTATGTTCATGTATTCTCTTTATCGAATGACAACAATATCAAATCAAGGGACTACACAAAATATATATATAACTTTCTACTTCATTAGGCTGCCGCGGGATTTTCACAATTTAGTCGAATTCTGTCAATAAATGAATCAGTTCTCCCATTTTTAAAAGTCAGTTTGTTTAATCTCAAAAACCATTTTCCCAAAACAAAGAACAATTTTCCACGTGAGTACAACCATTTTTCCCGTTAGTATAAAGTATCAGAAACGGAATACGAGTAGTTTGTTGACAAAACAAACCAAAATGGCATCAAAATGTCATCAAGTTGTGAGTACCAACTTATTTTGTCTTGCCCATATGCCCATCATCGATTTTATAACTGGACTCTACGCAATGAAATCCCGTCTTTTCCAAAAACTGGCTACCTTACCATGTAGCGGTGTGTAGTACGAAAGTGCCGATTTTCTTCTAAAATTCGACCACTATTATGAACATTTCAAGTTTTGGTTGCGTTGCGACCGGTAATTTTTTCAAGATTTGGTTTTACATGCCTTGAACGTTTACGTACGCGGAAGTCGACTTTTTTGAAAACAACATAATATAAGTAGATATCACATTTTTGAAAACGTAGTAATAACAGTAGCGGATCCAGAAGTCCATGGGTGGGTGGAGTGACGAGAGATTACCTACCTGTTTACCTATTGTAATCGTATAACACATTAAAATTTTGATTCTATACCTACATAAATATTATGTAATTACTTTTTGATGTTATTTTCGAGTTATGTATACTTTCACATTACGAGCATATAATATATAATATGCATATCATCGAAGATATTTGTTTAGGGAATTTCGCCAGCCTACCCCTGTTTTTTCGCCCTAGGTATTTTCGTTTATATTATTTTATTTGTATCAGGTTCTTATTTGCTCACTTCAGCAAGATATGATTTTTTATGAAGAAGTTCAATTTTCGTATTTTTCTATTCCTAAATAAAACTTAACGTGAGTTCCGGGTTTTCCCAAATAGACGAGAGGATGCGGTCATTATATTGTCGTGTGCTTGGGGATCCAATCTGGTTTTCGTACTTTCGGTGAACCTTCTCTGCAAATGGACCGCTGAAAAGTAGCTCCGCCCCCTCTGTGTGAGCAGCTCTCGTCAAGCCAGTCTTGCTTCAGAAACCTGTACGTCCAGTTCGATTATACAGTGTTTTAATTGTGGCCAGTATTGCCTTAAAACTTAGTTTTCAAAGTTATTAGGGTTACCTGCAGGTTCCCCTCTCTAACCTTTAAGCCCTTTCAGCTTCCAAAAGTGCCATTTCGTCCTTTTGGAGCAATTATCTTGACCCTCGAAACGCCCTTGTGGGATCCCTTCGCGCCATCTACCACCCTACGCTGAACGAGACGAGCTACACAGCATCAGGTAAGCCGATTTGCGATGAATCTTGTTGGATGTCCTTGTGCACGACTTTCTTGACCGTATCCTCTCGTCTCCGGTTCAGCCGTTTTGGAAGCAGCAAATTTTACTTTGAATTAGATCGAATTGACGTTTCTTGGGCCGTTGCCCACGAAGCGATCTTTTCTGATTTATTAATTCCCCCACCATTGGTCCTTCGAGTCGGATGGATTGTAGCAATTTTTAGGGTCTTTTTTGCATCTTCTAATAACTATATTATCTCGATTTTTCTATACAAACTTGCCGTAATTGCTTTTGAAGAGGGTGACCGTATTCATATTTGATCTTGAGTCCACAATCCTCGTTTTCCTCAGTCCACGTTTGCTTCATTTTACCTTTGATTTGTTTGCGCCGCAGTCACTGTTTCCAATCCTTTTAATCCTTCGAGACAAGTATAAGTGCTCAGGATAATTCCTGAAATCCTAGTTCTGACTGTCAGCATAAGTAGTGGCTGTTGTAAACAACACTTGTGGCAACCTGAATGGCGACACATTCGCTCCGTTCGAAAGGCGGCACCATGTCGATCTCGGCCTGCCAGTCTTTGTCTGCCCTTGCGCATCGTCGCGAATGTTGTTTGAGAAATGTTCAAAAAATTTATTCTTATGGCAAAGATGTTTCGACACCAGCTCGGAAATCCGGAACTGGAACCGGAACTTCCACGAACACGATCACCACTTCACCGACTTCACTTTCACGATTTATCGATGAATTCAAAGATATTCAGGCCAGTATTTTCGCGGTCGTGTGTCCTGATGAAGAAGGAGAGGGTGCTGTAGGCGGCGATTCTTCGCAAGCTGAACCTCCTTCAAGTAAGCCAACCTTAAATGAATCCGTTATTAACACCCATTACGTTGTTGAAGATAAATTTTTTGAATATGTATTCTCAATCAAAGCACATGCTTCTGAACTTGAAATTGAGAGCCATTTGAGATCGGATCAACAACCCCCTGCCACTCCACCTCCCACGAGTCAACCAGTTGTTTCATCCCCTATCGAACTTGCCGACACTCCCAAAATCAAATTAGGCGTTTTTGATGGAAATCAATCCGAGTGGTATGGGTTTCATACTTTATTCGAATCCGTCATTCATAGCCGTACTGACCTTTTTGACTTGTATAAATATCAAGTATTGTTGTCGCATTTGAAGGGTGAACCTCTTGATTTAGTGAAAAACTTGCCTCTGTCCGTCTGTAATTATGAACCTGCTTATCGATTGTTATTACAACGCTATAACAATGTCCGTCAGATTGCAATTATGGTGAATTTATGTTGGTTTAAAATTCACCATGAGAGGTGGAGGTAGTTTGGATGCACTGAGAAAAATACACTATCACTGCACACTATCTCAGTGATAGATGAACATACCCACTATAGGTTTCCTATCAGTTCCCTATCAAAGGGTTCCTCCTCCGTGGCCCAGTTTGCTCTCAAGTGGCACACTATCAGACAACTATGAGGCACCTATCAGATAACTATCACATGACAAAACTCATCTATCGGGAACCTATCACTTGGTTTTGCATGCTATCAAAAGTCTATCAACATGGATGAAACATCCTTAAGTGATAGTGGTTGACATCCCATTCTATCAGATACCTATCAATCCTATATATCTGACCTATCAGAAACCTATCAAAATGTGGCAGTGAAAGAGTGAAAGAAAAAACTCTATCAAAATTGCGGCCTGATCACTATCAAAAGACTATCACATGATGAGAATGATAGATAGCATCTTTCACGTCTCTCAAGAATGCGGCCTGTTCACTATCAAAAATCTTTCACTCATACAGAATGATAGACAGCACTTTTCATCTTTATCAAAAATGCGGCAAATACACCATCGAAAAACTATCATGCAATGAGAGTGATAGATAGCATTTTTCATCTCTTTCTGAAGAACTATCGAAAGGCTATCATTGGGTGAGAATGATAGATAAAATTTGTCACCTCTATCAGAAGCTCAACCTGGTTACTATCAAAAGGCTATCGTAGGATGAGAATGATAGAGGGAATTTTTCATCTCTATCAAAATCTCTACCTGGTTACTATGAAAAGGCTATCACTGGATGAGTGTGATAGATGGAATTTTTCACCTCTATCAAAAGCTCAACATACGCTATCATTAGATGAGAATGATAGATGAAAATATTTCACAGTGATCAGCTTTGATACCATGAAAACACTACCCTAGTTGGAAGACGATAGATAGGAATATACCAAACTATCAAAATGATTGGAAAATCATAGAAATCATCTATCATTGGAAAATATAGATAGGAACATTTCACCCTATTAAATGATCAGCCTTTTTAGAACATTACCTTCAGTGAAGGATGATAGAAATATTCCATTTGATGAAATCAACAGCCTTCATGCTATAAATGTGGCACTGTAAAAATCCCTACTCCTCCGAAGGGGGGGGGGGGGGGGATTTTTTTTTTTTTTTGAGACTAGTGAAGAAGGAGATAGTGTTCTTATAGGGTAATGATAGCGTTGTAATAGAGTTTTTATAGATACAGTTCTATCAAAAGGCTATCATTGGATGAGTATGGTAGATGGCATTTTTCACTTCTATTAAAAGCTCAACATGGTTACTATCAAAACGCTATCATTAGATGAGAATGATAGATGAAAATATTTCATACTATCAAATGATCAGCTCTGATACCATGAAAACACTATCTCTATTGGAAGATGATAGATGGAAATATTTCGAACTACCAAAATGATGGTCATACATACCATGAAAACACTATCGCCATTCGAAAATTATAGATGGGAATACTTCATCCTATTAAAAGATCAGCCTTTTTAAAACATTGTCTTCAGTGGAGAATATAGAACTATTCCGTTTGATGAAAATCAACAGCCTTCATGCTATAAATGTTGCAGAGAAGAGTGCGTCAGTGTTCTGTCAGCTTGTCAGACAACCATGAGAACACTATAACGTATATGATTCTATCCAATGAAAACAGGGACCACATTATTCCTTTCACTGCACATTGCACAGCCTGTATGCATTCACAGGATGCAGTTTTGGTAGGTAGGTACGATATATTGTAACACTATAAAAATGCTATTACAATGCTTTTGCCCAAAATCAGATTAGCAGATAAAGGATAGGTCCTTCCTGCACTGGACAGCAGTTATTCAGCTGACTATGCAGGGGAATGCCGCAGTACCTGAGGTACCACCTGTAATATCTGCAAAGCCCATTCTTAGGAAGTCGTCGGATTCCATCATTGGAATGATGAGTCGAATACTCCTCAACAATTAAAAATGGGTACGTACATACGTACAAAAAGCCAATTTGACATTTTCAAATACCGAAACCTGTGATAGTAATGGTATAGGTTTTTGATAGGCACGAACTTTAATTTATAGAATGATATGTGTCTATCACAGCATTAGGTGTGATAGGTTATTGATAGATACGCAATTGGCTGATAGTGTTCTGATAGGTTGTTGATAGTTGTTTGATGGAGCACTCATAGTGAACTCATAGGGCTTTGATAGCCTTTGGTTGATAGTGTTTGAAAGAGTATAGTTCATATTTGGTAATTTATATCCGAATATCAAATTTCGTACTCAAGGTATCATCACATGAAGGTTTAGGTACATTTCAATGGTTTGGAACCAATCCTAGCCAGTTGAGAGAAGTCAGTTGAAACCAGTTTGTCTGTCTATAATCTGGTCGAGAAAGCATTAAAGTATGAAAAACAGAGTAGAGGTTTGTAAAATTTAAATTTTATAATATGAAGGGGTGTCTCTATCAAAAATCCTGTAGTGCTGGTCTATCACAGGATAACTTGTGATAGGTTTCAGATAGATATGCCATTGGCTGGTAGCGTTCTGATAGGTTGTTGATAGTGTTTTGATGGAGAACTCATAGTGAACTGATAGGGTTTTGATACCCCTCGGTTGATAGTGTTAGAAAGAGTTTCTTTCGGATTTGCCATTTTATATCCGAATATCAAATTTTGCACTCCAGGTATCATCACATGAAGGTTTAGGAACATTTCAATAGTTTAGAACCAATCCTACCCCTAACCATCCCGAAACATTAAAGAAAGTTAAAACCGATCTGTATGTCCATAACTTGGTTGAGAAAGCGTTGAAGTATGACAAACAGGGTGGAGGTATGTAAAATTTAAATTTCATTATATCAAAAATGTCAAAAGTGCCTCTATCAAAAATCGTGTAGTGCTGGTCTATCACAGAATAACTTGTGATAGGTTTTTGATAGATACCCCATTGCCTGATGGCGTTCTGATAGGTTGTTGATAGTATTTTGACGGAGAACTCATAGTGAACTGATAGGGTTTTGATAGCCCTCGGTTGATAGTGTTCGAAAGAGTTTCTTTCGGATTTGCAAATTTATAACCGAATATAAGTTTTGCACTCCAGGTATCATCAAATGAAGGTTTAGGAAAATTTCAATGGTTTGGAACCAGTCCTACCCATAACCATCCCGAAAGATTAAAGAAAGTTGAAACCAATCTGTATGTCCATAACTTGGTTGAGAAAGCGTTAAAGTATGACAAACAGGGTGGAGGTATGTAAAATTTAAAATTCATTATATGAAGGGGTGCCTCTATAAAAAATCCTGTAGTGCTGGTCTATCACAGGATTACTTGTGATAGGTTTTTGATAGATACGCCATTGCCTGATAGTGTTCTGATAGGTTGTTGATAGTCTTTTGATGGAGAACTCATAGTGAACTTATAGGGTTTTGATAGCCTTTGGTTGATAGTGTTTGAAAGAGTATCTTTCGGATTTGCTAATTTATATCCTAATATCAAATTTTTGCAATCAGTTCAATATCACAGTGAGGAGGTTTTGGGTTTTGGTGGTTTGGAATGAAACACTTCATATTCCTACAGAAATACGGACATATCTGCTCGAAGGTGATAAGTAGCGTAAATAAGTTTATTTATTGTTTATTTGATTGATAATAATGATGTACTAACTCCCCAGTGGTAGGGCGTCGGAAACAAGTGAAACTGAGCAATGAATGTTGAGGTGAGAGAACTATCTGAGCAGGACATTATCTACCAAAGTTGCTCAAGTTGGAACCCAGATTGTCGAAAGAAGTTTATTTATATATAGCTTATTTGATGGACAATTATGGGAGCCTAACTCTACAGTGCATGGCCATTGAAAACAAGTGAAACTGAACAATTAATATTGAGAAGAGAGAACAGTTTGAGCGGGATATTACGGAAGTTCCTCTTCGAACCCAGATTGTTTCAAAAAGTTTGAAAATGTGGAATGTATTATCATTTCCCATTTTTCAAATCTATATGTGCATAATATGGTCGAGAAGTGTTGAGAAGTACGAAAAATCGGGTAGAGATGTTGTAAAATTTAAACTGTAATGCATGAAGGGGTGTCTCTATCAAAAATCCTGTAGTGCTGGTCTATAACAAGATAACTCATGATAGGTTTTTGATAGATACGCCATTGCCTGATAGTGTTCTGATAGGTTGTTGATAGTCTTCTGATGGAGAACTCATAGTGAACTGATAGGGTTTTGATAGCCTTCGGTTGATAGTGTTTGAAATAGTATTTTTCGGATTTGCTAATTTATATCCTAATATCAAATTTTTGTAATCAATTCAATATCACAGTGAGGAGGTTATGGGTTTTGGTGGTTTGGAATGAAACACTTCACATTCCTACAGAAATACGGACATGTCTGCTCGAAGGTGATAAGTAGCGTAAATAAGTTTATTTATTGTTTATTTGATTGATAATAATGATGTACTAACTCCCCAGTGGTTGGGCGTCGAAAACAAGTGAAACTGAACAATGAATGTTGAGGTGAGAGAACTATCTGAGCAGGACATTATATCTACCAAAGTTGCTCAAGTTAGAACCCAGATTGTTGAATGAAGTTTATTTATATATAGCTTATTTGATGGACAATTATTATGGGAGCCTAACTCTCCAGTGCATGGCCATTGAAAACAAGTGGACCTGAACAATTAATATTGAGAAGAGAGAACAGTTTGAGCGGATTAGGGAAGCGGATATTGTTTTAAAAAGTTTGAAAATGTGAAATGTATTATTATTTCCCATTTTTCAAATCTGTATGTGCATAATATGGTCGAAGAAGTGTTGAGAAGTACGAAAAATGGGTTAGAGATGTTGTAAAATTTAAAGTGTAATAGATGAAGGGGTGTCTCTATCAAAAATCCTGTAGTGCTGGTCTATCACAGGATAATTTGTGATAGGTTTTTGATAGATAAGCCATTGCCTGATAGTGTTCTGATAGGTTGTTGATAGTCTTCTGATGGAGAACTCATAGTGAACTTATAGGGTTTTGATAGCCTTCGGTTGATAGTGTTTGAAAGAGTAACTTTCGGATTTGCTAATTTACATCCTAATATCAAATTTTTGTAATCAATTCAATATCACAGTGAGGAGGTTATGGGTTTTGGTGGTTTGGAATGAAACACTTCACATTCCTACAGAAATACGGACATGTCTGCTCGACGGTGATAAGTAGCGTAAATAAGTTTATTTATTGTTTATTTGATTGATAATAATGATGTACTAACTCCCCAGTGGTTGGGCGTCGAAAACAAGTGAAACTGAACAATGAATGTTGAGGTGAGAGAACTATCTGAGCAGGACATTATCTACCAAAGTTGCTCAAGTTAGAACCCAGATTGTTGAATGAAGTTTATTTATATATAGCTTATTTGATGGACAATTATGGGAGCCTAACTCTCCAGTGCATGGCCATTGAAAACAAGTGGACCTGAACAATTAATATTGAGAAGAGAGAACAGTTTGAGCGGATTAGGGAAGCGGATATTGTTTAAAAAAGTTTGAAAATGTGAAATGTATTATTATTTCCCATTTTTCAAATCTGTATGTGCATAATATGGTCGAAGAAGTGTTGAGAAGTACGAAAAATGGGGTAGAAATGTTGTAAAATTTAAATTGTAATAGATGAAGGGGTGTCTCTATCAAAAATCCTGTAGTGCTGGTCTATCACAGGATAACTTGTGGTAGGTTTTTGATAGATACACCATTGCCTGATAGCGTTCTGATAGGTTGTTGATAGTGTTTTGATGGAGATCTCATAGTGACCTGATGGGGTTTTGATAGCCTTCGGTTGATAGTGTTTGAAAGAGTTTCTTTTGGATCTGATAATTTATATCTGAACATCGAATTTTTGTATTGGTATATTGGTAGGTTTTGGTGGTTTTGAGTGGAACACTTGATATTCCTATAAAAATATGGACATATATGTGCTTGAAGGTGATTTCAGGAAGCATAACTACATTTATTTATGGTCTGGAAAATATAGATAAACTGACGCCCCGACCATATAAAGTCGGGATGGATCTGAGTCAGCGTTTGCTAATGTGAAAAGTGTTGAAATTTGTGTTCATGATTTCCTTCTCATTTTTGTGCCACTCCAATGAAGATTTCCCTCACGTGATCCAGTAGTGTGGCAATGGATGAGGTAAGTGAGAGATAAATCTATTTCTACAAAAATACTCTGAAGAGTGTTCTTATAGATGATAATAGTGCACTGAGTTGCACACTTTCAATACCCTATACTGTGATAGTTTTCTTATAGTGTTTTGATAGAGTACGAGCCTGCACACAATCATACCTCTATCAACTTAGGCGGAGGAGGGGAATGACCCTATATAATGAGCAAGCGCTCCCAACCAGTATCAGTGCATTCTCAGCATTTGTGCAAGTCGTGTCGGTCTTCCATGCATTCCATTCACACCAGATTCCAGTCAGTGGTAACGAGTTGGTTGTGTGTTGTCTTTGCGAGTTTCCAAACCTCCATAAACCAGTTAAACATTGTGAGTATTGCACCATATATACGCCCGGTGTGGTTTTTGTTTGTAGCAATGTCCCAGGCTGGTGAAGTGCGTGACTTGCTCATAAGTTGGCATCTGCCTGAAGAGGCAATCGAGAAAATCATATGAAAATACCCCACCAAATCGTCAAAACACGGCAAGTTCATCGAGAATTCAACATTTTCTGGTTTACCTACTATTACCAAACATTTCCTTCACCTTGTTCAAGATTATTTCATGAAAACTGAAGTAGATATCTTGCAGCCACAATTCAATCATTTCTTCGTGAATTTTGGTTGCTAGAATGTGAATTTACAGTTCAAATGACAGTAAAGTTCCTGGCAAAACTAATGAGAAAGTGGGTAACATTTAAAAAAAAATTAGGTAAATTAAATTTCAAAAATGTGGTAGGTACCTACGGATTTGTTGATGACTTTCTAGTTGTTATTCAGGTTGATGTTGATGTTGTTGGGGGGAGGGGGGGGGGGGGGTGCGACTACCTGGCAATGTTTGGGGTTAAATTAACCGTTATCCCAAGTGGCGGGAAATGCGCAGATGGATACATAGCGCGCTAGAGAAGCCGTTACGTACACTTTCCCTTCTCGTTCCCAGTTTATTTATTGACCATACCTACTTTCAGGTTCAAGAAGACTTCATAACGCTCCATCCCCAATATCAGGAGGGGCTGTTCTACAACCTGTCGAACGTGCGGAAACAAATTGTGCAAAAAGCTACGGAAAACTTCCCTTCAAGGAGGACAGGGGCCACCCAGGCCAACGCCTGGGTTCACAATGATTCCTACAACCAAGCTGTCGAAAGCGGAGGTTCGTTGAAATGTTGCATATTAATCTGTTGATTGCTCATCGATGCTACTTGCAACCGTTGGCAATATGTAGGTACTGTGAAATTCAACAGCTAGTCATCCAGGACCGATTTGATTCCTTTTATTTGGAATGTATGTAATATCCTAAAGATATTATATTAAAGAAACGTGAATTGCAATTCCAAGAAGAAAGTGTATTTTTCTAATTTCGTATTGTCAACATAGGTATCACCTGTGGTCTCATGATATAACTTGTAGTACGTACGTAGTGAATCGTTACAGTATGGATTTCCAATGTTCTTTCTACTTTTAATCGGCGGTTTATTGCAAATTCATCTTTACAACAAAAGTGACGAAATTCATGAAAATGCCTTTGAGCGTTCCAGTTCAAAACCATGCCGTTGGTATGATTTTTTACATTTTGGTTTATTATTTTCAATAATGAACCATTGGAATCGAGCATGAAACAAAAATTCTTACCCCCCCTCAAAATTTTGATGGTTTACGTTTTAAGGTATGTAGAATCCAAAACTGTAAAACGCTGCAAATCCCTGCACAACGTTTATTATTTGTACAGAATACCCTTCTGTTACAGATCACAGGTCTCCGTACAGATAACCCTTCTATATAACATTATGTACCTACTATTCTACAAATATTATGTAGATCGCGGACCTCCGTAGGTTAGTACCTAACCCCGTACTCGTTACTAGGTACCTCCCTAAACCGTTGTGTAATAATTTACCTGTATAGGTTCCACTTCTACGGAGATAGAATAATGAACCGTTGTGTAATAATTTGCCCATCAATAATACTTCAACGGTTTTTCAAGTTGCAAAACTACCTATCAACAAAATCCAGCCCCTTCTTGGTAGATTAGCCGTTGTGTAATAATTTACCGTGGTGTAATACTTTGCCGTTGTGTAATAATTTTCCGTTGTGTAATAATTTGTCACTGTGTAATAATTTGCCATTATGTAATAATTTACCCATCAATAATACTTCAACGGTTGTTCAAGTTGCAAAAGTACCTATCAACAAAATCCGGGCCTTACTGTGAACGAACGGCTGGACGTACGGTGCTCCGGGTGGTCTTAAAAAACTCGTAAGTTCAAGAACTATTTAAAACCGTAAAAATATTCACGTAAAAAAAAGGTATAGGCGTTTTGAAAATTTCAACCCCTATTTTGAACCCCCTAGAGATGACTGACAGTAACGTCGAGCTTCGAGGACCAACTAGACCCCAAACGGAACCTATAACCCGAATTTCATCAATTTTGTTTCATGGTAACTAAGAAAAGTGCCCCGTACGGCGTACGGCGGACAGACAGAAATATTTTTATTGCAGTTTTGGATTCTAAAAACCTTGAAACGTAAACAATCAAATTTTGAGGGGGGTAAGAATTTTTTTTTTCATGCTCGATTCCAATGGTTCATTATTGAAAATAATAAACCAATTAAAATATTTCTTTCTGTCCGCCGTACGCCGTACGGGGCACTTTTCTTAGTAACAAAAACAAAATTGATGAAATTCGGGTTATAGGTTCCGTTCGGGGTCTAGTTGGTCCTCGAAGCTCGACGGGGTTCAAAATAAGGGGTTGAAATTTTCAAAACGCCTATACCTTTTTTTACGTGAATCTTTGTACGGTTTTAAATAGTTCTTGAACTTGCGAGTTTTTTAAGACCACCCGGAGCATCGTACGTCCAGCCGTTCGTTCACAGTAAGGCCCCGAAGTTTGTACCGACAGGCATTTTCGACTCCAGTGTGAATGAAATTGTATACATTCAAACCAAATCTCGTTACCAGGGACGATAAGAAATTTGCCGGAGATAAAATCATTGCTGGGGGCCACCTGATTATATTGGCGGAGTATGAAGTCGAGTTGGTTGTTCTGTGATATTATTTCATTTGAAAAAAACCAGTCATGCAGCATGACTTAATGAGCGAATTTTCAAAGAAATATTCGAATTAATGGCTATGGTTTTGAATAAAGGAAAACTTCGGTCTAAAATTTGGTTTTCTATGTATATTCTCTTCGTATTTATTTTAATTTGTACGTTTTGTCCATCCTGATTCTACCGTTTTGGGTTTTGGGTAGGTTTTGCGCACTTTAAATGCTCTAATTTAAGAACGGATTTAGATATCTAAAATCCGATTTCACCATCGTGTTCAGCGTGCAAAAACCTTTAAAATGAGGGGTCACTTGTTAGAAAATAACATTTTGGGGATTTTTGGGTAATTTTTGCGCACTTTAAATGCTCTAATTTGAGAACGGATCAAGATATCTAAAATCCGATTCCACCATCGTGTTCAGCGTGCAAAAACCTTTAAAATGAGGGGTCACTTGTTGGAAAATAACATTTTGGGGATTTTTGGGTAATTTTTGCGCACTTTAAATGCGCCAAAACCCTCCTTAGAGTAGGCCAATTTCGCCCATCTTCGAACTTAGCCTTTCGATTGCCAAGATAGATTTTTTGTGCAAATTTGAGCTGTTTATCTCAATTCTATCGAGAGTTATCGTCTGGAGTGACACATATATATATATATATATATATATATATATATATATATATATACATATAAAAAAGTGTTAAATTTCAGGAATCGTTTTAGAATGGTCTGAAACGGATTTCTATGAAGAAAATTTCCAAAAATTTATATTATTTAAATTTCGAAGCCATTGCAATAGCTTCATTTTCTTTGAAAATTCGCTAAAATGATGGCTCTTTTGGAGTTTGTTGGTAGGCAGTGAAACTTGAACAAACGTTGGGTAAATCATTACTCAACGGTAAATTATTACACTACGGTTCATTATACCATCTACGTAGAAGAGGCTGGAGTTTGTTGGTAGGTACTTTTGCAACTTTTTTCACTCCTCATCAACAATTCCTTTTCAGAACTTCATTATGTTTGTTTCTTTTTGTTAGGTACTGTTTGTCATCGGCAGAATTATTTTAGCAACATTTAACTCGTGATTTAGGTAGGTACCTACCTAGTAACGAGTACGGGGTTAGGTATTAACCTACGGAGGGTCTGCGATATACATAATATGTATAACATAGTACATATCATATTATATAGACGGGTTATCTATACAGAGAGCTATGATCTGTAACAGAAGGGTTAGTACCCAACCCCGTACTCGTTACTAGGTACCTACCTAAATCACGAGTTAAATGTTGCTAAAATAATTCTGCCGATGAGAAACAGTACCTAACAAAAACGCTGCAAATCCCTGCACAACGGTTTATTATTTTGTATAGAATACCCTTCTGTTACAGATCACAGCTCTCTGTATAGATAACCCGTCTATATAATATAATATGTACTATTCTATGCATATTTATGTAGATCGCAGACTCTCCGTAGGTTAGTACCTAACCCCGTACTCGTTACTAGGTTCCTACCTAAATCACGAGTTAAATGTTCCTAAAATAATTCTGCCGATGACAAACAGTACCTAACAAAAAGAAACACACATAATGAAGTTCTGAAAAGAAATTGTTGATGAAGAGTGAAAAAAGTTGCAAAAGTACCTACCAACAAACTCCAGCCCCTCCTACGTAGATGGTATAATGAACCGTTGTGTAATAATTTACCGTTGAGTAATGATTTACCATCGTGTAGTAATAATTTACCCAACGTTTATTCAAGTTTCACTACCTATCAACAAACTCCAAAAGAGCCATCATTTTTCAAACGAAATAATATCATAGAACAACCAACTCGACTTCATAGGTACCCCACCAATAAAATCAGGTGGCCCCTAGCAATGATTTTATCTCCGCCCAATTTCCGATTCTCGGCGCGTCTCTGGTAACGAGATTTGGTTTGAATGTATACAATTTCATTCACCCTGGAGTCGAAAATGCCTGTCGGTGCAAACTTCGGGGCCTTACTGTGAACGAACGGCTGGACGTACGATGCTCCGGATGGTCTTAAAAAACTCGTAAGTTCAAGTAATATTTAAAACCGTAAAAATATTCACGTAAAAAAAAGGTATAGGCGTTTTGAAAATTTCAACCCCTATTTTGAACCCCTTATAAATGACTGTCGGTAACGTCGAGCTTTGAGGACCAACTAGACCCCGAACGGAACCTATAACCCGAATTTCATCAATTTTGTTTCATGGTACCTAACTAAGAAAAGTGGCCCGTACGGCGTACGGCGGACAGAAAGAAATATTTTTATTGCAGTTTTGGATTCTACATACCTTGAAACGTAAACCATCAAATTTTGAGGGGGGTAAGAATTTTTTTTTCATGCTCGATTCCAATTGCTCATTATTGAAAATAATAAACCAAAAAGGGGTTATAAATAAATCAATATTAAAATCGTCAAGTTCTACAAAATCGATTTTTTAAACCATAAATGAAACAGTGCCTATTAATAACTGGTGAGTTAATTTCTAGAGAACATTTATTAATAGAGCAATAATAAATTCAATCACTGAGTGAAGGGGCTTATTCCCTCTATCATTTTCCAACAGGGATAGTGTTTTCATGGTAGGAACGATGTCCATTTTATACTTTGAAATATTTTCATTATAATTCTCATCTGAAAATAGCATTTTGATAGTTCAAAATGCTGTTTTCCATAGATACAGCCCCCCCCCCCCCCCCCTGCGGTTCACGTAACTTGAATCAGTTTGTATGCCACATCTGTTTAACCAATTATTTATTTCCTACTACAGACAAGTGTGAGGTGGCACTTCTGCTGCTCCCTACGCCGTAGCTGCAGGCCCAGTGGAAACCAATCGTCCAAGAACGAAGGCCACAGTGATCGAAGCCACAAGATTTTTTCCACAGCCATTCCGCCTAAACTGCATTTCCTCACCCACTATCCCTCTTCCATGCAGCGTAATGGTCCCATTTTCTCCTTGTCCTGTCTTCGATTTGAGTCAAATTACAGGGCACTGAAAACTGCTCTGCGTTCTGTTGCCACCACCGTCAATCCCCCCTCTCTGCCTATAAAAAAATTCAGCTTCAGCTGAACAATTTATTATTAATAAGCTGGTTACCAGCTCTGACTTACAAGCCAGGAGCTCTTTACTCTGTGGATCGTACTTCCATTAATTCCTTGATTGAAGAGAACCAAAACTCTTACATCCCCTAACAACATAACTTACAAGCCTGGTTATCCTGATCCCAAATTTTGTGGACGGCCCTTTATTTGTCTAATTGGACCGTATTCTTTACTCTTCAGTTTTGGATAAGGCGTTTGGGGAGTGCCACGTTTTCCTTACTGTTTGCTTCTCGGAACATTTCTACGCTTACGAAGTTACCCCAACTTGTGTTTTAAAATGGTATGATTTAGAAAAACTCGAATTCCCCTTCCCCAACAACATGCATAAGGCACGCAGCAAACAATATGTCACCATGCGTAATTTTATCGCCCATTTCATCTACTGACTGGGAATTTTAATAATTTTATTCTTGGGGAGGAGGGGAGCAGGACCAGGAATTCTAAGATGTATTAGTTTCGAAAGGTCAGTAGATTAAATGGGCGTAGATTGAATCTAGTTACCATTGTTTTCTCTGCTCACTAGAAGGTGTAATCATCGTATAAAGCTGTTTTTCGTTAGAAATGTGCATGATCTCCACAATCCTGGTTTCATAATATTTATCTATCTGTTTACTCAATAATTACATTAATTGAAGATTCTATTTTAAATTCATTGAATTGAGTGTTTACTCAATGTAATTATTGAGTAAACAGATACAGATGAATTATGAAACCGGGATTGTGGAGATCATGCAAATGTCACAAAAAACATTGCTTTATGCGATGATTACACCCGTTAGTGAGTAGAGAAAATCATGAGCATGTTTGTGAAGTAATATGCTTGATAACGTTTCATCACTGGTACACTGAATTTAAAATAGAATTTTCGTCTAATAATAATCAAATAAATCGATTTTGTATTTACACTTAGGGAGGGGAGAGGATATTTTGTGGGGCTGAGCTAAGAACCCTAATTATTTCTTTTGCAATTTAAATATGAAACCTATATTTCAATATTACTCAGTGATTTAAACTAAATTTTATCTAATCATAAGCTATACTATTATATTAGACTCACTCTGTTGTATTTATTTCGTATCTATTTGAAATTGACTCCAATCCTTTAATGTTACAATATAAATATTCTGTACATACTTAAAGTGAATTGTACCTAATCATAAGAGTCATCATTAGCTATATTTCTTTATATTAGGCTGACTCTATTATATTTATTTCGTACCTATATTGAAATAATTGACTCCAAACCTTCAGTGTTAATACGTAAATATCCTGTACATATTTGTTTAAATAGTATGATTTTAAACAGTAGTATTAGTAAATGTTCTTACATATGATTCAATATTCCAAAGAAACGAATTGAATTGAAATATTATTATTATACACTTGTGTTTGAAAGTCATCAAAATATAATTGCTGTTAAACTTCAAAATTTGTTCACGATTACTTGCATCCTTTTTCTCTTAGTTACTAGTTTATTACACCTAGGTACTTGTTTTTAAATTTATTACTATCATTTATTCAACAATTTTGTTTCAATTGACAGGGGTGACGTCACTGTGAGTGAACTCTTCGTCCATCAGCATGCTATACCTGTGATAATTATGTCGTCATTAGGTTTAAATAGTAGCGCCTTTAGCTTACGCTGCATCCCCCCACCACCACCGCCATACACCTAGCTTATAGCTTGGTGTAAGGAAGAGGGGTTCAGAGTAACCTGAAGGCGCTATTGTTTCAACCTTGAGACGATCTATCACATGTATAGCATTCTGATATACGACGATTTGACCACACTTTCACAGTGATAGATCAAATCTATCACTGAAAGTGTGGTCACATCGTCGTCTATCACCTTTTGATAGATGGAAGGGATAGTTGTTTGATAGAGTTCATCTATCAGAAGGTGATAGATGAACTCCATCAAACAACTATCCCTTCCATCTATCAAAACTTACGAAAGAGTACTGATAGGAAACGATAGAGTTTTGATAGGAAATGATAGTCTTTCGATAGATATGGATGAAAGAGTACTGATAGGAAACGATAGGGTTTTGATAGGAAACGATAGTCTTTCGATAGATATGGATGAAAGAGCACTGATAGGAAACGATAGGGTTTTGATAGGAAATGATAGTATTTCGATAGATATGGATGAAAGAGTACTGATGGGAAACGATAGGGTTTTGATAGGAAACGATAGTATTTCGATAGATATGGATGAAAGAGTACTGATGGGAAACGATAGGGTGTTGATAGAAAACGATAGTATTTCGATAGATATGGGTGAAAGAGTACTGATGGGAAACGATAGGATTTTGATAGGAAACGATAGTCTTTCGATAGATATGGATGAAAGAGTACTGATAGGAGACGATAGCGTTTTGATAGGAAACGATAGTATTTCGATAGATATGGATGAAGGAGTACTGATGGGAAACGATAGGGTTTTGATAGGAAACGATAGTATTTCGATAGATATGGATGAAAGAGTACTGATGGGAAACGATAGGGTTTTGATAGAAAACGATAGTATTTCGATAGATATGGGTGAAAGAGTACAGATGGGAAATGATAGGATTTTGATAGGAAACGATAGTCTTTCGATAGATATGGATGAAAGAGTACTGATAGGAAACTATAGGGTTTTGATAGGGAACGATAGTCTTTCGATAGATATGGATGAAAGAGTACTGATAGGAAACGATAGGGTTTTGATAGGAAACGATAGTCTTTTGATAGATATGGCTGAAAGCGTACTGATAGGAAACTATAGTGTTTTGATAGGGAACGACAGTCTTTCGATAGATATTGATGAAAGTGTACTGATAGGAAACGATGGTCTTTCGATAGATATTGGTGAAAGAGTACTGATAGCAAGTGATAGATTTTTGATAGGACTCGATAGTCTTTTGATAGATATGATGAAAGTGTACTGATAGCAAATGATAGCTTTTTGATAGAAATAGATAGTCTTCTGATAGATTTTGCCTGTAATGAATGGCAGGTTATTGATAGGAAATGATAGTCTTTTGATAGGAAACGATAGTTTTCTGATAGATTAACACTATCATAATTGATAGATGGAGGTATATCTATCAAAAAATGGCCACAACCCTATCAAAATACCCTATCAAAACCCTATGAAATACCGTCCCAAACCGAGCCTACAATTTGATAGATGGGACACTATCTTCAGGAACCAATAGAGTACTGATAGTGTTTATCTATCATACCGTCTGTCATTCATTGGGCCGAAATTCGGCCCAATAGACTATCACACACTATCGGTACTCTATTGGTTCCTGATGATAGATACCATCTATCAGTTTTGATAGAAAACACCCCCCTTTTTTTTCTCAGTGTACGATGCTCCGGATGGTCTTAAAAAACTCGCAAGTTCAAGAACTATTTAAACCCGTAAAAATATTTACGTAAAAAAATGGTATAGGCGTTTTGAAAATTTCAACCCCTACTTTGAACCCCTTAGAGATGACTCACAGTAACGTCGAGCTTCGAGGACCAACTAGACGCCGAACGGAACCTATAACCCGAATTTCATCAATTTTTTTTCATGGTAACTAAGAAAAGTGGCCCGTACGGCGTACGGCGTACGGCGGACAGACAGAAATATTTTTATTGCAGTTTTGGATTCTACATACCTTGAAACGTAAACCATCAAATTTTGAGGGGGGGTAAGAATTTTTTTTTTCATGCTCGATTCCAATGGTTCATTAT
>OX940974.1:47835429-47987338 GCA_954871275.1 Leptopterna dolabrata | reverse complement strand
ACGTTACTGGCAATGAGATGTCTTCTCCGATCGAAGCCTCCTACACTGAGAAAAATACACTATCACTGCACACTATCTCAGTGATAGATGAACATACCCACTATAGGTTTCCTATCAGTTCCCTATCAAAGGGTTCCTCCTCCGTGGCCCAGTTTGCTCTCAAGTGGCACACTACCAGACAACTATGAGGCACCTATCAGATAACTATCACATGACAAAACTCATCTATCGGGAACCTATCACTTGGTTTTGCATGCTATCAAAAGTCTATCAACATGGATGAAACATCCTTAAGTGATAGTGGTTGACATCCCATTCTATCAGATACCTATCAATCCTATATATCTGACCTATCAGAAACCTATCAAAATGTGGCAGTGAAAGAGTGAAAGAAAAAACTCTATCAAAATTGCTGATCACTATCAAAAGACTATCACATGATGAGAATGATAGATAGCATCTTTCACGTCTCTCAAGAATGCGGCCTGTTCACTATCAAAAATCTTTCACTCATACAGAATGATAGACAGCACTTTTCATCTTTATCAAAAATGCGGCAAATACACCATCGAAAAACTATCATGCAATGAGAGTGATAGATAGCATTTTTCATCTCTTTCTGAAGAACTATCGAAAGGCTATCATTGGGTGAGAATGATAGATAAAATTTGTCACCTCTATCAGAAGCTCAACCTGGTTACTATCAAAAGGCTATCGTAGGATGAGAATGATAGAGGGAATTTTTCATCTCTATCAAAATCTCTACCTGGTTACTATGAAAAGGCTATCACTGGATGAGTGTGATAGATGGAATTTTTCACCTCTATCAAAAGCTCAACATACGCTATCATTAGATGAGAATGATAGATGAAAATATTTCACAGTGATCAGCTTTGATACCATGAAAACACTACCCTAGTTGGAAGACGATAGATAGGAATATACCAAACTATCAAAATGATTGGAAAATCATAGAAATCATCTATCATTGGAAAATATAGATAGGAACATTTCACCCTATTAAATGATCAGCCTTTTTAGAACATTACCTTCAGTGAAGGATGATAGAAATATTCCATTTGATGAAATCAACAGCCTTCATGCTATAAATGTGGCACTGTAAAAATCCCTACTCCTCCGAAGGGGGGGGGGGGGGGATTTTTTTTTTTTTTGAGACTAGTGAAGAAGGAGATAGTGTTCTTATAGGGTAATGATAGCGTTGTAATAGAGTTTTTATAGATACAGTTCTATCAAAAGGCTATCATTGGATGAGTATGGTAGATGGCATTTTTCACTTCTATTAAAAGCTCAACATGGTTACTATCAAAACGCTATCATTAGATGAGAATGATAGATGAAAATATTTCATACTATCAAATGATCAGCTCTGATACCATGAAAACACTATCTCTATTGGAAGATGATAGATGGAAATATTTCGAACTACCAAAATGATGGTCATACATACCATGAAAACACTATCGCCATTCGAAAATTATAGATGGGAATACTTCATCCTATTAAAAGATCAGCCTTTTTAAAACATTGTCTTCAGTGGAGAATATAGAACTATTCCGTTTGATGAAAATCAACAGCCTTCATGCTATAAATGTTGCAGAGAAGAGTGCGTCAGTGTTCTGTCAGCTTGTCAGACAACCATGAGAACACTATAACGTATATGATTCTATCCAATGAAAACAGGGACCACATTATTCCTTTCACTGCACATTGCACAGCCTGTATGCATTCACAGGATGCAGTTTTGGTAGGTAGGTACGATATATTGTAACACTATAAAAATGCTATTACAATGCTTTTGCCCAAAATCAGATTAGCAGATAAAGGATAGGTCCTTCCTGCACTGGACAGCAGTTATTCAGCTGACTATGCAGGGGAATGCCGCAGTACCTGAGGTACCACCTGTAATATCTGCAAAGCCCATTCTTAGGAAGTCGTCGGATTCCATCATTGGAATGATGAGTCGAATACTCCTCAACAATTAAAAATGGGTACGTACATACGTACAAAAAGCCAATTTGACATTTTCAAATACCGAAACCTGTGATAGTAATGGTATAGGTTTTTGATAGGCACGAACTTTAATTTATAGAATGATATGTGTCTATCACAGCATTAGGTGTGATAGGTTATTGATAGATACGCAATTGGCTGATAGTGTTCTGATAGGTTGTTGATAGTTGTTTGATGGAGCACTCATAGTGAACTCATAGGGCTTTGATAGCCTTTGGTTGATAGTGTTTGAAAGAGTATAGTTCATATTTGGTAATTTATATCCGAATATCAAATTTCGTACTCAAGGTATCATCACATGAAGGTTTAGGTACATTTCAATGGTTTGGAACCAATCCTAGCCAGTTGAGAGAAGTCAGTTGAAACCAGTTTGTCTGTCTATAATCTGGTCGAGAAAGCATTAAAGTATGAAAAACAGAGTAGAGGTTTGTAAAATTTAAATTTTATAATATGAAGGGGTGTCTCTATCAAAAATCCTGTAGTGCTGGTCTATCACAGGATAACTTGTGATAGGTTTCAGATAGATATGCCATTGGCTGGTAGCGTTCTGATAGGTTGTTGATAGTGTTTTGATGGAGAACTCATAGTGAACTGATAGGGTTTTGATACCCCTCGGTTGATAGTGTTAGAAAGAGTTTCTTTCGGATTTGCCATTTTATATCCGAATATCAAATTTTGCACTCCAGGTATCATCACATGAAGGTTTAGGAACATTTCAATAGTTTAGAACCAATCCTACCCCTAACCATCCCGAAACATTAAAGAAAGTTAAAACCGATCTGTATGTCCATAACTTGGTTGAGAAAGCGTTGAAGTATGACAAACAGGGTGGAGGTATGTAAAATTTAAATTTCATTATATCAAAAATGTCAAAAGTGCCTCTATCAAAAATCGTGTAGTGCTGGTCTATCACAGAATAACTTGTGATAGGTTTTTGATAGATACCCCATTGCCTGATGGCGTTCTGATAGGTTGTTGATAGTATTTTGACGGAGAACTCATAGTGAACTGATAGGGTTTTGATAGCCCTCGGTTGATAGTGTTCGAAAGAGTTTCTTTCGGATTTGCAAATTTATAACCGAATATAAGTTTTGCACTCCAGGTATCATCAAATGAAGGTTTAGGAAAATTTCAATGGTTTGGAACCAGTCCTACCCATAACCATCCCGAAAGATTAAAGAAAGTTGAAACCAATCTGTATGTCCATAACTTGGTTGAGAAAGCGTTAAAGTATGACAAACAGGGTGGAGGTATGTAAAATTTAAAATTCATTATATGAAGGGGTGCCTCTATAAAAAATCCTGTAGTGCTGGTCTATCACAGGATTACTTGTGATAGGTTTTTGATAGATACGCCATTGCCTGATAGTGTTCTGATAGGTTGTTGATAGTCTTTTGATGGAGAACTCATAGTGAACTTATAGGGTTTTGATAGCCTTTGGTTGATAGTGTTTGAAAGAGTATCTTTCGGATTTGCTAATTTATATCCTAATATCAAATTTTTGCAATCAGTTCAATATCACAGTGAGGAGGTTTTGGGTTTTGGTGGTTTGGAATGAAACACTTCATATTCCTACAGAAATACGGACATATCTGCTCGAAGGTGATAAGTAGCGTAAATAAGTTTATTTATTGTTTATTTGATTGATAATAATGATGTACTAACTCCCCAGTGGTAGGGCGTCGGAAACAAGTGAAACTGAGCAATGAATGTTGAGGTGAGAGAACTATCTGAGCAGGACATTATCTACCAAAGTTGCTCAAGTTGGAACCCAGATTGTCGAAAGAAGTTTATTTATATATAGCTTATTTGATGGACAATTATGGGAGCCTAACTCTACAGTGCATGGCCATTGAAAACAAGTGAAACTGAACAATTAATATTGAGAAGAGAGAACAGTTTGAGCGGGATATTACGGAAGTTCCTCTTCGAACCCAGATTGTTTCAAAAAGTTTGAAAATGTGGAATGTATTATCATTTCCCATTTTTCAAATCTATATGTGCATAATATGGTCGAGAAGTGTTGAGAAGTACGAAAAATCGGGTAGAGATGTTGTAAAATTTAAACTGTAATGCATGAAGGGGTGTCTCTATCAAAAATCCTGTAGTGCTGGTCTATAACAAGATAACTCATGATAGGTTTTTGATAGATACGCCATTGCCTGATAGTGTTCTGATAGGTTGTTGATAGTCTTCTGATGGAGAACTCATAGTGAACTGATAGGGTTTTGATAGCCTTCGGTTGATAGTGTTTGAAATAGTATTTTTCGGATTTGCTAATTTATATCCTAATATCAAATTTTTGTAATCAATTCAATATCACAGTGAGGAGGTTATGGGTTTTGGTGGTTTGGAATGAAACACTTCACATTCCTACAGAAATACGGACATGTCTGCTCGAAGGTGATAAGTAGCGTAAATAAGTTTATTTATTGTTTATTTGATTGATAATAATGATGTACTAACTCCCCAGTGGTTGGGCGTCGAAAACAAGTGAAACTGAACAATGAATGTTGAGGTGAGAGAACTATCTGAGCAGGACATTATATCTACCAAAGTTGCTCAAGTTAGAACCCAGATTGTTGAATGAAGTTTATTTATATATAGCTTATTTGATGGACAATTATTATGGGAGCCTAACTCTCCAGTGCATGGCCATTGAAAACAAGTGGACCTGAACAATTAATATTGAGAAGAGAGAACAGTTTGAGCGGATTAGGGAAGCGGATATTGTTTTAAAAAGTTTGAAAATGTGAAATGTATTATTATTTCCCATTTTTCAAATCTGTATGTGCATAATATGGTCGAAGAAGTGTTGAGAAGTACGAAAAATGGGTTAGAGATGTTGTAAAATTTAAAGTGTAATAGATGAAGGGGTGTCTCTATCAAAAATCCTGTAGTGCTGGTCTATCACAGGATAATTTGTGATAGGTTTTTGATAGATAAGCCATTGCCTGATAGTGTTCTGATAGGTTGTTGATAGTCTTCTGATGGAGAACTCATAGTGAACTTATAGGGTTTTGATAGCCTTCGGTTGATAGTGTTTGAAAGAGTAACTTTCGGATTTGCTAATTTACATCCTAATATCAAATTTTTGTAATCAATTCAATATCACAGTGAGGAGGTTATGGGTTTTGGTGGTTTGGAATGAAACACTTCACATTCCTACAGAAATACGGACATGTCTGCTCGACGGTGATAAGTAGCGTAAATAAGTTTATTTATTGTTTATTTGATTGATAATAATGATGTACTAACTCCCCAGTGGTTGGGCGTCGAAAACAAGTGAAACTGAACAATGAATGTTGAGGTGAGAGAACTATCTGAGCAGGACATTATCTACCAAAGTTGCTCAAGTTAGAACCCAGATTGTTGAATGAAGTTTATTTATATATAGCTTATTTGATGGACAATTATGGGAGCCTAACTCTCCAGTGCATGGCCATTGAAAACAAGTGGACCTGAACAATTAATATTGAGAAGAGAGAACAGTTTGAGCGGATTAGGGAAGCGGATATTGTTTAAAAAAGTTTGAAAATGTGAAATGTATTATTATTTCCCATTTTTCAAATCTGTATGTGCATAATATGGTCGAAGAAGTGTTGAGAAGTACGAAAAATGGGGTAGAAATGTTGTAAAATTTAAATTGTAATAGATGAAGGGGTGTCTCTATCAAAAATCCTGTAGTGCTGGTCTATCACAGGATAACTTGTGGTAGGTTTTTGATAGATACACCATTGCCTGATAGCGTTCTGATAGGTTGTTGATAGTGTTTTGATGGAGATCTCATAGTGACCTGATGGGGTTTTGATAGCCTTCGGTTGATAGTGTTTGAAAGAGTTTCTTTTGGATCTGATAATTTATATCTGAACATCGAATTTTTGTATTGGTATATTGGTAGGTTTTGGTGGTTTTGAGTGGAACACTTGATATTCCTATAAAAATATGGACATATATGTGCTTGAAGGTGATTTCAGGAAGCATAACTACATTTATTTATGGTCTGGAAAATATAGATAAACTGACGCCCCGACCATATAAAGTCGGGATGGATCTGAGTCAGCGTTTGCTAATGTGAAAAGTGTTGAAATTTGTGTTCATGATTTCCTTCTCATTTTTGTGCCACTCCAATGAAGATTTCCCTCACGTGATCCAGTAGTGTGGCAATGGATGAGGTAAGTGAGAGATAAATCTATTTCTACAAAAATACTCTGAAGAGTGTTCTTATAGATGATAATAGTGCACTGAGTTGCACACTTTCAATACCCTATACTGTGATAGTTTTCTTATAGTGTTTTGATAGAGTACGAGCCTGCACACAATCATACCTCTATCAACTTAGGCGGAGGAGGGGAATGACCCTATATAATGAGCAAGCGCTCCCAACCAGTATCAGTGCATTCTCAGCATTTGTGCAAGTCGTGTCGGTCTTCCATGCATTCCATTCACACCAGATTCCAGTCAGTGGTAACGAGTTGGTTGTGTGTTGTCTTTGCGAGTTTCCAAACCTCCATAAACCAGTTAAACATTGTGAGTATTGCACCATATATACGCCCGGTGTGGTTTTTGTTTGTAGCAATGTCCCAGGCTGGTGAAGTGCGTGACTTGCTCATAAGTTGGCATCTGCCTGAAGAGGCAATCGAGAAAATCATATGAAAATACCCCACCAAATCGTCAAAACACGGCAAGTTCATCGAGAATTCAACATTTTCTGGTTTACCTACTATTACCAAACATTTCCTTCACCTTGTTCAAGATTATTTCATGAAAACTGAAGTAGATATCTTGCAGCCACAATTCAATCATTTCTTCGTGAATTTTGGTTGCTAGAATGTGAATTTACAGTTCAAATGACAGTAAAGTTCCTGGCAAAACTAATGAGAAAGTGGGTAACATTTAAAAAAAAATTAGGTAAATTAAATTTCAAAAATGTGGTAGGTACCTACGGATTTGTTGATGACTTTCTAGTTGTTATTCAGGTTGATGTTGATGTTGTTGGGGGGAGGGGGGGGGGGGGGTGCGACTACCTGGCAATGTTTGGGGTTAAATTAACCGTTATCCCAAGTGGCGGGAAATGCGCAGATGGATACATAGCGCGCTAGAGAAGCCGTTACGTACACTTTCCCTTCTCGTTCCCAGTTTATTTATTGACCATACCTACTTTCAGGTTCAAGAAGACTTCATAACGCTCCATCCCCAATATCAGGAGGGGCTGTTCTACAACCTGTCGAACGTGCGGAAACAAATTGTGCAAAAAGCTACGGAAAACTTCCCTTCAAGGAGGACAGGGGCCACCCAGGCCAACGCCTGGGTTCACAATGATTCCTACAACCAAGCTGTCGAAAGCGGAGGTTCGTTGAAATGTTGCATATTAATCTGTTGATTGCTCATCGATGCTACTTGCAACCGTTGGCAATATGTAGGTACTGTGAAATTCAACAGCTAGTCATCCAGGACCGATTTGATTCCTTTTATTTGGAATGTATGTAATATCCTAAAGATATTATATTAAAGAAACGTGAATTGCAATTCCAAGAAGAAAGTGTATTTTTCTAATTTCGTATTGTCAACATAGGTATCACCTGTGGTCTCATGATATAACTTGTAGTACGTACGTAGTGAATCGTTACAGTATGGATTTCCAATGTTCTTTCTACTTTTAATCGGCGGTTTATTGCAAATTCATCTTTACAACAAAAGTGACGAAATTCATGAAAATGCCTTTGAGCGTTCCAGTTCAAAACCATGCCGTTGGTATGATTTTTTACATTTTGGTTTATTATTTTCAATAATGAACCATTGGAATCGAGCATGAAACAAAAATTCTTACCCCCCCTCAAAATTTTGATGGTTTACGTTTTAAGGTATGTAGAATCCAAAACTGTAAAACGCTGCAAATCCCTGCACAACGTTTATTATTTGTACAGAATACCCTTCTGTTACAGATCACAGGTCTCCGTACAGATAACCCTTCTATATAACATTATGTACCTACTATTCTACAAATATTATGTAGATCGCGGACCTCCGTAGGTTAGTACCTAACCCCGTACTCGTTACTAGGTACCTCCCTAAACCGTTGTGTAATAATTTACCTGTATAGGTTCCACTTCTACGGAGATAGAATAATGAACCGTTGTGTAATAATTTGCCCATCAATAATACTTCAACGGTTTTTCAAGTTGCAAAACTACCTATCAACAAAATCCAGCCCCTTCTTGGTAGATTAGCCGTTGTGTAATAATTTACCGTGGTGTAATACTTTGCCGTTGTGTAATAATTTTCCGTTGTGTAATAATTTGTCACTGTGTAATAATTTGCCATTATGTAATAATTTACCCATCAATAATACTTCAACGGTTGTTCAAGTTGCAAAAGTACCTATCAACAAAATCCGGGCCTTACTGTGAACGAACGGCTGGACGTACGGTGCTCCGGGTGGTCTTAAAAAACTCGTAAGTTCAAGAACTATTTAAAACCGTAAAAATATTCACGTAAAAAAAAGGTATAGGCGTTTTGAAAATTTCAACCCCTATTTTGAACCCCCTAGAGATGACTGACAGTAACGTCGAGCTTCGAGGACCAACTAGACCCCAAACGGAACCTATAACCCGAATTTCATCAATTTTGTTTCATGGTAACTAAGAAAAGTGCCCCGTACGGCGTACGGCGGACAGACAGAAATATTTTTATTGCAGTTTTGGATTCTAAAAACCTTGAAACGTAAACAATCAAATTTTGAGGGGGGTAAGAATTTTTTTTTTCATGCTCGATTCCAATGGTTCATTATTGAAAATAATAAACCAATTAAAATATTTCTTTCTGTCCGCCGTACGCCGTACGGGGCACTTTTCTTAGTAACAAAAACAAAATTGATGAAATTCGGGTTATAGGTTCCGTTCGGGGTCTAGTTGGTCCTCGAAGCTCGACGGGGTTCAAAATAAGGGGTTGAAATTTTCAAAACGCCTATACCTTTTTTTACGTGAATCTTTGTACGGTTTTAAATAGTTCTTGAACTTGCGAGTTTTTTAAGACCACCCGGAGCATCGTACGTCCAGCCGTTCGTTCACAGTAAGGCCCCGAAGTTTGTACCGACAGGCATTTTCGACTCCAGTGTGAATGAAATTGTATACATTCAAACCAAATCTCGTTACCAGGGACGATAAGAAATTTGCCGGAGATAAAATCATTGCTGGGGGCCACCTGATTATATTGGCGGAGTATGAAGTCGAGTTGGTTGTTCTGTGATATTATTTCATTTGAAAAAAACCAGTCATGCAGCATGACTTAATGAGCGAATTTTCAAAGAAATATTCGAATTAATGGCTATGGTTTTGAATAAAGGAAAACTTCGGTCTAAAATTTGGTTTTCTATGTATATTCTCTTCGTATTTATTTTAATTTGTACGTTTTGTCCATCCTGATTCTACCGTTTTGGGTTTTGGGTAGGTTTTGCGCACTTTAAATGCTCTAATTTAAGAACGGATTTAGATATCTAAAATCCGATTTCACCATCGTGTTCAGCGTGCAAAAACCTTTAAAATGAGGGGTCACTTGTTAGAAAATAACATTTTGGGGATTTTTGGGTAATTTTTGCGCACTTTAAATGCTCTAATTTGAGAACGGATCAAGATATCTAAAATCCGATTCCACCATCGTGTTCAGCGTGCAAAAACCTTTAAAATGAGGGGTCACTTGTTGGAAAATAACATTTTGGGGATTTTTGGGTAATTTTTGCGCACTTTAAATGCGCCAAAACCCTCCTTAGAGTAGGCCAATTTCGCCCATCTTCGAACTTAGCCTTTCGATTGCCAAGATAGATTTTTTGTGCAAATTTGAGCTGTTTATCTCAATTCTATCGAGAGTTATCGTCTGGAGTGACATATATATATATATATATATATATATATATATATATATATATATACATATAAAAAAGTGTTAAATTTCAGGAATCGTTTTAGAATGGTCTGAAACGGATTTCTATGAAGAAAATTTCCAAAAATTTATATTATTTAAATTTCGAAGCCATTGCAATAGCTTCATTTTCTTTGAAAATTCGCTAAAATGATGGCTCTTTTGGAGTTTGTTGGTAGGCAGTGAAACTTGAACAAACGTTGGGTAAATCATTACTCAACGGTAAATTATTACACTACGGTTCATTATACCATCTACGTAGAAGAGGCTGGAGTTTGTTGGTAGGTACTTTTGCAACTTTTTTCACTCCTCATCAACAATTCCTTTTCAGAACTTCATTATGTTTGTTTCTTTTTGTTAGGTACTGTTTGTCATCGGCAGAATTATTTTAGCAACATTTAACTCGTGATTTAGGTAGGTACCTACCTAGTAACGAGTACGGGGTTAGGTATTAACCTACGGAGGGTCTGCGATATACATAATATGTATAACATAGTACATATCATATTATATAGACGGGTTATCTATACAGAGAGCTATGATCTGTAACAGAAGGGTTAGTACCCAACCCCGTACTCGTTACTAGGTACCTACCTAAATCACGAGTTAAATGTTGCTAAAATAATTCTGCCGATGAGAAACAGTACCTAACAAAAACGCTGCAAATCCCTGCACAACGGTTTATTATTTTGTATAGAATACCCTTCTGTTACAGATCACAGCTCTCTGTATAGATAACCCGTCTATATAATATAATATGTACTATTCTATGCATATTTATGTAGATCGCAGACTCTCCGTAGGTTAGTACCTAACCCCGTACTCGTTACTAGGTTCCTACCTAAATCACGAGTTAAATGTTCCTAAAATAATTCTGCCGATGACAAACAGTACCTAACAAAAAGAAACACACATAATGAAGTTCTGAAAAGAAATTGTTGATGAAGAGTGAAAAAAGTTGCAAAAGTACCTACCAACAAACTCCAGCCCCTCCTACGTAGATGGTATAATGAACCGTTGTGTAATAATTTACCGTTGAGTAATGATTTACCATCGTGTAGTAATAATTTACCCAACGTTTATTCAAGTTTCACTACCTATCAACAAACTCCAAAAGAGCCATCATTTTTCAAACGAAATAATATCATAGAACAACCAACTCGACTTCATAGGTACCCCACCAATAAAATCAGGTGGCCCCTAGCAATGATTTTATCTCCGCCCAATTTCCGATTCTCGGCGCGTCTCTGGTAACGAGATTTGGTTTGAATGTATACAATTTCATTCACCCTGGAGTCGAAAATGCCTGTCGGTGCAAACTTCGGGGCCTTACTGTGAACGAACGGCTGGACGTACGATGCTCCGGATGGTCTTAAAAAACTCGTAAGTTCAAGTAATATTTAAAACCGTAAAAATATTCACGTAAAAAAAAGGTATAGGCGTTTTGAAAATTTCAACCCCTATTTTGAACCCCTTATAAATGACTGTCGGTAACGTCGAGCTTTGAGGACCAACTAGACCCCGAACGGAACCTATAACCCGAATTTCATCAATTTTGTTTCATGGTACCTAACTAAGAAAAGTGGCCCGTACGGCGTACGGCGGACAGAAAGAAATATTTTTATTGCAGTTTTGGATTCTACATACCTTGAAACGTAAACCATCAAATTTTGAGGGGGGTAAGAATTTTTTTTTCATGCTCGATTCCAATTGCTCATTATTGAAAATAATAAACCAAAAAGGGGTTATAAATAAATCAATATTAAAATCGTCAAGTTCTACAAAATCGATTTTTTAAACCATAAATGAAACAGTGCCTATTAATAACTGGTGAGTTAATTTCTAGAGAACATTTATTAATAGAGCAATAATAAATTCAATCACTGAGTGAAGGGGCTTATTCCCTCTATCATTTTCCAACAGGGATAGTGTTTTCATGGTAGGAACGATGTCCATTTTATACTTTGAAATATTTTCATTATAATTCTCATCTGAAAATAGCATTTTGATAGTTCAAAATGCTGTTTTCCATAGATACAGCCCCCCCCCCCCCCCCCTGCGGTTCACGTAACTTGAATCAGTTTGTATGCCACATCTGTTTAACCAATTATTTATTTCCTACTACAGACAAGTGTGAGGTGGCACTTCTGCTGCTCCCTACGCCGTAGCTGCAGGCCCAGTGGAAACCAATCGTCCAAGAACGAAGGCCACAGTGATCGAAGCCACAAGATTTTTTCCACAGCCATTCCGCCTAAACTGCATTTCCTCACCCACTATCCCTCTTCCATGCAGCGTAATGGTCCCATTTTCTCCTTGTCCTGTCTTCGATTTGAGTCAAATTACAGGGCACTGAAAACTGCTCTGCGTTCTGTTGCCACCACCGTCAATCCCCCCTCTCTGCCTATAAAAAAATTCAGCTTCAGCTGAACAATTTATTATTAATAAGCTGGTTACCAGCTCTGACTTACAAGCCAGGAGCTCTTTACTCTGTGGATCGTACTTCCATTAATTCCTTGATTGAAGAGAACCAAAACTCTTACATCCCCTAACAACATAACTTACAAGCCTGGTTATCCTGATCCCAAATTTTGTGGACGGCCCTTTATTTGTCTAATTGGACCGTATTCTTTACTCTTCAGTTTTGGATAAGGCGTTTGGGGAGTGCCACGTTTTCCTTACTGTTTGCTTCTCGGAACATTTCTACGCTTACGAAGTTACCCCAACTTGTGTTTTAAAATGGTATGATTTAGAAAAACTCGAATTCCCCTTCCCCAACAACATGCATAAGGCACGCAGCAAACAATATGTCACCATGCGTAATTTTATCGCCCATTTCATCTACTGACTGGGAATTTTAATAATTTTATTCTTGGGGAGGAGGGGAGCAGGACCAGGAATTCTAAGATGTATTAGTTTCGAAAGGTCAGTAGATTAAATGGGCGTAGATTGAATCTAGTTACCATTGTTTTCTCTGCTCACTAGAAGGTGTAATCATCGTATAAAGCTGTTTTTCGTTAGAAATGTGCATGATCTCCACAATCCTGGTTTCATAATATTTATCTATCTGTTTACTCAATAATTACATTAATTGAAGATTCTATTTTAAATTCATTGAATTGAGTGTTTACTCAATGTAATTATTGAGTAAACAGATACAGATGAATTATGAAACCGGGATTGTGGAGATCATGCAAATGTCACAAAAAACATTGCTTTATGCGATGATTACACCCGTTAGTGAGTAGAGAAAATCATGAGCATGTTTGTGAAGTAATATGCTTGATAACGTTTCATCACTGGTACACTGAATTTAAAATAGAATTTTCGTCTAATAATAATCAAATAAATCGATTTTGTATTTACACTTAGGGAGGGGAGAGGATATTTTGTGGGGCTGAGCTAAGAACCCTAATTATTTCTTTTGCAATTTAAATATGAAACCTATATTTCAATATTACTCAGTGATTTAAACTAAATTTTATCTAATCATAAGCTATACTATTATATTAGACTCACTCTGTTGTATTTATTTCGTATCTATTTGAAATTGACTCCAATCCTTTAATGTTACAATATAAATATTCTGTACATACTTAAAGTGAATTGTACCTAATCATAAGAGTCATCATTAGCTATATTTCTTTATATTAGGCTGACTCTATTATATTTATTTCGTACCTATATTGAAATAATTGACTCCAAACCTTCAGTGTTAATACGTAAATATCCTGTACATATTTGTTTAAATAGTATGATTTTAAACAGTAGTATTAGTAAATGTTCTTACATATGATTCAATATTCCAAAGAAACGAATTGAATTGAAATATTATTATTATACACTTGTGTTTGAAAGTCATCAAAATATAATTGCTGTTAAACTTCAAAATTTGTTCACGATTACTTGCATCCTTTTTCTCTTAGTTACTAGTTTATTACACCTAGGTACTTGTTTTTAAATTTATTACTATCATTTATTCAACAATTTTGTTTCAATTGACAGGGGTGACGTCACTGTGAGTGAACTCTTCGTCCATCAGCATGCTATACCTGTGATAATTATGTCGTCATTAGGTTTAAATAGTAGCGCCTTTAGCTTACGCTGCATCCCCCCACCACCACCGCCATACACCTAGCTTATAGCTTGGTGTAAGGAAGAGGGGTTCAGAGTAACCTGAAGGCGCTATTGTTTCAACCTTGAGACGATCTATCACATGTATAGCATTCTGATATACGACGATTTGACCACACTTTCACAGTGATAGATCAAATCTATCACTGAAAGTGTGGTCACATCGTCGTCTATCACCTTTTGATAGATGGAAGGGATAGTTGTTTGATAGAGTTCATCTATCAGAAGGTGATAGATGAACTCCATCAAACAACTATCCCTTCCATCTATCAAAACTTACGAAAGAGTACTGATAGGAAACGATAGAGTTTTGATAGGAAATGATAGTCTTTCGATAGATATGGATGAAAGAGTACTGATAGGAAACGATAGGGTTTTGATAGGAAACGATAGTCTTTCGATAGATATGGATGAAAGAGCACTGATAGGAAACGATAGGGTTTTGATAGGAAATGATAGTATTTCGATAGATATGGATGAAAGAGTACTGATGGGAAACGATAGGGTTTTGATAGGAAACGATAGTATTTCGATAGATATGGATGAAAGAGTACTGATGGGAAACGATAGGGTGTTGATAGAAAACGATAGTATTTCGATAGATATGGGTGAAAGAGTACTGATGGGAAACGATAGGATTTTGATAGGAAACGATAGTCTTTCGATAGATATGGATGAAAGAGTACTGATAGGAGACGATAGCGTTTTGATAGGAAACGATAGTATTTCGATAGATATGGATGAAGGAGTACTGATGGGAAACGATAGGGTTTTGATAGGAAACGATAGTATTTCGATAGATATGGATGAAAGAGTACTGATGGGAAACGATAGGGTTTTGATAGAAAACGATAGTATTTCGATAGATATGGGTGAAAGAGTACAGATGGGAAATGATAGGATTTTGATAGGAAACGATAGTCTTTCGATAGATATGGATGAAAGAGTACTGATAGGAAACTATAGGGTTTTGATAGGGAACGATAGTCTTTCGATAGATATGGATGAAAGAGTACTGATAGGAAACGATAGGGTTTTGATAGGAAACGATAGTCTTTTGATAGATATGGCTGAAAGCGTACTGATAGGAAACTATAGTGTTTTGATAGGGAACGACAGTCTTTCGATAGATATTGATGAAAGTGTACTGATAGGAAACGATGGTCTTTCGATAGATATTGGTGAAAGAGTACTGATAGCAAGTGATAGATTTTTGATAGGACTCGATAGTCTTTTGATAGATATGATGAAAGTGTACTGATAGCAAATGATAGCTTTTTGATAGAAATAGATAGTCTTCTGATAGATTTTGCCTGTAATGAATGGCAGGTTATTGATAGGAAATGATAGTCTTTTGATAGGAAACGATAGTTTTCTGATAGATTAACACTATCATAATTGATAGATGGAGGTATATCTATCAAAAAATGGCCACAACCCTATCAAAATACCCTATCAAAACCCTATGAAATACCGTCCCAAACCGAGCCTACAATTTGATAGATGGGACACTATCTTCAGGAACCAATAGAGTACTGATAGTGTTTATCTATCATACCGTCTGTCATTCATTGGGCCGAAATTCGGCCCAATAGACTATCACACACTATCGGTACTCTATTGGTTCCTGATGATAGATACCATCTATCAGTTTTGATAGAAAACACCCCCCTTTTTTTTCTCAGTGTGATGGATGTTGGAATAAGGTTGAATTTAAATGTTGTGAAATGTTGGAGTAAATTTGGCGTGTGTGTTTTGATGTTGTTGCGGTTAAGGGCGGACCTCCACCGAGCGTGTAGTGATGATAAATTTGGAGAATTTGATATGTGTGTTTGTGATGTGGTTGCGGTTAAGGGCGGACCTCCACCGAGCGTGTACCTAATAAATTTCGCCAGTTTGGTTAAGGGCGAAACCTCCACCATATTCTGACTAAGTTTGTGCGTGAGTGAATTTAGGGCGAATGTGTTTGTGCGCTTAAGGGCGGACCTCCACCGAGCGTTTAGTGTATTTCATCAGTTTTGGTTAAGGGCGAAACCTCCACCATGTTCTGATGAAATGTGTGTGTGTGTGTGTGAATTTAGTAGTGAATTTGTAAGGAGTGTGTGAGCGGTTAAGGGCGGACCTCCACCGGGTGTTTAGTGTATTTCATCAGTTTTGGTTAAGAGCGAAACCTCCACCATGTTCTGATGAAATATGTGTGTGTGAATTTACTGTGTGAATGAAAGATGTGAGATTTTGTGGTTATTTGAGAGGAGGTGAGGATAGAGAGAGAGAAGCCAGCAGCTAGAGGAAATGTAGAATGGCGAAAATGGCGCAGGATCCGGGGTTATATAGACCCTGAAGCCACCACCAGGGTGGTGGGGCTCCAGGTTGTGTACCGGGTCCTGCGTCTCTTGCCCCACTCTTACTGTTTATTCGCCGGAACTTAAGTTTACATGTTATTTTTGGCGAGGACTTAATTGCTAGGGAGTTGTAGTTCCGGGAGGGACTCACGACAGCAATAAACCACATCGACAACATTAAACAGTTGCCTCATGTCAATGGAAATAACTGTAAGGCTCTTAGGCATTTTGTCGATTCAATTAAATCTAATCTTGAGGCCCTTCGAGTACTGAAGTATCCCACCACTCAGTGGGGCTTACTTCTAATGTCGATCGCCTTTTTGAAGTATCCCGAACTGTCGTCACTAACAATCCTAGCATTGATGAGGTACTTGGGTTTCTTGAGCACCGGGCTAGAGCTTTTGAGGTTGCGAGCTTGTACGTACCTACTATCTCCAAGCCAAAAGTCTTTTCGACCCCTCATGTTCCGAAACCCAACACTTCAGGGGCTGTGAAAAAATCCAATTTCCTTTCTGTTGCCCAGGAAAATTCTTACGAAGTTGTATGTCCGTTTTGTAAATCCTCTCATCGTTTGGTGAAATGTGGTAAGTTTCTAGATAAACCCCCAAAGGAGAGGTACAAAATCATTAAAGCCCTTAAGTTGTGTACACTATGTTTGACTAGGACTCATTCCGTTAGGGATTGTGACGGTCCAAAATGCAACCATTGTGCAAAATCGCACAATACTGTTTTATGTTTTTGGGTCCCAGTCCGTAGAATCTGGTATGGTTTCAACGGGAACGTCAAGTGGCGACAAATCCGATGATGTTATTGCGAACCAAGTGATTGGTTGTTGGCGAAAGTGGATGGTTTGTCTCATACCTCCCTTCCCACTAGTAAATTTAAAGTAAATTGTACCATCGCATCCCGAGTTATTTCGAACCTTGCCTTCGACATTGAGGCCATGGTAATTTCGAAAATAACTTCGTCTGTCCCGTCTTGCACTTTTGAACCACCTCAATGAAGCCACTTAGAGGGGATTGAATTGGCCGATCCTCAGTTTTTCTTCAAATCCGAAATAGACATTTTATGTGGAGCAGATATTGTGTCTCAAATTTTGACTGGCCAATAAATTACAGGTACATTTGGATCTGTATATTCGGATTTGTAATGCTAGGTAAGGTACTGACATCCCAACCACTGTCGGCTCCCATTCAATCATATTTCATAAATGAGGTTTGCTCAATAGTAAATGTTATGTCCCGGTTTTGGGAAATCGAAAATTTTCCTGAGGTCTCCTTGATAGGTCGGGAAGAACAATAGGCGGAAAATATTTACGTGGCCAAGTTAGTATTCTAGGATAGAAAATGGTAGGTACAAGGTTCCGTTGTTGGTAAATACTTCTAAGATGCCTCTGGGATGTTCCAAATCCATTGCACTGTCCCGATTAAAGTCACTGGAAAGTCGTGTAAACCGAAACCCCACGCTGAAGGGAAAATATCGGGAGTTTATGATGGATTATTTAACCCAAAATCATATGAGTCTTTTAAAACATGATGTTGAAGAGGGCTCTTATTATGTTCCCCATCATCCCTGTTATGTATCAATAAGGCATTGATTAGATATAGTTGGCAATGCCGCGATCTGATTCCCTTCCCCCCACCATGTCATCTTCGCTCCAATTCATTTTTTCGTATATACGATTTCATCATCTAATGTTCATGTTAACCTCTCGAAGTGTTCACTTTATTTTCCAATAAAAGTTCGTTTATTAACACTGTGCCGGGCTGTAAAGTCAGCGTGTTCTTATTAAAAGATCCAACAATCCCGTAATAAAATATTAAGTACTCGGTGACCAATCCTCAATGAGCATACGAGTGGTGTTTAATGCTAGTAGTCCGTCAACAAATGGTGTTTCATTAAATAATGTATTGTACCCTGGTCCTAAACTCCAGCCCAGTTTGTCCTCCCTATCGTTGCGGTTTAGATTGCATCCTTATGTTTTTGTTTGTGACATCAGACAGGCCTATCGTCAGATTCTGATAAATGATAGTGATCTTCCGTTGACTAAAATACTCTGGCGCTCCGATCAGTCTGATAAGGTTCAAGTTTATCAATTAAACACTCTCACTTATGGGACAACAAGTGCCCCTTACCTATGTCTTCGTACTTTACGTCAACTGTGTTGTGATTATCAGGCCTCTCATCCCGACGCATGCAATATTGTTCTTCGTAATTCCTATATCGATGATGTAATTAAATCATGTGACGGGATAGAGAAGGGTCAACAGCTAGTTGACGAATTGGCGGATTTATTAGGTGAGGGTGGATTTTCGTTGCACAAATGGGCCACGAATTGTCCTGAAATACTTTCAAAAGTTTCCAGTGACAACCACCCATTTGCGATTTCATTTTCCTGCAAAGATAATGACATAATACAATCTGTCCCTGTCTTAGGGCCCAGGTATGTCCCCACTTCGGATATATTCACGTATAGTGTCCTTATCCGTCATCTGTAGAGACTATGCGCTCCTTATTGTCAGATATCGCTCGTTTGTTTGACCCTTCAGGTTTCTTGGCCCCAGTCACGGCATATCTCAAAATTCTAATGCAACGACTATGGGTGGCTAAACTGGGCTGGGACGACCCTCCAAATCGAAGCATTCTAGAGAAATGGCGAATATTCAAGTCGGAACGCCCTTTGTTGGCAAACGTTACAGTACCTCGTAAAGTCTGGGATTCAACTGAGAATTATAACGTAGGATTTTGTGTAAGGATAACACGGATTTTGTGATAGTTCAAGTGAAGCATATGGAGCTGTGGTGTATTTAAAATTAATATCTGGCTCCAAGATATATGTCCATCTGATCTCAGCCAAATCCAAAGTAGCCCCTTTACAACGTTAGCCATTCCTCGCCTCGAATTGTGTGCTTGCCTCCTTTTAACCCGTTTAATAAAACACGTAATCTCATCGCTAGATGAAGAACTTATCGTAACGGATATGTTCGACTGGTCTGATTCTCAGGTATGCCTTACCTGGATTAACGAGCCCTCATCTAGGTGGAAGATTTTCGTAGGCAATAGGGTTAGCGAAATTCAAAGTTCTCTTCCCGGGTTAAAATGGTTGCACATACCCACCGAGTATAACATTGCCGATATAGTCTCACGTGGAGTGACGCCTGCTCAGCTTGTTAATTCTGAGGACTGGTGGTTGGGACCTCAATTCTTGAGAGACCCTACTCATAGCTATCACTTCGAGTCGAATTCCTTCCAGGACTGTGATTTAGTTGTTAGTGAGGCCGTCAAACCTATTTCTCTGGTAGTTTCCCTCATAAACCCAATATCAGAATTTAACATTGTTGATAGATTTTCAAACTATCACCGACTGATAAACGTTTGTAGCTTGATACTTCGAGTCATTTATAATTCTCGAAATCCTTCAGACAAACCCCAGAGGAGATAACGCCATCTGAGTGAACTATGGCATTGCACCGTCTTATATCCGTTGAACAGCTTCGTTACTTATCTGATATCCGTCAAAAAATAAGGAGTAATAAGCCTCACTCGTTCCAAAAATTGCGCCCGTTCATTGATCTATACACTGGTATCCCTGAGGTTGGTGTCATTAGGGTCGGCGGTCTATTGGTACATTCAGATCTCCCGTATGACGGCCCTAGAATTACAGTTTCATAAAAATGCGCGGGACTTAATAAGTCATCATTACTTATTTGTTGTTATTCATGAAGCATAACGTTTGTTCAAGTTACACAAGTACCTATCAACAAAATCCAAAATAACCATCATTCTTCAAATGAAATAATGTCACGGAACCGCCAACTCGATTCCATTCAGTCACGCGTGATTATAATAAGTTGTTCCCTAGCGGTGATGTCTGGGCCGGATTTATACCGTTTCATTCACGATCACATTGACGAAGCTTTCGGTGCAAACGAACGGCTGGACGTACAATGCTTCGGGTTGTCTCAAAAAATTATTTAGTTCGAGATTAGTTTAAAAACGCTGCAAAGTCCTTGTCACATGGGTTTAATATTCTATTGGACATACCTACAGAAATGTTGGCTGTTCATTTAGGGCGCCTTCACACGGAGGAGATCGATCAGACAGACCGGTCTGCCAGACTGGTCGTACAGACGAAAAGTATGAGAGATCTGTCTGTTAGATGGGCAGGGCGACTTCCCGCTCCTTGAAGCAACACGGAGAGGATCAGTCCTAATCCAGCTTTCCTCAATGCAAGAAGAAGAAGTGATTGCGCTGTGGTGCCTTCTTCGCAACAAGGCGGAAAACGCTGCAAATCCCTGCACAACGGTTTATTATTTTGTACAGAATACCCTCCTGTCACCGATCACAGGTCTCCGTATAGATAACCCTTCTATATAACATATATATAATATTCTATTCATATTATGTAGATCGCGGACCCTCCGTAGGTTAGTACCTAACCCCGTACTCGTTACTAGTTACCTACCTATACCGTTGTGTAATAATTTACTTGTATAGGTTCCCCTTCTACGGAGATAGAATAATGAACCGTTGTGTAATAATTTACCCATCAATAATACTTCAACGGTTGTTCAAGTTACAAAAGTACCTATCAACAAAATCCAGCCCCTTCTGGGTAGATGAGCCGTTGTGTAATAATTTACCGTTGTGTAATAATTTACAGTGGTGTAATAATTTACCGTCGTGTAATAATTTGCCATTGTGTAATAATTTGCCCATCAATAATACTTCAACGGTTGTTCAAGTTGCAAAAGTACGTTACAACAAAATACAGCCCCTTCTGGGTAGATGAGCCGTTGTGTAATAATTTTTCCGTGATGTAATAATTTACTGTTGTTTAATAATTTGCCGGTGTGTAATAATTTGCCATTGTGTAATAATTTACCCATCAATAATACTTCAACGTTTGTTCAAGTTTCAGAAGTACCTACCAACAAAATCCAATAGTCCATCACTTGTCAAATGAAATAATATCGCAGAACAAACAACTCGACTTCATACAGCCATCCTTGATTGTAATCAGATGCTCCGTAGTGATGATATCCGGGCCGGATTCATACCGTTTGATTCACGATCGTGTTGACGAAGCTTTTTGGTGCACACGAACGGCTGGTCGTACAATGCTCCGGGTGGTCTCAAAAAATTGTTTAGCTCAAGACAAATTTAATAACGTAAAAAAAACCATACCCTTCTATCGAAAGTTTTAGAGCTACGGCGTTCTGAAAATTTCAACCCCTATTTTGAACCCCTTAGAGATGACTGACAGTAACGTCGAGCTTCGGGGACCAACTAGACCCCGAACGGAACCTGTAACTCGAATTTCATCAATTTTGTTTCATGGTAACTAAGAAAAGTGGCCCGTACGGCGTACGGCGGACAGACAGAAATATTTTTATTGCAGATTTGCATTCTACATACCTTGAAACGTAAACCATCAAATTTTGAGAGGGGGGGGGGGGGGGGGGGTAAGATTTTTTTTTTTTTTTTTTTCATGCTCGATTCCAATGGTTCATTATTGAAAATAATAAACCAAAAGAAAAGGAGAAGGGCGAGTAGACAATTTTGGGTTCATCCCATAAGTGCAGAACGGCAAGAAAAAGGCGCGATTTACTTGCTTTATCGTGAACTGCAAAATGACCCTGCCAAATTCTTCAAGCACCATCGGATGTCAGAAAAATCATTTGATGAACTTTTGAATCAAATCCAGCCAGCAATCAAGAAGGAAGATACAATTATGCGGGATAGCATATCTCCCAAACCAACCAGGGGAAGAGGACGCGGACAGACTAGTCTCCTCCGTGTGAATGCACCCATTGGGTTAAACGTAACATCAGTCTCCTTCGGTCTGTTGACAGTCTGCAGACGAATGTTCCGAGGAGATCGAATTTCGGTCTTGCAGACACCTGCAAACAGTCGCCTCGCGTGTGAAGGGTCCCGTCTCTTCCATCAAAACATTCGTCTGCTTAAGATCGGTCTGTCTGATCGATCTCCTCCGTGTGAAGGCGCCCTTAGTGTTTCTTTCATTTGCAATTATTGAAATAGCTATATCTGATGGTTTCTACCAGTTTTGGCACCTACAACACGAATTAGGTACGGTCCTTTTTTTTCAAATTATCTTTGATCATTGGTAGTACCATTTAATCGTCTTGATTCACGTGTAGACACTTTTTCTAGTGCTATTATACAAATTGATGGTGATTTCAGACGATTTCCCAGATTTTTGACTTATAGACAATCAATTTTGGGAGCTGAACCTTTGGTAGAACCTCAATTTTCCACTCTTCGGTCAAAACCGACTTCATATTCGGCCTTCTCGTCCCAAAAAACACGGAAAACGATACCTCAAAAGGTCATGGTACTACAACACAAAAATACCTATTTTTATACCCATTTTCACTCATAACATCCCTGGGTATATTCCGATCGGGCTGAAAAGTTTCGGGACACAGCTAGGGCCCAAATGGAACCTGCGAGAGAAAGAACGAATTTTTGGTTTATTATTCTGTGAATAATACACCTATGTATTCGCTCAGCAAAAAATTTTTATAACACCCCCTCAAACTTTTTTCTTTTCCGTTTCAAGGTGCGTAGATTCCAAAAATGCAATGTCCGTCCGCCGTCCGCCGTACGCCGTACGCCGTATCACGTGTACAGGCTTCATTTTCGATCTAAAAAAGTCGTTCTTTCGCACACATGCTCCATTTGGGCCCTAGTTGTGTCCCGAAACTTTTCAGCCCGATCGGAATATACCCAGGGGTGTTATGAGTGAAAATGTGTGTAAAAATAGGTAGGTACTTTTTGCGTTTTAGCAACATGTTGGTAACATTAGCTTCTGAGATATCGTTTTCCATGTTTGTTAGGCCGAGAAGACCGAATATGAAGTCGATTTTGACCAAAGACGCGGAAATTGAGGTTTTACCATTGGTTCAGCTCCCAAAATTGGTTTTTTTTTAGTCAAAAACCTGGAAAACTGTCTGAAATCACCATCAATGTGTATACTAACATTAGAAAAACGCTGCAAAGTCCTTGTCACATGGGTTTATTATTCTACTTGGAATACCAACAGAAATGCTGGCTGTTTATTTATTGTTTCTTTCATATAAAATAATTGAAATAGCTATTTCTGGTGGTTTCCACCAATTTTGGCCCCCAAAACACGAATTAGGTACGCTCCTTTTTTTTTTTTTTTTTTTTTTTTTCAAATTATCTTTGATCATTGATAGTACCATTTAATCGTCTTGATCCACCTCTTGATACTTTTTCTAGTGTTATTCTATAAATTGATGGTGATTTCAGACGATTTTCCAGGTTTTTGACTTATAAAAAATCAATTTTGGGAGCTGAACATCTGGTACAACCTCAATTTTCCACTCCTTGGTGAAAATCGACTTCATATTCGGTCTTCTCGTCCCCAAAAACATGAAAAACGATACCTCAAAAGCTCATTTTACTAACATGTTGCTAAAACGCAAAAAGTACCTATTTTTATACACATTTTCACTCATAACACCCCTGGGAATATTCCGATCGGGCTGAAAAGTTTCGGGACACAAATAGGGCCCAAGTGGAGCATGTGTGCGAAAGAACGAATTTTTTAGACCAAAAATGAAGCCTGTACACGTGATACGGCGGACGGCGTACGGCGGACGGCGGACGGCGGACGGCGGACGGCGTACGGCGGACGGCGTACGGCGGACGGACATTGCATTTTTTGAATCTACGCACCTTGAAACGGAAAAGAAAAAATTTTGAGGGGGTGTTATAAAAATTTTTTGCTGAGCGAATACATAGGTGTATTATTCACAGAATAATAAACCAAAAGTGTAAACAGCTGAATCAAGACCATTAAATCGCACTACCAATGATCAAAGATGATCTGGGGGAGTAAAAAAAGTGTACCTATTTCATGTTTTGGGGGCCAAAATTGGTGGAAATCATCAGGAATAGCTAATTCAATCATTTCACATGAAAGAAACAATAAATTTAACTGCCAATAAGAATCTCTAGAACTCCAATAGAATAATAAACCCATGTGACAAACACTTTGCAGGGTTTTGGTTTATTATTCTGTGAATAATACACCTATGTATTCGCTCAGCAAAAAATTTTTATAACACCCCCTCAAACTTTTTTCTTTTCCGTTTCAAGGTGATTAGATTCCAAAAACGCTGCAAAGTCCTTGTCACATGGGTTTATTATTCTATTGGACATACCTACAGAAACGTTGGCTGTTCATTAATTGTTTCTTTCATGCGTAATAATCGAAATAGCTACTTCTGATGGTTTCCATTAATTTTGGCCCCCAAAACACAAATTAGGTACGCTCTTTTTTTCTTTTAACTATCTTTGATCATTGGTAGTGCCATTTAATCGTCCTGAACCACGTCTTGACACTTTTTCCAGTGTTATTATACAAACTGATGGTGATTTCAGACGATTTCCCAGGTTTTTCAATCATAAAAAATCAATTCTGGGAGCTGAACATTTGGTAGAACTCAATTTTCCACTCTTTGGTCAAAATCGACTTCATATTCGGTCTTCTCGTCCCCAAAAACATAGAAAACGATATCTCAGAAGCTCATGTTACCAATATGTTGCTAAAACGTAAAAAGTACCTATTCTTACACACATTTTCACTCATAACACCCCTGGGAATATTCCGATCGGGCTGAAAAGTTTCGGGACACAACTAGGGCCCAAATGGAGCATGTGTGCGAAAGAACGATTTTTTTAGACCGAAAATGAAGCCTGTACACGTGATACGGCGGACGGCGGACGGCGTACGGCGGACGGACATTGCATTTTTGGAATCTATGCACCTTGAAACGTAAAAGAAAAAAGTTTGAGGGGGTGTTATAAAAATTTTTTGCTGAGCGAATACATAGGTGTATTATTCACAGAATAATAAACCAAAATGCAATGTCCGTCCGCCGTCCACCGTACGCCGTACGCCGTATCACGTCTGCAGGCCTCATTTTCGGTGTAAAAAAATCGTTCTTTCGCACACATGCTCCACTTGGGCCCTAGTTGTGTCCCGAAACTTTTCAGCCCGATCGGAATATACCCAGGGATGTTATGAGTGAAAATGTGTGTAAAAATAGGTACTTTTTACGTTTTAGCAACATATTGGTAACATGAGCTTCTGAGATATCGTTTTCCATGTTTTTGGGGACGAGAAGACCGAATATGAAGTCGATTTTGACCAAAGAGTGGAAAATTGTTCTACCGAATGTTCAGCTCCAGAAATTGATTTTTTATGAGTGAAAAACCTGGGAAATCGTCTGAAATCACCATCCGTTTGTATAATAACACTGGGAAAAGTGTTAACACGTGGATCAATACGATTAAATGGCACTAACAATGATCGAAGATAGTTGGGGGAAAAAAAAGGAAGAGCATACCTAATTTGAGTTTTAGGGCCCAAAATTAATGGAATCCATCAGAAATAGCTATTTCGATTATTGCGTATGAAAGAAACAATAAATGAACAACCAAAATTTCTGTAGGTATGTCCAATAGAATAATAAACCCATGTGACAAGGACTTTGCAGCGTTTTTCTTTTACGTTTCAAGGTGCGTTGATTCCAAAAACGCTGCAAAGTCCTTGTCACATGGGTTTATTATTCTACTGGACATACCTACCTACAGAAACGTTGGCTGTTTATTTATTGTTTCTTTCATATAAAATAATTGAAATAGTGGAAATTGGTGGTTTCCACCAATTTTGGCCCCAAAACACGAATTAGGTACGCTCCTTTTTTTTCAAATTATCTTTGATCATTCATAGTACCATTTAATCGTCTTGATCCACCTGTTGATACTTTTTCTAGTGTTATTCTACAAATTGATGGTGATTTCAGACGGTTTCCCAGGTTTTTGACTCATAAAAAATCAATTTTGGGAGCTGAACATCTGATACAACCTCAATTTTCCACTCTTCGGTCAAAATTGACTTCATATTCGGTCTTCTCGTCCCCAAAAACATGAAAAACGATACCTCAAAAGCTCATTTTACTAACATGTTACTAGAACACAAAACGCTGCAAAGTCATTGTCACATGGGTTTATTATTCTATTGGACATACTTACAGAAATTTTGGCTGTTCATTTATTGTTACTTTCATGTAAAATAATTGAAATAGCTATTTCTGATGGTTTCCACCAATTTTGGTCCCCAAAAACGCGAATTAGGCTCCTTTTTTTACACAAATTTTACTGGTTGGTGGGAGTTTGAAGGACAATTGAGATCCAGGTGTTTTGAGGTAGTTATTTAATGGTGACACAAGCTTTCAACTGCTCTCTGGCAGTCATCATCAGGTGTAAACCAGAAATACGTTGTAGGACAAGATATCTTATCAGGAACAACTGATACAGGAACAACAAGATATCTTGCCCTACAACGTATTTCTGGTTTACACCTGATGATGACTGCCAGAGAGCAGTTGAAAGCTTGTGTTACCATTAAATAACTACCTCAAAACACCTGGATCTCAATTGTCCTTCAAACTCCCACCAACCAGTATTGAGAAAGAAGATCCTGACAACATCAATATAAACATTCTGTGAATAATACACCTATGTATTCGCTCAGCAAACAATTTTAAAACACCCCCTCAAAATTTTTTCTTTTACGTTTCAAGGTGCGTAGATTCCAAAAATGCAATGTCCGTCCGCCGTCCGCCGCATCACGAGTACAGGCTTCATTTTCGGTCTAAAAAAGTCGTTCTTTCGCACACATACTCCTTTTGGGCCCTAGTTGTGTCCCGAAACTTTTCAGCCCGATCGGAATATACCCAGGAGTGTTATGAGTGAAAATGTGTATAAAAATAGGTAATTTTTGTGTTTTAGTAACATGTTAGTAAAATGAGCTTTTGAGGTATCGTTTTCCATGTTTTTGGGGACGAGAAGACCGAATATGAAGTCGATTTTGACCAAGGAGTGGAAAATTGAGGTTGTACCAGATGTTCAGCTCCCAAAATTGATTTTTTATGATTCAAAAACCTGCGAAATCGTCTGAAATAACCATCAATTTGTAGAATAACACTAGGAAAAGTGTCAACAGGTGGATCAAGACGATTAAATGGCACTATTAATGATCAAAGATAATTTGAAAAAAAAAGGAGCGTACCTAATTCAAGTTTTGGGGGCCAAAATTGGTAGAAATAGCTATTTCAATTATTTTACATGAAAGCAACAATAAATGAATAGCCAGTATTTCTATAGATCTGTCCAGTAGAATAATAAACCCATGTGACAAGGACTTTGCAGCGTTTTGTGTTTTAGTAACATGAGCTGCTGAGGTATCGTTTTCCATGTTTATGGGACGAGAAAACCGAATATGAAGTCGATTTTGATCAAAGAGTGGACAATTGAGGTTTAACGAAGTTTCAGCCTTAAGATTACGTTACAATTTTCTCTAAACTCGTCGTTCTTCCGGACATAGTTCGGGTCCCTATTTGGGAACTCATTTGGGTCCTAGTTACAACCATTTTTCTCCCGTAACACCCCTGGGTGTATGCCGATCGGGCTTCAAAGTTTCGGGACACAGCTAGGTCCAAATGGTGCCTGTGTGCGAAAGATGGAAATTTTTTAAACCAAAAATAAACGTAGATGGATGATACGGCGGACGGACATCGCATTTTTGGAATCCCACCTTGAAACAAAAAATTTTTTGCTGAGCGAATACACAGGTGTATTATTCACAGAATAATAAACAAAAATTAACAACGGAAAAATTTACTTTGTATCGGCACAGCACAGTCGACAGATAAATCGGAACTGAGGAATGAAATGCATGCATAGGGTCACAAAACCCCGTCAGATGAAAGGTGAGAGATACTAGAAGATACAATAGGTAAGGACGTAGGTAGAAAAATCTGAGAACTTGAGTTTGTCAGCAAGGACACTAATTCCCAGATCTACAAATCTTCCCTCGCCCACTCCAGCTGAGCTGTTCAAGGAGCAGCTAGGTCGAAAAATAATTAGTACATTCTGGAAGTGGGACTAACCCGTTCCCGGTGTTGTAATCATAGCTGGTGGCTATTCAACTCCTGTGTGCCTTCAGATTTTCTTCTAAAATAATATCCAGGAAAATACTTTCACCTTAAATGTTCCTTCACTGGTCTCCACAACATTCGAAGCAGGTACAGCAGAAAAATAAAAAAATAAATGAAGAAATGCGTGCTCAATTGAGTGAAGCCTTCAGTCGGCTTCAGAATATTATGCACCGAAGTATCTGCTACAGCTACTAGGGGGTCATGGTTAACTTTACTGGTTGGACAATTTAACTGAAATTGTTAAATTCGTGGATAATTTCATTCGTACCCATCATGAACAGAGATGCTGACACTGATGTTCGTGACGGCTCCCAACTGCGTCCACACCAGGCGAGCGCGAACGACGAACACCCTTTGATGTACCGGCTCCAAGCGGGAACTCCGGTGAGCCGAGTCGAACGTCCTCAAACGCTCGCGAACGTTCGTGCTCGGCTCGGCTCGGCTCGCCCGGTGTGGAAGCACGATGACTGACAGTAACGCCGAGCTTGGCGGACCAACTATATGCCAAACGGGACCTACCTACTAACCAAATTGGCAAATAGAAAACGTTGGAAAAAAATAAAATAATCAAGTTGAAACATAGCGATTTTCAAACTGTCATAACTCTGGCAACTGATGTTCCCGAGGGTTGAAATGTGGTAGGTACCGAGGGGCCCCTCGAGAATAGGTGCAAGAAATAGTAGAAATAATATCACAGAAAGAACATGGCAGGAGACCACAGGAATTGATAGTAATACAAAAAATGGAACACAATTCTAGATAAATATCATATTAACATACCTAATTTAAAATAGCTTACAAGCAGGCTCGCAACCTAATCCTAGTATTACAATAAATTTCAATTAGGTACAACCAGTAGCACCTACATCATAGCCAATTCAACATACCAAGTTCAAGCATGATGTGGGAGGAGGGTGGCCGGGGTCGGAAAAAATTCATCAAAATATCTATATCTAGTGCAATAATGGGTGGGGGTGGGGGAACACTCTCAAAAACGTTTGTTAATACCTACTTAAAAACGCTGCAAATCCCTACACAACGATTTATTATTTTGTATAGAACACCCTTCTGTTACAGATCACAGCTCTCCGTGTAGATAACCATTCTGTGTAGTTCACAGCCCCTCCGTAGTTTAGTACCTATTCCCCACTACAGATTAATATCGTGCGACTGCAGATACAGATTAAGTGAATGTTCAAGCAGTAGCTAAAACGGCAAAAAGAAACACACATTTAGTTCTGAAGGGAAGTCGTTGGATGTGAAGTGAAAAATATTCGGTCCCAGAACCGGGATTCGAAGTTCTGATTTTAAGTGTAAGAGCCGACGCCTAGACCACTCCGCTACGGCGGCCACCTGGCCAAGAGGTAAGTGTTGTGCGCTCTCAACTCAGCGAGATGCCTGCCTACATGCTGCTCTTTAGGGCAAATTTTATAGCAAATTTCATGGCAACATCGTAGAATGCTCCATAACTTTTTAAAAATGCGAGAAACCCCATACCTCAAAATACAATTTTCCGAGACAGGGATACTCTGGATATTTCAACTCCTATTTTTCAACCCTTAGAATTAATTGAGTGACAGTAACGTCGAGCTTCGAGGACCAACTAGAGCCCAAACGGGACCCACACACGAAATTTCGTGAATTTTGGCGGACGGGCGGAAATTTTTGGTTTATAATTTTCAATAATGAACCTTTGGAATCGACCGTGAAAGAAAAAATTTGAACTCCCTCCTCAAAATTTCATGGTTTACGTTTCAAGGGACGTAGAATACGAATATCGAATAAAAATATCTTCGTCCGCCCGCCATACGCCATACGCGGCTTTTCCTTCGTTCCCGTGAACCAAAATTCACAAAATTTGGTATATGGGTCCCGTTTGGGCTCTAGTTGGTCCTCAAAGCTCGGCGTTACTGACACTCAACTCTAAGGGGTGAAAAATAGGGGTTGAAATATCCAGAGTATCCCTATCTCGGAAAATTTTATTTTCAGGTAGGTAGGTACGGATTTTTTCGCATTTTTAAATAATTCGTTTTTTTCTGAATTTTGAGACCATTCGTAGCATTCTACGATATTTCCATAAAATTTGCTATACAATTTGCCGTAAAGAGTGTATGCAGGCATCAAGCTGAGTTGAGAGCGCACATCACTGGTCTCTCGGTCAGGTGGGCGCTGTAGCGCAGTGATCTAAGTAACGGAATGTAACGCCGAAGTTCCTGGGATCGAAACCTTGCCGGGACTGAATATTTTTCACTCGACATCAACAATTTCCCTTCAGAACGTCATTTGTGTTTCTTTTTGCCATTTTAGCTACTATTTGTCAATTGATAGCATTATTTTAGCAACACCTAAACACGTGATTTAGGTAGGTACCTAGTAACGAGTACGGGGTTAGGTACTAAGCTACGGAGGGTCTGTGATCTATATAGAAGGGCTATCTACACAGAGTGCTGTGATCCGTAACAGAAGAGTGTAACAACACATTAAACCGTTGTGCAGGGATTTGCAGCGTTTTTGATTCGATATTCGTATTCTATGTCCCTTGAAAAGTAAACCATGAAATTTTGAGGGGGGTGGGGGTTACAAATTTATTTCCATGGTCGATTCCAAATGTTCATTATTGAAAAATAAACCAAAATCCGGTCCCTTCCGATAACTACGAGTATGTCAGTCAACTTAGTGTTTTAAGCCGCGCTCTGCCGCCGCTCTTTCCACTTGAAAGCGAAAAACGGAGCTCTTGGGCTCGGCCTGGGATTATCAAGTGGTAGCTGACGTCACTTAATGGCAACATGTTGATCTAGTCAACCCGACTGAAATCTCAAGTGGCCTTTTGACAAACAACCCCGTCTCGGCAACGCCCTTCCTAACCTACACCCTAATTTCTCTAGGGCTACCAGAAACGGGGGAAAAAACAGAATTAGAGAAAAAAAACGCACCGACCGTCCCTTCGTGGAAAAAAACCATGTATACATTACCGTATCATAGTTCCTTCACCTAGTTTAGAATATCTCCCGACTTTTCTCCCCCTCGTTGCACCGTTCTTTCAGAGACGGCTTTCTACTAACAAAAAAATAACCTGTAAAACAAACAATAATAAACTTGTGACGCCAGTGTAACGGAGGGGCGGTGTTTTTATGGGTAGGGGATGCACCTTGCAGCGGATACATGCTCGACTTCTACCTCTTCCTTTGGACTGATTTACTGGTGAACACAGTTTGACTTGTGTAACATTTACTTCGCCTTGGAATTCTTTCTCGCAACTTGTTCTTCCAATAATTAAAACGTCTGCCATATTTAATGGCAGAGCAGCTTCCTCGTGTCGATAACATGATCGTATAGATCCACTAACCTAAATAACACCTAAATAATAAATTCAGTAGATACAGATACATAACGTGTAGTTTTAAATGTTTGAAGATAATGTATTGTTAATTAAAATGAACAAAAATATGGACAGGCGTGGTTAAATAATATATACGTGGTTATCATCTGGTTGTGATAAAATTCATATGAGAACATCTGGGAGCTACACTCTCAAGTATTCAACAAATTTGAGCAAAATCGGGCCATTTGTTCGTAAGAAAATTGACTAGGTACCAACCGCGGGTTTCGCGTTCGCGCATGCCATAATGCCTATCAATTATCCGATAATTCTGAAATGCACGATTTTATTGGGGTTTTCATTTACGATTCCATGTGGGACCATCTAGGGCCCAACCTGAACATTTCAGAACAGTCCTACTACTTGAATTAGGCTAAAATCCATTATGTACTATAGTTCATTGTGTTCGGAATGGGTGTTCGATGTTTTTCTACTGCGTATTTGTAGGTGGTAAATATCTACCTACTGGTGACTTCATGATCGTTTGTGATAGGTCGTTTTTCTTACAATTTGCACCAACAGGAGCGTTATTTTTGTATCTGATGGACATTCGTATGGCTCCCTTGTTCTATGCGTCTTGAAGTGATAGGGTTAAAAGCCCATCGCGTAATCCCCCAGCACCTCGAATAAAATATATTTCGACCAATTTCGGGACGCACAAAGGTCCTAGCCTAGCCACTGCTTACCCACATGAAATTTCAGATTTAAATTGGTTTTCAAGGGTGCTGATTCCGAATTTAGTTCTACCAATTATTGTCTGATTTACAAGAAAATTTGCATTCTAAGGATTCAGTAATCAGCCTAGACGTCAAAAACATTTATTCGAATTACTATTCCCATGACTTAGGTGGAGGGGAAGTGTGGGGTCCAAAATAGTTCGTGATCCCCTGATCGAAATTTTTATCTGATTTCATTGTTTCTTTTCTTTCTGCAGTTGATCCAGTTTTGGGTCTACGTGAGCTGAAAACTTGGAAATATCGATTTTGATGGTGGTATAAGGGGTTAGTGTGGGATAAAATCGTTAAATCGTAAAATGCGCTGTGTGATTTGTATTCGATTCCAATGAATTGATTCACTTTTGAGCCTGGTTGTTCAACGAGTCGTGATACAGCTTATTAGAACTTGAGGGGAGCGAATAGGGGTAAACAGCGATACTCAGACCGCTGGTCAGACTTCAGATTTCAATGGTTCATTTAGTAACCATTATGTTTTTGGTCTAGCTATGCAAGAAACTTGTGAAAATCAGTCTGATTTACTGCAAGTCGAGTAATCCGTTCTCGTCTTTGAGTAACCGTCTAGTGGACGTCTCCTGTAATGCATGCCTTACCTACTTAACAATAAGTTTCTGAGGGAAAATTAAGCTAATTGAAAATTTTTAAACAACCTATGCTTGATGCTAGAAAACGAGCGTTTTGTTGTCTGCGATATTTCGAGATTAGATTCAGAATTATTGTCAAAACTAAGGTGTGTTTCCCCTTACGAACTTGAATGAAAAACTCATTTTTAAAATACGGGGGGGGGGGGGGGGGGAGATTTCCCGACTAGATAAATCCCTTCTCATTCTGTACGCTTTCTGCTACTTCAAACTAATCCAGAAATCATTAGTCACACCAATTACGTTTTCGATCTATGTTCTCACTGCAATAACCTAAATAAGTAAGATGAATCTTTTCAACATTCCGAAAACATCAGAAGAGCTTAGTTTCAAACAATCAGCGAAACATATGAACAAGGCATTCGAGAAATAGCAGAATACTGATGCAAAACTCTAAATTGCTTGGTCTCGCATTCTTCTTGGGTGCGTCCCACAGGAGAGACAGATATCTAGGATGTTCGCGCGACGAAAACTGGGACTGTTCTCGGGAGGTCCGATATCGAGTCGAGCAGGCATGTTCATTCGTGAAGATTAGGAGCGCACTCATCAGTCGCTCTTTGAATATGCCTTTTCGCTTTCTAAATCCTCCCGTGCAATGTTTTCAGCATACTTTATTACGGTTTAGAAGCTTGGACGCTGACCGAGCCACATGCAATAAACTTCAAGCATTGAAATGTGGTCATATCGTCGTATGCTGAGGATACCCTGGGTTGACAGGGTGACGAATGTGGAGAACACCCCAGAGGTATTAGTAAAAATATGAAGCGCAGGAAGCTGGAGTACTGTGGTCATGTCATGCGTAACCAGAAGTACGAACTTGCAAGATAATATAAGGTACCTAGGTTTTTATTTTTAAATAGGCCTATAGTTAGAAAATGCAAACGTCATAAGCGCATGTACAATAAATTTCAAAGAAAACAAAAGCAAAGGCTGCACACATATTAGGCATGATGCGCGTCCAAATGGAAAAAGCCAATGTCGTGAGTCCCTCCCGGGAACACTCCTCTAGTAAACTTAAGTCTTCACCAATATTCTAACGCAAAACTTAGTTCCGTAAATAAACGAAACGAGTGGGGAGACAAGCCACAGAACCCAGGGTACACAACCTGGGGCCCCACCACCAACCCCTAACAGGGGGTTGGAGGGAGAGGCCTCACATCTCTATAAAACCCTGGATCCTGCAGCTTTAGCTTCATTCGACACTTCCTCTAACCAGCTCTCTCTTCTCTCCTCTACCTTGCTCTCTCTCCTCCTCTCTTAAAAGATCCTAGATGTCGGTGGTGGTCAGCCCATAACCGCCTAGGCAAAACCTCCTCCTCCAAAAGATTCCAGATGTCGGTGGTGATTCGCTCATAACCGCCTAGGCAAACTCTACCACTCACCTCTCATCTCTCTCTCTCAAAAGATCCTAGATGTCGGTGGAGATCCGCCGCCTGGGCAAATTCTATCACTCACCTCCACCTTTTCACTCTCCCAAAAGATCGTAGATGTCGGTGGTGATCCGCTCATAACCGCCTGCGCACTTCCTCACGCCACCGTGATGAACCAATTGTTGCGAATTTCGAATTTGAAATTTAAAATTTGAATTTTTTCAGATGTCGGTGGTGGTCAGCCCATAACCGCCTAGGCAAAACCTCCTCCTCCAAAAGATTCCAGATGTCGGTGGTGATTCGCTCATAACCGCCTGGACACCTCTCCTCTAAAAGATCCTAGATGTCGGTGGTGATTCGCTCATAACCGCCTAGGCAAACTCTACCACTCACCTCTCATCTCTCTCTCTCAAAAGATCCTAGATGTCGGTGGAGATCCGCCGCCTGGGCAAATTCTATCACTCACCTCCACCTTTTCACTCTCCCAAAAGATCGTAGATGTCGGTGGTGATCCGCTCATAACCGCCTGCGCACTTCCTCACGCCACCGTGATGAACCAATTGTTGCGAATTTCGAATTTGAAATTTAAAATTTGAATTTTTTCAGATGTCGGTGGTGGTCAGCCCATAACCGCCTAGGCAAAACCTCCTCCTCCAAAAGATTCCAGATGTCGGTGGTGATTCGCTCATAACCGCCTGGACACCTCTCCTCTAAAAGATCCTAGATGTCGGTGGTGATTCGCTCATAACCGCCTAGGCAAACTCTACCACTCACCTCTCATCTCTCTCTCTCAAAAGATCCTAGATGTCGGTGGAGATCCGCCGCCTGGGCAAATTCTATCCCTCACCTCCACCTTTTCACTCTCCCAAAAGATCGTAGATGTCGGTGGTGATCCGCTCATAACCGCCTGCGCACTTCCTCACGCCACCGTGATGAACCAATTTTAAATTCATCACAGCCAACAACACAACACATACAACTCTTCACCATTTAGAACTGCCTTGATGGTCCTTTTAAAAGATTTGATGGGCATATCTCCTGTAGGTTCCTGGAGAAGACTGAAGAGACGGCAGCCGGCTTGGTACGGATTTGTTCCAACGAGGAGTACCCATGACTTCTGTCTATATTACTTTCCTATTTTCAAATGGAAGTAGGTTCCGTTCGGAGAATTTTGAGACCAACTGCACTCTCCTACGGTCAATTGTTATTTTTCTATGAGCTTTCGAAATTTCGGCCACGAATGACGTCATTGCATCCCGCCCGCGTGGGAGGGACCCCCCTGCCAATTGTGAGGTAGGTAGTGCTGGAATCTTTGAAAAATCATAGAAAAAGAACTTTTCATCGTAGGAGAGTGCTGCTGGTCTCAAAGTTCTTAGAATGGAACGTAATTTCATTTAAAAATATAAGCAGAAGTCATGGGTAAGTACTCCTCATTGCGGTCTTCTTCAGAACGTAAGTCACTGCGTCCTCTTGTAGGGTAGGTACCAATCTGTGCTGGTCAGATCCTTTGGTGAAAAGGCTGATGTTCTTCTTCACTTGAAGCAAGCATTCGAGTACTTGCATGCTGGGAAGAGTGAATGCCCGGGTGCTTGTACGAGCGGTCCGGCCACCTAAAAGGTATACGAGCAGTCCCGTCTGGTTGAGACCTTACGTGTACCAGCGGTCCCGTCCAACGATGGCCCATAATGTACGAGCGGCCCCGCTTTCAATTTTCCTGCTATCAGCTCATGGGGGGGAAAACACTCCACTCATAGTTAGTAATAGTATACTTATATTTAAAAACAAATAAGCGTCATAATTGTCGATAATATTATCCTATACTATAAATTAGGCATGTCGGTTGGTAATTTGCACAAACTTGGACAAGGAAATCTCCTCCCGGTCCAATTTCGTTATTAATTTTGAGATCCAATGACTCTTCCTTATACTTACCCTATGCCTGAAGTCACCTGAAGTGGTATTTATTTTGATATAAACGTCAACTTGATAGCGAACTAGAGCGTCAAAGAAAATGAAGATGTTTGGATGGTGTCCATTGAAGTTCATTTTGAATACAGAATGAAATGACTCACAAACGTTCGTAGTACTAACAATGTTATCACTCACTCGACTAGCCCACATATCTGGAGGAAAAAGTGCTTCATCTCCGATATAAGTGTCATGAATGTACTGGGCATACGTAATCGCTTGAGCAGTTGGCGCCAGCACAACCCACTCGGAAAAAGTTTCACCCACTTCGTTGGGGTTGACCATGGGCAGCCCGAAAGACCATCTCAGCCAGCCTCCACCGCAAAACGTCATTGGCCAGTAACTTGTAAAAATTAAATTTGTATCAGTTCACAATCATGATATCGCGATTTCCTTGAGAACCACTGGGTAAAACTTTGACTACCGACTCCATGACCAATAACAACACTAAACTGCATGTCTGGCAGGGATCCGGTAATCGGACCGCTCGAGTCATTTTCTAATCGACGCCCTCTGACCGAGCGGGGCCGCTCGTGTTGTTTTCAAACGTGAAAAACACACTTTCACGCCCGGCGGGACCGCTCATGCCATCAGCCGAATGCCCAGCTCTGTGAACTGTCCATTACAACTTTCATTAAAACCTTGTTTTCCTAATGTACGCCCAGCCTCCTTCTGGATCATATACACATATACATCAGTGGGCGCACCCGGGAAGAGCACAATGAGCGATTAGTAGAAGTTTTGAAGGTGTTGAGTGACGCGGGATTGCGTGTGAAGCCTCAAAAATGCTCATTTGGCCAAAAATCGATTCAGTACCTGGGACATGTTTTTGATGAACAAGGCGTTCACACGACAGACAAGCATATTGCAGCCATTAAGAATGCCCCTAGGCCAAATAACCAAACAGAGTTGAGAGCGTTTTTGGGCATGGTAACCTTTTACCTAAAGTTCATACCGCGCGCTGCAGAGCTGCTCAACCCCTTATATAGATTGCTGAAGAAAGACGTCAAATGGTTTTGGTCACCGCCATGTGAAAAAACTTTTTCAACTGTTAAGCAATATCTGGTATCCAAGCCCATGCAAGTATTGGCCCACTTTGACCCTGCACTTCCCATATATGTGACAGTGGACGCCTCCTCCAAAGCAATCGGAGGTGTGTTAGCTCTTAAATATGCAAATGGTAGTGAGCGCCCTATTGCCTACTTTTCAAAAACTCTTAGTGAGACTCAGAAAAAATATCCATCGATAGAGCGTGAAGCCCTTAGTATTTTTCACGCTATAAATCATTTCAAGGATTATTTATTTTGTAAGCGCTTCACACTTGTCACAGACCACAGACCGTTGTTATACATATTTGGCGACCACAAAGGACTGCCCGTTTTTGCTGCCAATCGTCTACAAAGATGGACATTTATTCTATCAAACTATGATTTCAAAATAAAATGTGTTCGCTCTCAGGAAATTTTGCAGACTACTTGTCGCGCATCGAAATTCCTGGAAACTGTACAACATCTGATCCTGAAAGTGAAATAGGGTACTTGAATTTTATCCATGAAAGCTGTTCATTTAGAATTGATTGGAAACAAGTAAAAAGGGAATCGAGAGTGAACCCTGTTATATCCAGGGTGATCCATGCAGTTCAGCAGGGAGGAACTTTGCCTAGCACCGTGGATGCGGCATTTAGGCAACGTGTGCCCCAGTTAACTGTGGACACAGTTGCCTCATGTGGGGCTACCGTGTCGTTATTCCGGAAAAGTTCCGTAGAACGGTCCTCGGTATGCTCCATGATCAGCACCTGGGCATAGCAAAGATGAAGGGTTTGGCACAATGTTACTTTTGGTGGCCCAATTTGGACCGAAGTATTGAAAACATTGCCCGAACATGCGAAGTCAGCTGCCAAACCCGTGGCTCCCCGCCAAAAGCTGTGTTGAGGCCGTGGCAATGGCCAAGACATCCTTGGACGCGCCTTCACGTCGACTTTCTGGGGCCAATAAACAGCAATATCATAGCGTTGGTGATAATTGATTCCACTTCTAAATGGATCGAAGCCTTATTTGTGCATGCAATGACAGCTGCTGCTGTCATTGAAAAATTGGTTGAGGTGTTTTCCAGGTTCGGATTGCCCAGAGCCATTACTACTGATGGTGCTAAATGTTTTGTGGGCAACGAATTTTCAGCCTTCCTGAAGAACCTAGGAATCCAACATTTGGTGGGTCCACCGTTCCACCCTCAAATCAATGGTGAGGGAGAGGCAGCAGTAAAAATAGTGAAAAATCACCTTATGAAGTAACTGAGACATTCGTGTGCTACATTGTCAATGGCTCTAAATAAATTTTTACTACTCTATCGGAACTCACCTCACACCACTACCGGCGAAACTCCAGCAAATATGCTTATCAAAAAAACACCAAGAACTGTTTTTGACCTACTGAGACCATCCATCGACGACCACGTGGAGGCCCAACAGAGTACAATGATTGAAGCAGGTGGAAGGCGGGCAGTTGCCTGGTGATCTCGTTTGGGCTAGAGACTACCAACTCTCTTCAGAAAAATGGGTTAAGGCTCAGGTAAAAGAAGTTTTGGAGCCCAGGTCTATTCGGTAACAACACTGGAAGACCACATGACCTGGACGAGACACCTGAACCAGCTATGGAGGAGTTTTCCAGAGACACAGGATGCAAGTGAGCCATTGACTTCATCGAGCACACCTCCAAGGCCAGACGAGCACCAGCAATAGACCGTGCCTACAGACTTCCCACGCCCAGATACAAGCCCAACACAATCGCCACACCCGCCTGCAACTCCTCCGCCACAAGCTGCCTGTTCACCAACAAATGTCACTCCAGGAGAATCCAGCACACCCCGCCGCTCCAAGAGGGTTGTAAGAAAGCCACATCATTTCACCTTTAGTGACTTCGAGTGAGGTGGTGCTTCTTTATAATTCCTTACACGATTATTATTAGTACTTCTGTTTGGTTAACTAAATAATTTACCACCCATTTCATTTTTTTTAAGGGAGGAGATGTTGTATGCTCTATAATATTTGTTACATCCATGCGGGGATAACCTGCGCGACGCGTTAACCTACCGGAAAAAAGAAAAGGTAACGCTAGCATGTGCTATTCATTTTGTAAAGACGTCGAGTACATGAGTATAAATTTATTTTCAAATTATTAAAGAAGTATATTCTGTCTTTCGGAGTTCTCTTATTTTGAAAACACCTACACTATTCATGAAGCATAACGTTTGTTCAAGTTACAAGAAATCTATGTTCAGGTTACAACAACCTATCAACAAAACAACTACATCAAGGAACAACTAATTCGACTTCATACAGCCATCCGTGATTATAATCAGGTGTTCCCTAGCAATGATATCTGGGCCGGACTTATATCGTTCCATTCACGAGCTTCCATTCGGAGCTTTTCGGTGCAAACGGACGGTTGGTCGTACAATGCTCCGGGTGGTCTCAAAAAATTCTTTAGTTCGAGATCAACGTAAAAACGTAAAAAACCATACTCTTCTATTGAAAGTTTTCGAGCTGAGCGTTCTGAAAATTTCATCCCCCTTTTTTCACCCCACGTGCGTGACTGACAGTAACGCCGAGCTTCGTGTACAGCTAGATGCCAAATGGGATCTACAAACCAATTCATTAATTTTGGTTCATGGTAACTAAAAAAGTTCGAAGTATGGCGTACGGCGGACGGGCAGACAATTTTTTTATAATACATATTTACCTTTTATTTAAAATATATCTTCGGTATGTAATTGTGAATCATTTAGTTAATTTCCTTGGTCCATCTCCACTTGTTTATTTCAATTTTTTGCCAACTGACCCTGAGACCCTTGTACAAGGAGTAATATAAAATAAGTTAAACATAAATATAATAATTATTATATAAAATAATAATAGAAATAATTATATAAAATAAGTTTTAGTGATCACGATTTGGCACTAGACAAATGACTTGTAAGTGTGGGTCTAGATATATCTGACAGTGGACGACCGGTGTTGCGGAGTTCTGCAATATGTTTATAAGACGGCAGTCGTCCGGTTCGAGAAACACACAGGGCCGGATCTGGACTTCATTCTACTGGATGAGGTACTTTCTTCTCCAGTCATATCTATAGTTAGAACATTAATCTTTCAAATATTTATAAATGCCTAGTCTAGGGACCTATAATGATTTGATATTGATATGAAATTATACATGGAATTGATAATTTGATTGATTGTGACCAGACTCATTATATATTTTCTTAAACTTAAGCGATCAAATGTGAAGGTACCTAATTGCTTATTTAAAATTCACATTTGTCTCTATTTATACCTCCTACTACCTAGGTTCTATATCTTCAAGTTACTTCCTCATATTATTGTAACAGTTAACCGCTGACGATCCTTTTAAACCAAAGCGTATCATGTTTTTGTTCTCTTCTCTTTCTTTATGTACTGTTAAATATACAATAAACATGTTTGTCGTGAGTCCCTCCCGGGAACACTCCTATCATATTAAGTTCTCACCAATATCCAAACGCCAAACTAAAGCTCCGTAAATAAAGATATGAGTGGGGACAGGCGACAGAACCCAGGGTTACTCAACCTGGGGCCCCACTACCAGCTCCCTGCAAGGAGCTGGAGGGAGAGGCCCCCAAGTACTATAAAACCCCGGATCCTGGCGCTCAAGCTTCATTCGACACTTCCTCTAACCAGCTCTCTCTTCTCTCTCTTACCTTCCCTCTCAGATGATCGGTTGACTACAGCCGCCTGAGAATTTCACCTCCTCTCTCCTCCTCCTTGTCTAGATGATCGGTTGAATACAGCCGCCTAGACAAGGGACCTCTCCTTTCCTCTCCTTTACCTAGATGAACGGTTGACTACAGCCGCCTAGGTAAAATTCCCTCATCCACCTCTCTCTCCTCCAAAGTCGTAGATGTTCGGTTGACTACAGCCGCCTGCGACTTTTCCTCCTTTTCTCTCCTTTACCTAAATTCACTCACTCACCTTCCTTCCACGCCACCGTGATGAGAATTTTAAATTCATCACAGTGGTGAACCCGACGTTCACTCAACCTTCTTCCTTCCCACCTTCCCGCCTCATGTGTCGCCCCAGTATAGTTCGGTGTCCCAAATTTTAAATTCAAATTTCAACAGTCAGTGTAAATTCGCAATTCTTGGCCCAACCTCACCACTCAACTCTCAACTCAACGCACCTCCGCTCCCGCCGATTGCGAATTTCAAAATTCAAAACCACGTCAAATTTTTGAATTTTAGTTACAGACATGGACCCGAACTCACCGACGCCGCCGCTCCTCCGGCCGTCCCTGCTGCAGCCGCCGACCGCTGCGACGACGGACGCCGCCGACAACCCCTTCACCAGCCTCTCACCACCCGCATCCGCAGCAGCCACCGCCGCCGCCGCCGCTACGGCCGCGACCGCCGCCGACGTCATGACTACGTCCGCTGCGTTCCCTCTGTCGCTGCCCCCCTTCTACACGCACGACCCCGCGCTGTGGTTTTTCCAGGTGGACGCTGCGTTTTCGGCCGCCAACATCCGCAGCCAGAAGACGAGATATTCCCGGATCATTTCGTTGCTACCCTACGAGATCCTGCTTCAGACTTCAGATATCTCCCCCGACGCCGCCGCTGCGTACGACGACCTCCGCAGCCGCCTCATCAACACCTACCAGCCGTCAAAAATCGCCCGAGTCGCCGCCCTCTCCCAACCTCAACACCTCGGCGACCAGAAGCCCTCCCACCTCTACCGACGGCTGCGGCACCAGCTGCACGGCATTATGACCGCCGACATCGCACGCACGTTCTGGTTGCGTGCCCTCCCCCACCCCATCCAGATGGCCCTGGCCAGCCATCTCGACGGTCCCGACGAGCCCCTCCTGCGACTTGCGGACACCGTTCACGACTTGGCCGCAGCGGCCGCCGTCAGCGAAGTACATACGCCGCGTCACCCCCCACCGCTACGGGACCGCACCAAGTCCCGAGACCGCGGCCGGCCCCCCTCCCTCGACAGACGTCGACCGACTTCGGCGGATCGCCGACGCGACTCTTCCGCCGACCGCCGTCGCCAGCGCTCACCCGAGCGCCGCGACTCATCCCCTCCTCGCCAACGCAGAGGACGGTCCCCGGCCGCTGCACGCCCCTCCACCTCGACCCGCCCCACCAACACCACCTACCTCCCTGCGGACCCCCCCCACCGTTGTTTCTATCATGTCAACTTCGGTGGGGAGGCCCGCAAGTGTCAACCCCCCTGCTCCTTCGCCCCTAAGCAGGGAAACGCAGACGCCCGCCGGTAAACCCGGCGGGCCCCCCTCCTCGCCAACACGGGGGGGACCGTGAACAACCCCCCCCCGCCCGCATTCACACCACCACCACAAAACCCCGCTACCCCTCCTACGCCGCCGCCACGGCTGCCAACCTCCTGGCCGCGCCTGCCAGCACCGCCGAAACCCTCACCCCACCATCAACCGTTCCCCCACCTCGGAACGGGCCCCCCACGCCCGCCTCCAGGGCAGCCACCCTTCCGGCCACCACTCACGCCGCCGCTCCCGTTCCCCCACCCCGGAATGGCCCCTCCACGCCCGCCTCCAGGGCAGCCACCCTTCCGGCCGCCACTCACGCCGCCGCTACCGTTCCCCCACCACGGAACGGCCCCTCCACGCCCGCCTCCAGGGCACAACCCCCTCCGGCCACCACTCACGCCGCCACTACCGTTCCCCCTCCCCGGAACAAATCCAAACCGCCTCCTACCACAAGGATCAGCCCCCCTGCCGACTCCACCGTTCCCCCCCTCCGGAACGGCAAGAAGCCACCCCGCGTCTCCTTCGAAGCGGACCAGCCAACGCTGGCGCAAATACCCACCTCTGCAATCCTACAAAACGCCCTGCCTACCCACCAGCGACTTTTCTTGCGCTGCAGGAAAACGAATGTCCCTTTCTTGGTGGACACGGGGGCGGCGCTGTCCATATTCCCCAATAACATCCTCCGTCGTCAGGCGCGCTGCCACCGGCAACTTCTCTACGCCGCCAACGGTACCACCATCCCCTCGTACGGGACGTACCGCTCCTCCGTTTACATGAGCGGACTCGCGTACGAGTGGGACTTTACCGTGGCGGACGTGGAGAAGGCGATCCTGGGGGCCGATTTCCTCGCGTATTTCGGTCTCCAGGTCGACGTCCGGAATGCGCGCCTGATAGACCCCGCCACAAATAAACCCATACCCGGATTTATACATGCCATCAACCACCCCCCCACACAATTTGAACGCCTACTCCTCAACTACCGCCCCCAGCACCGCCCCTCTGCCCACATCTCCACCGTCCAACATCATATTGAGACTTCCGGCCCCCCCATCACAGCGAAAGCCCGACGACTCCACTCCCTTCAACTATCAAAAGCCCGACAACATTTCAACAAGCTCATAGCCGACGGTATCGTCCGCCCCTCAAAATCCCCTTGGGCTTCTCCCCTCCACATCGTGCAGAAGCCCAATGGGGATATCCGCCCCTGCGGGGACTACCGGCGCCTCAATACTAAAACCACGCCGGATCTTTACAACGTCCCCCACCTGCGGGATTTCTCGTCACATCTACATGGTGCTACTATTTTCTCTACACTCGACATTTCAAGGGCGTTCCACCACATTAACATTCACCCCCCCGACGTCCAAAAAACCGCCATCATTACCCCGTTCGGACTATTCGAATACGTGAAAATGGGCTTCGGGTTGAGGAACGCTGCACAGACGTGGCAGCGCTATATGGACAGCATCCTGCGAGGCCTACCATTCGTCTTTTGCTTCCTCGACGACGTCCTGGTGGCCTCCAGGACGCCGGAAGAACACCTCAGCCATCTCCAACAGATCCTCGACATCTTCTCCACCGAGGGCCTCCTGGTTAACGCGGACAAGTGCGTTCTCGGCCAACCCTCGGTCCGCTGCCTCGGCCACCAAGTATCTTCCGACGGCATCAAGCCCCTCCCGGACAAGGTCCACGCCATCATTGACTTTCCACAACCCCGCACTGTCACGGAACTCCGCCGCTTCCTGGGTATGTTAAATTTTTACCGCAGACACATAAAACACGCAGCACAACATCAACAACCACTCATACACGCCATCCCCCAACCCTCCAAAAAAAATGACAACCGCCCCATCACCTGGACCCCCCAACTTTCCGCCTCTTTCAAAATTTGCAAACAGGACCTAGTAGACGCCGCTCTATTAGCCCATCCCGACCCTCACGCTCCCCTTTCCATCACAACCGATGCGTCCGATTGGGCCATCGGGGCAGTGCTCCACCAGCACACCGGCGCCACCCCCCAACCCATTGGCTTCTTTTCAAAAACGTTATCCCCCACCCAAAAAAATTACTCTACCTTCGACAGAGAACTCCTCGCCATCCACGAAGCCATCAAGCACTTTCGTGACTTCGTGGAAGGCAGGCAGTTCTCTGTCATTACAGATCACAAGCCCCTGACCCACGCCCTCCTTCAGAACCGTAAATCCGCCTCCCCGCGTCGCCTCCGGCAACTCGAGTTTATCGGACAATTCACGTCCGATATCCGATACTTGCCGGGGGCTGACAACTGCGTGGCGGACGCGCTCTCCCGACCCACCCCTACCCCCGCGCCGGTGGCGGAGTTGCTGCCATTCCCCTCCCCACAATCCCTCAAAACCAAACAAGATCCCACCTCTGACCCCGCCCTTTCCAACCTCATTTCCGCTTCCAAGTTGGAACAACTGCCTCCCCTCGACCTCTGGTGCGACGTGACGGCCGATTCACCGCGCCCCTACGTCCCACCAGGGTTGAGGCGGCAGTTGTTCCTCCATTACCATTCTCTTCACCATCCTGGCATTCGGGCGAGCCGGGACCTCATCAAAACGCGGTACTTCTGGCCCCATATGAATACAGATATTCGTAACTGGGTTCTGGGGTGCCAGAAGTGCCAGCGTTTCAAAGTCTCGGCCCACCCCCATGTCCCCCCTCAACCAATCCCCGACTCCCTCCCGTGGGAGCATGTACATTTGGACCTAGTGGGCCCCCTTCCCCCATCCGAGGGGAAGAAATACTGCCTCACAATGATCGACCGTGCCACCAACTGGGTTGAGTGCATTCCGCTCGCCCACATCACCGCGGACACCGTCGCAACGGCTTTCCTCGCTCAATGGGTTAGCCGTTACGGTTGTCCGCGAACAATCACGGTCGATCAGGGGAGGCAGTTCGAATCGGCCCACTTCTCCGAATTGCTACGCTCCCTCGGGATCCAGAAAATCCACACTACCCCTTACCATCCCCAATCCAACGGGAAAATAGAGCGGTGGCACTCGGTCCTGAAACAAGCCATTTCTACATCAGCCAATTCCCCCTCCTGGACAAAATCGCTCCCCTACATTTTGCTCAGCCTTCGAACATCAGCCCGTCCTTCAGACCAAACCAGCCCCGCACAAAATGCCTTCAAAGACCCACTACGTCTACCAGCCGACATTTTCACCCCAAATCACACACCGTCAATTAACAGGGAACCGCTACACTCAACAACACCGACAAACGACACCACTTATCCCAAACGCTTTTTCACCACCACACACATGTACCTGAAGGAGCCCGGCATCCATAAAACTTTCCAACCACTTTATGCCGGGCCCTTTCAAGTCGTCCGCACAACACACACCACCGCAACCCTGTTAATTGACGGCAAACCACATACAGTCCCGTTAGCCAGGTGTAAACCCGCACCTGTGCTAACCCAACCCACTAACACTATCAGTCTCCCGCCGTCCGTTCGCAATGTCGCACCTCTTCCCGCTGCACCCGTCACCTCCGTCGCCGTTTCCGGATTTCGATTCGGATCCGGAAATGGCGGCGATTCTCCGGGACGTTTTCGTCCCGGAACCGCTCTCCCCCCTACCCCCTTCGCCCGGGCCGACTTCACCGCTTCCGTTCGTCCCGCTAAGGATCTCCGGACTACCTCCCCGGCCCCGGCGATGGAAGTACCCCCAGTGGAAAATCCTGCGCGAATTTCGCACGGCCCAGGCCACGGGGGTACACCCTCCCTACTCCCCCACGGACCCGTTAATGTCCTCCATCCTTCGCGAGTTCCGCCTCGCGGAACTCATGCCCCCCCCGCCCCCCGTTCAAATCAGCATTCCCCCAATCAATTTCGACCCCCCACCCCCCGTTCAATTCACCAACCCCCCAGTAAATTCACCCCCCCCCCAATTTTACCGCCCCCACCATTTTCAATTTTCGACCCCCCCACGTCTGCTTCTCCCCCTCAAACACCCCCTCCCCCCCCTCCGTCGCCGGGGATATCCACGATAGCTTCCGCCGGGACGAAACGGCCCGGGCGGCGAAACGGACGGAGGGAGCGTCCCCACGTTCCCCACGTCCCGGCGGCCGAATTCCCCGCCCCGCTCTGAGCAATCACGGCGGGGCCTTGAGATTCCGGAACAGTGCTAGTGTCTTCTTAATCCACTCGCACTGTACCGGAACTCGGAGCCCCGCCGGGCCCGCCTCGCCACGAGCTACGGGCACACACCACCCCCGCACACTTCACTCACACACTCACCGTCACTCACCACACCCAACACACACCCAGGAATCGGCGGTTTTCCAACACCCCGTTCCACTTTGTCCCCCACATTTGCACGGATATTGTGAATGTTGTAAATATTGCATTTATTGTAAATATTGTAAATCTTGTAAATATTGTAACTGTTGTACGCCCTGTAAATATTGTCAATCCTCCTCATCTCGCCCTCGCCGATCACTTTCGTAAATGCCAAATGTTTATGAATCCTGACCAAAACTCCCATCATCCTGTAAATACTCTCACCACCCTTGTCATCCCAGCCTTGTACATATTCATCAACTCATCCTACTTATTTGCTATTATGTTTACTTCTTGTACATCCCACTTATTTTCTATTATGTTAACCTACCTACGCTTCTTATCCTACGTCACTACTACTATGTACATACTACCTATACTGCCTGTACCGTTTACTCCTAGAGTTAAGAACCGCCTTCAGCTCAACCCTTGTTTGCCTTGGCCCTCAGCCCCTGTCAACCTTGCGCCCTCAGCTCCACCTCTTGTTTGCCGTGGCCCTCAGCTCCTGTCATCTTGCGCCTTCAGCGACCACCTCTTGTTTGCCGTAGCCATCAGCTCCTGTCATCTTGCGCCTTCAGCACCAATATTGGTTCAAACTGGGGGGACCTCTGTCGTGAGTCCCTCCCGGGAACACTCCTATCATATTAAGTTCTCACCAATATCCAAACGCCAAACTAAAGCTCCGTAAATAAAGATATGAGTGGGGACAGGCGACAGAACCCAGGGTTACTCAACCTGGGGCCCCACTACCAGCTCCCTGCAAGGAGCTGGAGGGAGAGGCCCCCAAGTACTATAAAACCCCGGATCCTGGCGCTCAAGCTTCATTCGACACTTCCTCTAACCAGCTCTCTCTTCTCTCTCTTACCTTCCCTCTCAGATGATCGGTTGACTACAGCCGCCTGAGAATTTCACCTCCTCTCTCCTCCTCCTTGTCTAGATGATCGGTTGAATACAGCCGCCTAGACAAGGGACCTCTCCTTTCCTCTCCTTTACCTAGATGAACGGTTGACTACAGCCGCCTAGGTAAAATTCCCTCATCCACCTCTCTCTCCTCCAAAGTCGTAGATGTTCGGTTGACTACAGCCGCCTGCGACTTTTCCTCCTTTTCTCTCCTTTACCTAAATTCACTCACTCACCTTCCTTCCACGCCACCGTGATGAGAATTTTAAATTCATCACAATGTTCATTCATTCATTCATTGTCTTGTCGTCTCATTGACTTTTGCTCTGATGATTTCATTTAGCTCTCTCTCCGAATACGCTACTATTTTGTGAGCCTTAAAAATTTCGTCCGCCAAAGTACTAAAAAAACTCAGTCGGTGTTAGTAGCCTGTGTCTTGGAACATTAAAACCAGTCTGGTTTTTGATAGCTTGGGAATTCACTGTGTAGGTAGTTATTATCGTGGCTACGTTTTCGAAACTAAGTTTCGTGTCCCTGTGCGCCGCTATCATAGTTTTGAGCTACGCGAATTTAGGCTCGAATGCCAATTGAAGCAACATCGTCCAATTTGCTTAACGCAATCAAAAACCTGAGGACCGACAATGGATTCTTCTTATTCATTTGCTACGTCTTCCTAGGAAGTTAGCCACCAGCTGCACGATTTTTCGCTTATAGGTACACGGCAATCCGAAATAGGTCTCTATGGAGCTCAGACCAAAACTCTGTCGAAGGTTCTTTAATCATGACGTTCTCCTCCGCCCACGCCCCAGTCTGTCAACGATTACCCCCTGCATAATCACTTGAACTTGCAATTATGCTTCACCATCCGCTTGTCGTACTGTATAGTGCTTTGGGGGAATTATACTCATTCTGAAGCCATTGTCAATGAAAATGGCTGTGCTACAGTTGTCTGTGATTGGCACTGTGCACTTTGACCCAGAGCCAACTGGATGGTTCAAACTATGGGACTGGCTGCACTCAGGCACTTTCATGCCTTCGTGGGTTAGAGCGCCCCAGCGTTGATGGTTCAAATCCCACTGGTGCAACATTCTTCTTGAATGGTTTATTGATCGCCTTCCTGATCATCCCTGTGGGACATGTCCTTCTAACGAACGACTCAGATCTAATTTATCTGATTATTTATAGCCCTGTAGAGCCAACTGGGAACAGTTCAAATTAGTCGTCAGTAGTATTAATGAATGGAGTTGAACTTCTGGGCGTTCTGACTGCAACTACCTTGTAGCACAAAGGTAGAGCACCCCAGCGTATATTGGGCGATAGCAGGTTCAAATCTCACTGGTGCTACAACTTATCCTCTTAATTTTGTCCACTTCGCTCTCTTACATAATTAGGTATTCTGTTCAGTACTTACTTATAATTGGTTTTCGACATTTTCCGCTCTAAGCAGTGTTGGTAAGCCGCGTTTAGTCGAATTGGTAGTAGGTATTTCTAGTTCTTTCCATGTTGTTAGAATTATACGGAGCTGTATAAGTTCGTAGCCGTAAGCTCAAAAGAACTCGAGGTCTGCATATTCATAGTTGTTGTTCTTTACGTTTTCGTTTTTCTGCAGGAGAACATTGTTTAGAGCCCGTTTAACGGTTGAGAACAGAACTCCTGAACAATGGCCGTCCTTGGGTGTGTGGAATTCCACATTTCCTGGGTTTGTCATTCAAGACAGACTCTCATCTGTTCATAATCATGGGAAACCATCAGTATTGTAGACATTTCACTCGTATTGTCATTTATTCCGTTCTTTAGATATTGAGCTCCCCTGTGTTCTTTCTAAATTGTCTGACAATTCGTGCATTTTGCGGGTTATCAAATTTAAAAGAAATTTACCTAGTGGGCGAGCAGTGTGGCTTAGCTCCATCGTTAAACTAATTTTTACAATCAGCTAGTGTGCCCAGAATGTTTACTCATATACAGGATGACCTATACGTCAATGAACCACTACCTTATCCCGAACAAAGTGAAATCAGAATGTTGGCCACATATCCAACATGTTTAAATATTTTTGTGCTTACGCAGGCCTTCCATTCCTCCAATCGTAAAAATGTTATACTTACAGGAGCCTAACTACAGTAAACTTGAAATTACACTGGAAATCGGTTCCTAAAACAAATTCGGCGTTACTGAACTTAAATGTGTCATGTTTGAGCAGACGCTGCTACCATTCTGATTACGCTGAAATTCATATTGGCTGTCAGGACTCCTAAATTCAGAATTTCCGTAAAAAATGAGTTTCGTGAGCATCGCTTGGAATTCGTTTGGATTGTTCTGCTGTTTACCATGAGTTGTGACAAGCAGACTACGCAGACCTGCCACACACTGACAATACCAGGCCCACACTGACTGACACCCAACTTTGTTCCTCGGTGTAAGAAGGACATTTTTTCGGGTTCTTGCTGTTCCTTGATCTTTGGTATTGAGGCGGCGAAAGTGGAGGCAGAACTCATTGCGAGACTGCTAGTTCTTGAGTAGGCAGGTCAAAAACTATCGGAAACTTGAATCGAGTTGGTATGTGAGCAGGTACGTTCATGATATGCTGCTTTCTACACGGCTGGTGCCGTCGCTTACAGTGATCGAATTGGAACCTACGGGAAACAATCACTATACGCGACCTATCTCTATAAGCGACTTCCACTGTGGGTACAGGTGTATATGGGCGTACATTAGGAAAACAAGGTTTTAATGAACGTTGTAATGGACAGTTCACAGAGCTGGGCATTCTAACGCTTCCCAGCATGCATGTACTCGAATGTTTGCTTCAAGTGAAGAAGAACATCGGCCTTTTCACCAAAGGATCTGACCAGCACAGATTGGTACCTACCCTACAAGAGGACGCAGTGACGCCCTTCAATCCTCTGAGCAACCCGTCCACCACCTTTTGGAATTCTAGCGGAGCTGGAGAGATACCAAAGCAAACTCTGGTATACTGATACAATCCCAAATGTGTGTTGTCGTCAGTTCTCTAGACATATCGTCCAACACCAGCTGCTGGAACGCATCCCGCAGGTCAATTTTGGAAAAATATTTTGCTCCTCCGAAATTGCTGCACAAGTGGTCGATTTTAGGTAGGGTATATTTCATTTCTTCCAGAGATGGATTCAGAGTGAGTCTAAAGTCGCCACAGATGCGTACCGATCCATCCGCCTTTAGCACAGGAACAATGGGAGTTGCCCACGAAGAAGTTTCAACTGGCACTAAAATTTTTGAATCGGTTAGCCTCTTGATTTCTGACTCAACGCGCTCCTTCAATAGTAAGGGAAGAGTTTGAGCTTGGTAGAACTTGGGAACTGTACCTGGCTTAGTTTTCAGAGATACCTTATATTTGTTGAAGCGAACCGCCGGGTGTTTGCTGAACTGCAATTCTCCCTTGTACCTCACTTGCATCCGGAGTTTACCGAGGGGTACTATTGGTTGTCCGACATAGTCCGTTAGTTTTATGTCACTGGGATCCAAACCACTGTTCGGGAAATATTCGGCATAAAATTTATCCGATATCACATTGTATAAGGATCCTGTGTCGATATCAAAAGGTATATTGGCTGCGTGATTTTATATGGGTCTGTGGTCGGGTTTTGGCAACTGTCGGTCAGCATACAGAAAACGGAATCACTCAGTGAAATTTCACTATTTTCGTCTCCTGTCAGTGTCTCGTTGTCGTGACAGAGAAACTTGTGATTACGAGGGTTCTTTTTGGCTTTACATACAGGGGATAGGTGACCCACCTGGTTGCAAGTATGACAGGTATACGTTTTAAATTTGCATATGTCCGAATCGTGATTGTTACGACCCCAAACCCCACAATTCTTTTTAGCCAATTTAATTAGAGGAGGATTTTGCCTTCCCCTCGGTTTGCAGGAAATCTAAAGGCTCCGATTTTGCGTGTGGTGAGTCTACAACCATGAGCTTTCATACTGCATTCCTTAGAAAGAGCTAAATTTAAAGCCTTGTCGAATGTGAAGTCCACAGCTGTTGCGTCTTCTTCCGCTAATCGTTCAAATACTCTTCCTTCGCGTACCCCCATAATGAAGAAGTCCCGCAACATGACGGGAAGTTCGGAACCGAAGGAACATTTTGTCGCTAGCCCTCGCAATCTGGCGGAAAAGTCCGAAAGTGACTCGCCAATATCTTGTTTGGCAGAGTAGAAATCTCGGCGGGCGACAAAAAATGACTTGACTGGCTGAAAATGTGCCGTCAGTTTCTGCGAAAGTTCGTCGAATGTCATATCTGTCGGGTCCATGGGCAAACAAAGGCTGTAGAGTAGACTATAGGTGGTATCACTCAGGGAAGCAAGTAGGTACGATTTCCTAACACCCAGATCTCGTTCCCGATAAACTTCAAATGTCTGCTTCATCCGGATTAAGAAAATTTTCCACGTAGGTACCTGTTTCGTAATTGAACATTACCGGGGGCGGCAAACCACGATCCCTTATCACTGTCTCCCTCGGCGATGTCCCTGCTTGCTGCAATGGGTTCGTTGGCTGTGACATCTTGCTAGTAGAGCCGAACCGTCGCCAGTGTAGGTGTTTTCAAAATAAGAGAACTCCGAAAGACAGAATAACTTCTTTAATAATTTGAAAATAAATTTATACTCCTGTACTCGACGTCTTTGCAAAATGAATAGCACATGCTAGCGTTACCTTTTCTTTTTTCCGGTAGGTTTCCCGCATGGATATAACAAATATTATAGAGTATACAACAAATAGCAATAAATAATTAATTATTGAATTATTGAATCCTACTCATTTTTATGAAACTGTAATTCCCGGGCCGGCTCCAGTACTCGACTTAGGCTGTCCTGGGGGGGGGGGGGGGGGGGAGCACGAGGGAAGGTATTGACCACAGAAAACAGTGATCTACGCAGAAGGGGCATCCATACAGGTAAACATATTGGTTTATTATACTGTGAATAACAGACCTATCGCTCAGCTAACATTTTTTTGAACTCCCCCTCAAAAATAAAAACGATTGATAGAGGGTGCTTAAATTCCAACAATGCAGTGTCCGTCCACTGCACGCCGTAGCATCCATATCTACTTTATTTTCTGTCTAAAAAATTTGTTCTTTCGCACAAAGGCCGAATTTAGGCCCTAGTTGTGTTCCAAAACTTTGCAGCCCGATCGGAATATACCCAAGAGAGTGTTATGGGTGAAAAATCTGTGTAAAAATATGTTTGTTTTTTTTCATAAGCGCATGTGAGGTATAATTTTTCCATGTTTTTTAGGGCGAGGAGATCGAATATGAAGTCGATTTTGACGAGCAAGCGAAGAACTGAAGTTCTAACAAAGACTTAAATTTACCATAAATTTTTTTCTAAAATCGTTGTTCTTTCGCGCAAAGGCTCCATTTGGGTTAGTTGTGCTCCGAAGCTCGGCAGAAACAGTGGTCTACGCAGAAGGGGCATCTATAAAGCTAAGTAATAAACCGCTGTGTAATAATTTGAAGCGTTTTTCTGTTAGTGGAAGGGTTTTTGTTGATAGGGAGGCTTCGATCCGGACGTTGAAGGTCCCTGTGTTTGTGGTCTGTTTTCCAAATACTTTTTCTTAGTGGGGGGAACTGTATTAGTTCGTTGCGTATAGGACGTTACACAGAACATTGTGTATAGTGTGTATAGCATACACACATAATGATGTATGTAGCATCGTTAAGATCCTTGGGTCCTTTCGTTATGAGGAGCCGTCCGATGTCCTTATGAAGGCCCATAAGGAAGCCGCCGAGTGCGGTCCGTTCCATCAACTTCATGGTAGTATGGGCATCAAACTCAAGCCCTTGTCGGAGTCTACCTACCAATTCTAGGATGAGCTCCTCATCTCCTTTGTCACTGAAGTTACCGAGTAGAGCTGTTTTGATTTCGGCCCAATTAGTTGGGTTATTACAAATTCCGATGGCAGCTTTGCCTTTGAACTTTGCCCGTATATTGTTAAGTATAACTTTATTTTGGTAACACTCTAGATCATCTTCGTCATAGAAGTGGCCGATGAGCTCCTCACTTCGCTCGATGAATTGCAAGAGCAATTCGGGCTCTCCACTGAATTCGGGTATCCCACTAAAATCCATTTTAGGTTTAGGGCGCACCGGAGTTGGAGGCCTTACAGCAGCAGTCAGTTCTTGTAACTGTGCTGGGGTTAATGTGAGGTATTGTGGCTGATGCGCCATGTTTTCGGGCGTTGATATTACAAGAGAGCTACTTGGGTTATCTGGAAAGGGGCCGTCGCTACGAGGAATGTTAGGTGTGAGAAGATAGTGTAATAGATAACGTCTGTTACTTACAGAAGAGTAAGGGCGATCATGGTGCCTCGCAGATTTGGACGGTCTCTTTGTTGACGTATGAAGCTCCTTGGCTGGTTTTCTGTGGTTTCTGCCGGTCATTTTGAACGTCGCTGCTGTTTAATTCCGGAGTTTTCCAAATTAGTTCGAACGCGTCGTGAATTATTAAAATAACCCAATATCAATTATCATCGACAGCGCCCAACCGACTGCGGCAAAAAAAACTGGTGGACATAATTTTGCGTTTTCAAAAATAATTTATTTCACAATGAACAATTATTGAATGTTACGCGACAGAGCTCGAGAACAGAAAAGAGAGCGGTCTTCGATTTGCAGAGAAATTTATACGGGAGGTGAAACGATAGAGGGAAGACAATTCTGCTTACTATTTTAAATAATATTTTCCTCTAATGAATGAGCAACAGAGAGTCGGACAATGGGTTCTTTGATAGATAGATTCTGCTGATGTCTGAAGTGTATTCGGGTGGCAATCTGCCGCAGGAAGTGGGATGAATGCATTCCTGTGTTCTTGTAGTATTCAGATGGTAACTTATAATATATAGGTATCGATCTATATTCAGGGTGGTCCAGAATGAATGGATCACCCTATCTTTCACGTTATTGTGAGGGTTTTGAAAAAATACAGATAAAAGTATTTCCTATTGTTTGATTCTGCATCCAACCATTGCAATTGCTATTTGCAATTTTTGTGAACCGCACCACGGTGGCGCGGTTCACATCAACTTTGTTTTTTCAAACGGGAACTCCCCTTTTTTATTACAGATTCGGACTCTACGCAAAATATCATGAAAATTTAACCCCTCATCCGATTTTTTAAATCATTGGGCGCACACCGTTCAGCGAGTGCGCAAAGATGTGCAACCCAGAGATTACGCAAAAAACGGAATGTTGGGAAACCCCAAGTGCGGCACATGAAATTTAATTATTTTTCAACGCTGATTCACGTGATGCTGTCCGTTTCTTGATTTGACTGATGATTTTGCCGAAAATTCAAATTTCTTGGTAAAAAAAAATCGCAATTTTTTCAGGCATTTTGGCTTTAGTAAACTCGACGTCATGTGATTTATTTTCCCTCTCTCCTTCGCAACACGGGCTTGGGACCGGCTAAGGCGGGCTTAAAAATAAATCCTACTCCTCAAAATAAAATTATTTTCTAAAATATAGAAAAAAGTGTTCTTCTGCACTAATAAAGTCGCCCTTCCAATTACAATGTCTGTTGAATTTAAAGGAAAAATAGAAGAAAAAGGTAAGAATCTTCATTACAGAAGTCGCTCAAACTGTCCACCATTGTCCTCCAGACAGGCTGCAGCTCTACGCTCCCATGCGGTGGTGACTGCTTCCGCGATGGTTACCGGCGATATCGATTCGCAGGCATCGATGATCCGCTGTTGCAGTTCTTCAACACTTGCAATGTGAGGGCGGGCGGCGTCATACACCATGTTTTTCAGATGACCCCATAAAAAATATTCAAGTGGGGTCAGGTCGGGAGAACGGGCTGGCCGAGGAATTCGGCTCCGATTGCCAATCCACTGAGTGCGGAATTGCACATTCAAGTATGGCGAAAAAATCCGTGTGTTGTGGGAGGGCAACCATCATGTTGGAACCACATCACCTGCCTGGTGGCTAGAGGAACGTCCTCCAATAATCCAGGTAGAATCTACGGGAGAAATTGAAGATACCTCTCACCGTTGAAGGTACCACCAGTAAAGAAATGTGGCCCAATGAGGTGGTTGCCTACTAACCCACACCACAAATCTACTGTGTAACGCACCTGGTGCCTGGAGGAAAAATATAATCGGGGATTTTCGGTAGCCCAAGTTCGAAAATTCCATCGATTGAAGAGCCCATTGTTCGTGAATGTGGACTCGTCGCTCCACAACAAACTCGTGGCGAGGTTTGGAAACTGTTCGAGGAGCACGTCCATCTGGGTGAAGAAACTCAGGCGTCTTTCATCATCTCCTTCCCCAGCCCATGTACGACGTGAGGCCTAAATAGCTTCATGTTGTAGGTCCCAAGGATTCTGTGTCCGTGGATTTACTACAACCAATGACTCGAGCCGTCAGACGTTCGGATGAGTGGGGATTTTCCAGTTGGTACAGCAACACCCAGCGGACAGTCGCAGATATTCCGGTTGGAGGACGAACTGCAACATTGCCCGTTCGATGAAACGCCGAACTGTCCGTAGAATCACACGATAATCAACTAGCCGACGATCCTGATTTAACTCTCCATAAGCGACTGCAGTTCTACGAGCATTTTGACGCTGTTCGTATAAAACCTTCAACATATCCGTCATTCTAGTTTGAGTGAAACGCGGCATATTGTACGCACTCGAGGACGTTTATGGAAAGAAAAAAAACATCAAGTGCTTTTCAGGACTGACGATAAAATGGGAGCGGATCTTGGATATTTGATTAAAGCGAGACATGTTGGTTCAAGTTCAACCCACTTCAAGTGAAGCAGACGAGATCTGCGGCCTGAGATTTCAAGAAATCCGTGTTGTTTTCATCCACATGGTTCACCCGACAGTTTGAGCGACTTCTGTAATGAAGATTCTTATCTTTTCTTCTTTTTTTTCCGTTAAATTCAACAGACATAGTAATTGGAAGGGCGACTTTTTTATTTCAGAAGAACATATTTTGTTTTTGTTTTTTTAATTTTTTAGAAAATAATTTTATTTTGCGGAGTAGGATTTATTTTTAAGCCCGTCTTAGCCAGTCCCAAGCCCGTGTTGCGAAAGGGCGAGGGAAAATAAATCACATGACATCGAGGCGACTCGGCCATGTCGGCATCGAGAACCATAAATGCTGGAGTGCCACAGGGAGGCGTGTGGGGACCATTTTGGTACCTTATCTACTTACATGATGCTCCATCCAGCGACGGAATCCTCACAGCTGACTTCGCTGATGACAAGGCGATCCTGAAGTAGGGAGATTCGATTGATGCGGTGAGCCAAGAGATGCAATCACATATCGAACAGACTGCGGACTGGTGTGACCGTTAGCGGATAGGCATCAACCCTCAAAAATCGTCCACGATCCTTTACACACTTCGTCACGTACCTACTCCACACGAATGCACTCACCCTCAATGGAGTGCAGATCCCCGAAACTACATCTACCTATTACTTAGTCAGCAAAGTAAGGACACGGATTCGCCAACTGAAACACCTATTAGACCGTTCACCTCTCTCATTGACTACCAAAAGAATGCTGTACCTAATGCTAATCCGTCCAATATGGCTCTACTCCTGCGAAATCTCGGGCTCAGCCGTGAAAACCCACATAAACAAGCTCCAGGTAACTCAGAACAGAGTGCTGCGCCTCATAACAGGAGCCGAGTGGTTCGTCCGGAATACCACACTCCATAATGACTTGGACATCCCGATTGTGGAAACGGTAATCAGAGAACGCCACGCAAAAATGAATTCATACATATATGGGTCATTCTCATTTGGAATGTACATTTCGTGTCCTCACTCTTCTACAAATCCCACATTCAGGCTTATCCCGGTTTCCTGATTTTTTTCCTTATCTACCAATCCTATTTGACACAAAACACTAAAAAAAACATCAATCGTACGTCTATTCTGGGATTTATTGCCCTTAGAATGAACAAAAGTGTGGTAAAACCTCATGTGTGTTACCGTCCACAGTGACCAGGCGTCCTGTTCTTCAATCGCGTAGCAACAGCATGAATTTAATAGGAGGTTTCTAGCTCATCCTACTCGTAGAGTTGGACATTGGGTTTCAGATTTTTGAAGGCTCGGTCTTGGAAGACATTCTCTATTATTGTGGCGTCATTACAAAGGCGTGTCCATAGGTTTTCAGGATAACTTACCCTCATGTGTGTTACCGATGTTTTGTTGGAAACAATGAAGCCATTTTTGGCGTTAAGCTCTTCCTTATCACTGAAGGAGGTCCACAATCAAGTGTTCGTTGTAATCCTGCAGTGGAAGCTGGGTGGGGGGATTTTACAAACAGTTTCTCCAAAAACCATGACGCGTATTTTTATTCTTCCTCATGTATGTTACCTAAGATGTAACCTTAACAATCAATACTTCAGTTTTTCACTTATTTCCCTCCAATCATAGTGGTATGCATGTTTCATTTGACGTGTGAGTAGGCCTCCTAGCTCGTTTAGGTTAGCTACAAAGTCGTTTTGAAGTAAGATTCTCATGTGTGTTACCGCTCATGTGTGTTACCAATGGTGAAGTAACACACATGAGCTCCTGGTAACACACATGAGGTCCTCACTGACAATATTTTGGAACGTCTGATTTACTTCGAATTTCACATTAGTGGGTCATTGTTTTGGTTAATTTTGAGTTATGTTTGGAACTCGCAATGCCCACTGAACGAGAGAAATCAGAGTAATGTTTTATAGACAGGTAGCGGACGATCAAACAATCAAACACTGTTCACAATAATGACTGATGGCCTGTTGAGTATTCACAGATATTAGAGATACTTCCTAACCCAGCGATGATTCTGAAGGGCCACCGAGTTTTTTACAAATTTCCTAAGAACATTGAAGTCAAAGAACAATAAGACTGATGAGGTGCCTTATTAAGATTTATTTACTCTATTTTCAATTTTAGAAAAGGTACCAAATTTTACATTTATTCTAAGTAAAAAACGCTGCAAATCCCTGCACAACGGTTTATTATTTTGTATAGAATACCCTTCTGTTACAGATCACAGCTCTCTGTATAGATAACCCGTCTATATTATATAATATGTACTAGTTATATACATATTATGTGGATCGCAGACCCTCCGTAGGTTAGTACCTAACCCCGTACTCGTTACGAGGTACCTACCTAAATCACGAGTTAAATGTTGCTAAAATAATACAGCCGATGACAAACAGTAACTAAAAAGGCAAAAAGAAACGCAAATAATGAAGTTTTGAAGGAAAATTGTTGATGTGGAGTGAAATAGATGCCCCTTCTGCGTAGATCACTTTTTTCTGTGGTCAATACCTACCTTCGTGGTAAAGTATAATGCACTGTTGTGCAATAACTTGCCCATTAATAAGACGTCAACGGTTGTTCAAGTTGCAGAAGTACCGATCAACAAAATCCAGCCCCTTCTTGGTAGATGAACCGTTGTGTAATAATTTACCGTTGTGAAATAATTTACCGTTGTGTAATAATTTACCCATCAACAATACTTCAACGTTTGTTCAAGTTTCACAAGTACCTACCTTCAAAATCCAATAGTCCATCACTTATCAAATTAAATAATATCGCAGAACAACCAACTCGAGTTCATACAGCCATCCTTGATTATAATCATGTGATCCCTAGTGATGATATCCCGGCCGGATTTATACCGTTTGATTCACGATTGTGTTGACGAAGCTTTTTGGTGCTTACGAACGGCTGGACGTACGATGCTCCGGGTGGTCTCAAAAAATTGTTTAGCTCAAGACAAATTTAATATCGTAAAAAAAACCATACCCTTCTATCGAAAGTTTTCGAGCTACGGCGTTCTGTAAATTTCAATTCCTATTTTGAACCCCTTAGAGATGACTGACAGTAACGCCGGGCTTCGAGGACCAACTAGACCCCGAACGGAACCTATAACCCGAATTTCATGAAATTTTGAGGGGGGGGGGGGGTTTAGAATTTTTTTTTTCATGCTCAATTCCAATGGTTTATTATTGAAAATAATAAACCAAAAGCAATATTTGAGTCAACATTTAATTCTACGTCAAGTTGCGGGTTAATTTTTTTTTATATTTCGACAAAATGGACAGTTCTGTAATTCTTTTTCTTGAGTTTGAAATAATTATGTTTAATTTTGAATAGCAGTATTATTTACAAAGTTAAATACAAATTCGTTTGCTAGTCGTTTATGTAAATGTTTTTTGTCTGTAACGTTGTTTCCCTTTGAGCGTTTATCTCAGGACACTGTAGCTCATGCGTGTTACCATGTGTGTTACTGTGTCCATTCCATAAAAATTGATATGGAGGATCAGCTATTAAAGTTTTGGTACTACCTCACCTTGATAATAGTAAAGGTAATGGCTATTGAACAGTAGTGAAAGGTTTTTTAGAGTTCATATGGTGTAGTTGAATGTAACCATGAACTGAATGACCAACACAACTCTTAGTGGGTAACACACATGAGATTTATGGTACAAAATCATAGATTTTACGGGTTCTTTACCAGTGAGCTCGAGTTAAATGACTTAAAAGTAGTTCCGCATAGCCCGTTGAAAATAATTTTGACCAACTCGACAGTTTGGGAGGCTTAAAATAATTGTTCAATGATGGTAACACACATGAGGTTTAGGCCACGTTATTTTGCAAACACTAAAGATTTACAGGAATACCACTGAATATTGTTTAAAATAATAAAGTTATATATTGTTTAAAAAAAAAATGACATCGAGTTTACTACAGCCAAAATGCCCGAAAAAAGGTAATTTTTGACAAAGAAAATTTAACTTTTCGGCAAATCATCAGTCAAATCAAGGAGCGGATAGCACCACGTGGATCAGCGTTGAAAAATAATGAAATTTCATGTGCCCCACTTGGGGTTTCCCAACATTTCGTTTTTTGCGTAATCTCTGGATTGCGCATCTTTGCGCACTCCCTGAACGGTGTTAAAATTCAATTAAAAAAAAATCGGTTGAGGGGTTAAACTTTCATGAAATTTTGCGTAGAATCCGAATCTGCAATAAAAAAGGGGTGTGCCCATTTGAAAAAACAAAGTTGATGTGAACTGTGGTGCGGTCCACAAAAATTGCAAATAGCATGGTTGGATGCAAAATCAAAAAATAGGAAATATGTGTATCTGCGTTTTTTCAAAAACCCTCAGAATAACGTGAAAGAAAGGGTGATCCATTCATTCTGGACCACCCTGTATGCATATATCGATATCGAGGTTGAATATATAGGTAGCTCGTAGGTGTATGTTATGACTCGGTATATTCAGTATGGAGACCTATGCAACGCAACGATTGTTTGAATATGAAAATGATTATACTTACGTGGCTTATCGAAAGGATGGGGTGTACACCGGATGAGACGAAGACGGATGACGACAATCACGAAGTAGGGATGTACTGGAACTCCAACTTGCAACTTGCAACTGTAAACATTGCAACGGATGGGTTAAGAATATGTTTGCCTGGCAGGTACCAACGGAGCATAGGCATGTAGTTGTATTCGATCCATACATACCGGTACGATAAACGGTAGAGAATTCGGGATACCTATATCCTTTGGTTCCAAGATGTCCCGAATCCAAATCCGACGGCTGCTCCCACGTGATCCGAGCGGATGGCGATCCAGGATGAGACGCGGATGCCAGATAGTCCGAGTAATCACCGATATCCGGGAATCTTCAGAACGGAGATAGAGCGGCGAACGATTGAACTAAATGAATTTCTAGAGCATTTGGGGAGAATTCCGAGTATTGCGCTGGAAATTGAGTGCCCGATCAGGCGTCGAGATGGCTCGAGCAAAAGTATCAGGGGAAGGCAAAGACCCAGAATATTCTGGAAAATTATGAGTTGGAAGGAGGAGTTTCATGGAAAGCAGGTTATGCGGCTGCACATTAGGTAGGTGTGGATACTGCTAACATGGTAGAAATTGATTATTAGATTGTTATGATTGAAGTTTACTCAGCTGTGGATTTCCTTACGTAACCGCGTCTGTATTTAGTTTCCGGGAAATTTCAGCGCACATCCTGCGGTGAAACTGGAAAAAAATGACGATTTATCAGGTCCATGTTTACAGCTGCAAGTGTATATACAACTGAACATCTCGCAGGGAATGATGAGTACATTGCTGCAAGCTGTTATACTAGGGTAGGTACATGAACAAACAGAGTTAGGTACCCGTAACACAAAGGTTCGCGCAACAAAAATTTAAATACCAAATCATTTTGTGCCACTTACGCAGTTTTTCCTTGACGACCATCATCGCCATTTCCCGGCGATTCCGGAAGTACGATCCTTCATTCAAATAATTACTTCAGTAATCCCCCCCCCCCCCCCTTAGTCTCCTGCTTCCGTAGGTTGATATTGGATATTGGATTTAAATATAGATTCCGCTTTAATTTGGAGCTGTAGGAACTTGGGTTCATTACATCATACTGTAGGGATCAGGTGTTCAACCTGGTAACTGTGGACGCGAGCGTCATTAAAAGTTGTTGTCTAGTCTTTCGTGTCAAGTAGAAAAGTTGCTGAAAAAAGTTGGTGTAAAAAGTTGCTTGTTCATTTGACTTAATTAAGCGTTCGTTCGTTCTGGTAGCTTCGTGTTTTCATAACAGTGGTGTCAGAAGTGGGATCAGCATGGAACCAGAAGGACTACAGTTACGTAGTGGCCGTTCGGTCCCGCGAGACCAGGAGGATCGGATCGGGGTATTGGCGGTGGAAACAGTTAGCGACGATCCCATGGCTGCTGTACGGGCAGAATTGACCCGGCTCATGACGGACGCTCGGGACGAGTTGGGCGAACTGCGGCGACAAATGGTCACGATGTTCAACGATTTCCGGGACGACCTGCGGGAGGCGGCGCAGGCGGGCAGGGCGCCGGGTCGGGAGGACTTCCAGCCGGTGGCTCCGGGGGCGGGCCGGGGCAGAGGAGGGGCTCTGGTGAAGCTCCACAGGTACGCCGGGGACCAACCATGGGAGGAGTATCGCGCCCACTTTGAAGTTGTGGCGAAGGCCAACGGTTGGACGAGGGAGGAGAAGGGGGTCGCGTTAGCCGCCGCCCTCATAGGGAAGACAATGGTGGTCCTCTTGGAGGCGGGGGATGACTATGATCGGCTGGCGGGGGCCCTGGCAGAGCAATTCGGGTGTGGACACCAGGTGCAGGCCTTCATGCACCAGCTTCGGGCCCGGGTGCAGGCGCCAGGGGAAGAGACGCGGGTGTTCGCGCGCGACATCCGCCAGCTGGCTCATCGGGCGCTCCCTGGGGCGGACAGGGGGGCGGTAGAAGCGCTGGCGGTGGCGCAATTCACAGAGCGGCTGGCGGATGAGCGAGTGCAGGAGCTGGTGCTCCTGGGGACCACGGCCACTCTGCAGGAAGCCCTGGAAATCGTGGTGCGGAGCGAAGCCGCGGTGGGTCGCCTTCGCAGCCTGCGGGGAGGGAAAGTCTGCGGCGTGAACCAGCTCGAGGAGGAGGACGACGGGGCGGCGCAGCAGGCGCAGGTGCGGCTTGGCCGGGCTGAGGGGGCAGCCGCCCGGCCAGGACTCAAGACGTCGGGGGGCAGGAGGTGCTTCCGCTGCCGGGAGGAAGGGCACATGGCCCGGGAGTGTCCGAGACGGGTATGCTTCCAGTGCAATGAAGTGGGCCACATGGCAAGGGACTGCCCCAGGCGGCCGGGAAACGAACCGCAGTCGTAGGTGGGGGACGACCTGCGGCTGGAGGTAAGGGGGTGTCCCGGCGGGAAAGGAGGCCGACGGTGTACTGCCTGAGTCCCAGCGCGTCGATTTTGATCGAGGGGGCGGTCAACGGGAGGCCGTGCTCCTTGGTAGTGGACACGGGGGCCATGGTCACCATCGTAAGGCGGGGGCTGGTGGAGAAGGGGGAAACTTGGAGTTACAGAGGACGTCGGTGGTTCTGCAGTCGGTGACGGGGGCAGAGCTGGCGGTGGCTGGCACGGTGGAAGTGGTGTTGGGGCTCGGGAAGGCGGGGACGCGGAGACACCGGGTGATGGTAGCAGACATCAAGGACGACTGCATCCTCGGCATGGACTTCCTGAAGGCGGCGGGGTGCAGGATCGATACGGCGTCGGGTAGCGTAACGATGGCTGGCGCGGTGGTGGTGAGGTGTGTCGGTGGGGGAGGAAGCGTCAGCCGGCTTCGAGGAGTTAATGGCGCCGAGGGAGGAGGGCCCGGCGGTGGCGGACCACGTGAAGGGGTTGGTGGACAGGACCGTCCAGGGGCTGTCGAAGGAGCGGGCGGCAGCCGTGGCTGCACTGGTGGAAGAGTTTGCCGACGTGTTCACCAGGACCAAGCAGGAGCTGGGGCGTATAGGGGGGGTGGAGCATGAGATCGTGGTGGAGGTCGACAAGCCGATTCGCCAGGCCCCCAGGAGGGTCCCGCCCCACAGACTGGCCGAGGTGGATGGGCTCGTCGAGGAGATGGAAATGGCGGGGGTGAATTAGCCTTCCTGCAGCCCGTGGGCGAGCCCGATCGTGCTGGTAGGGAAGAAGGACGGCTCGACCCGGTTCTGTGTCGACTACTGCCGGTTGAACGAGGTCACGAGGAGAGATGCTCACCCGCTACCCCACATTGACGACCTTGTCACGGCCATGGAAGGGAGCAGCTGGTTCTCGTCACTGGACTTGCAATCCGGCTACTGGCAAATTCCGATGAAGGAGGCTGACCGGCCGAAGACAGCGTTTTGTACACCCAGGGGGCTGTGGCAGTTCACGGTGATGCCGTTTGGCCTGACCAATGTGCCAGCGACCTTCCAGCGGGCGATGAACAGGCTCCTGCACGGGGTCATTAGGTTGGGAAGGGTTCGGGTGTATTTGGACGACGTGCGGGTGGATGCAGCCAGCTTTGAAGGGGCTACGGCTGAACGCCAAGAAGTGCGAGCTCTTCCGCCGGACCATTCCGTACCTGGGGTACATCATCTCGGGGCAGGGGGTCCACACGGATCCAGCGAAGACGGAGCGGGTCCGTCAATGGCCCACACCGACATCGGCGAAGGAGGTGCACAGTTTCGTCGCCTTCTGCTCGTACTACCGCACCTTCGTGCCCAATTTTGCGGAGTTGGCCAGCCCGTTGTACCAACTGGACAAGAAGGCGGTGAGAAGAAATGGAAATGGACCCCGGAATGTGAGGCGGCGTTCCAGGCGTTGAAGGTGGCACTGACAAGGGCCCCGGTGCTCAGCCATGCAAACCCCCGCCTGCCTTTCATCCTGGACGTGGATGCCAGTGGTAGAGCTGTGGGAGCTGCCCTGGCACAGGAGCAGGATGGGGTCGAGAAGGTGATCGCGTACTTCAGTCGGTGTTTGGGAAAATTGGAGCGCAATTATTGCCGATGTAATTTTGTTGGACGTTTGGCTAGATTAGTGAAACCTCTCTTATAACCTCAATAATTGGGCGGGAACCGAACTATAATGCAGAAGCTATTTTCGTGAACAAGTTGCACTATCAGATAGTTGTATATCTACTTACTTCGGTTGTAGAGCGCAGCAGTCAACAGTGGGGTAAAATTGATGCATAGGTACCATATCACACCGGTTAACGGAAAGTATCAAAGTAGTTGTTGTAAAGTAAATGTGTTTAGTTGAAACAATATATAATTATTTCCTTTGGGATGATACAAATTGTTGTCCTCTAAAAACAACATTATCTCTCGCGTTTGAGACCTGACCGAATGTGTTGATGTTTCAGTGCTCGAAGGGGACGAGGCGTGCTATTGGGAGGAAGAGGGTTGCTACGGGCTTTCGGGCGGAGAGGAGAACTTGATCTTCGGCGGCCCTCAGGAAACTGCTCATCCTGTCATCAGAGTCGTCAAAAGGCGAAACACGGCCAACAAAAAGGAGCGCCGGAGGACGCAGAGCATCAACAACGCTTTTGCGGACCTCCGGGACAGGTGAACAAGTAGTCCACGCTATATCACCTGAGTGTGTTTTGAACCTAGTGCCAATCATATTTGAAATCAGTCTACCCTGCAAATAAATTTGCCCAGAACCTTTTTTTTTTTAGATAGTGTTGCCAACTTTTCTGGATGTTATTAGGAAAAGATAGGTAGGTAGTAGGTTTGTTGCAGAACCATCGCTGTATACAGGTGGCCCATCCAAGGTGCAGTTTTCGGCTTATTCGAGACTAATAAAAAAATATCCGAAGTAAACCCCCCTTAATTTTTAATTCTCTATCATCCTATAGCCCATTTTTTTCGCGCTCAAAATGTGCCAAATGAGGAGTTCCCCACGTCTTCTGTTTATATTATTTCCAGTTTTGGTTTATTATTTTCAATAATGAACCTCTGGAGTCGAGCATGAAAAAAAAAAAAAAAAAATTAACCTCCCCTCAAAATCCCCGATGCTTTCCGTTTCAAGTTATGTAGAATCCCAAAATGGAATGAAAAAAATTTCTGTCCGTCCGTCGTACTTCGCACTTTCCTTAGTTACCATGAACCAAATGAATGAAATTTGGTTTTTAGGTCTCATATGGGGTCTAGTTGATCCGCGAAGCCCCAGTGGTGTAGGTAACCGGCTACTCTTTGGGTCACCGGAAATCGATAGGTTGCAATAAACTGGCATAAGATCATTGAAGAAGATGGTCCGCAATGAATTTCAAAACGCTTGGATCGGTATAGTATCATTGTACTGGATCATAGTATGTATGACTAATGCCCACCAGCAAACTCGAAATTTTGATTGGCCTTCCGAATACCTGGGATTTCGCGTTGAGGCGCCGGCTTTTTTTTCAACGGGGCGTTTCTCTAGTCCAATTCCCAACCTCATCCGCCATTCCACTGTACGGCTCCGTTTCATCTGCGAGCATTCTGACTGATTAGATATGCAGTGGATGAGGATGTATAACTAGCCGCCCATACGGCGTATTTCCCCCCTCTCCACTCCAGAAAGGTAGTGAGGCAGCGTGACAGTTGCCCCTGGAGAGACATTGGTTCGATTATTACGCAATGCTTCCAAGAGTTGACGATTCGTTTTTGCGAATCGACCGCCTCATCAGCCGCACCAAAAAGTAGGCTAGATTGACAGAGAATTAGAAACTGAAGGGGTTTACTTTGGACATTTTTTGATTAGGCTCGAAATAAGCCGAAGACGGGGGTGGGCCACCCTGTACAACGTAATAAAAACAATTCAAACGAGCCGGAAGTACGGGCATGTGTGGGGATAGGCTCATATAAATTTGGTCCAAATTACACTGTATGTTCGCATGTGCAAACATAATATTCCCAACACCCTCGTAACTCTGTTCTTTATTCGATTTTGATGAAATCTGTTGGTACGTAGGTAAGGTGAGGTATAGTCAGCCGGCAATGTAACCTCTTCATTAATAGTTTGGTTGTACTTTCGGCAATGATATTGGCCTCTTCAGGGAAATACTAGCTAATTGATGCATGTCGGGGTGTCATTAAAATACATTATAATTCCTGCATTAAAAATAGAATAGTTCACATATCAGCTATGATGCCACATACGTTTGTGCTTGTAGGTATTTTACTAGATATTTTAATGACACTTGGACAACTGTTAAGTAGCTGTTCCCTGAAGAGGCCAGTACCACTGGGGACAGTATGACTACTTAACTACTAATGTTACAGTATGTTCCAGTACCGGCTGTACCCGATAGAATAGTTGATTAAGAAATTCACTGAAACTTGAAATTTGAAACCAGAAACCATGACTAACAACCTGACTAACAACTTACCACGATTTGTTAAGTTTATTTGGAGGGGGGGGGGGGGGCAGTTGCTTGGAGACCACTAACGTAGAAGAAGACGAAAAATTCGAGCACCTTAGTAGAAGTAATTCAAAGAATTTCTTATAGGGGTAAAAACGTCTCGTAGTATAGTAGGTACATTTTGCCCTCCAAAGGCGAGGGGAAAAAAATTGTCTTTCCGATATTGAGGTTTTTCTTATATAGATTCTCGATATCCAGGTTCATCTGTATATCTGTTGTTGTTTTACATAATTTCTGTATTCCCCGTGCTCTCACAGCTCCCCCCCAAGCTAGAAAGGAACTGAAGCTTTTCATTCTTTTTTTGTGCCTAATAAACAGGATCCCCAATGTGCCAGCTGACACAAAGCTCTCTAAGATCAAGACCCTCAGACTCGCCACCTCATACATCGGCTATCTCATGGACGTCCTCGAGAACGACGACTGCGGCGACGGCTTCAAGGCTGACCTCCCTTCCCAGCCGAGAAAGTCGCCCCTCTACCACGTTAGTATTTTCGGATGTGATATTGGTGACACCCGATGGTTCTCCAGTCTATAAGCGAGCGCCATTTATACTATCGGGCAGCCGAAACAATCAGGAATAACATTGTTCCCTGGTAAAATGGAAGAATCATTGTTGACTCGGCCCGAATATGTTTCTTACTCTAGTTTGCATAATGTAGGTGTAGTGATTGGGAGTCGGATAGACGAGTCGATCGATTACGAGAGAATGGTTGGTTTATTGGTGGCACCCTGGCTCTTTTATAGTCCCCTTGACAAGGTCAGAGGGGGGTCGGGGGGTCCCCACTCTGAGTAACAGCATGTTCAGACACAATTTGAGTTGTGGAGGAGCAGCCGATCACAACACTGCTCCCCCCAGAATTTAAGTAATTTTCAATTTTAATTAAATTTTCTTGATGTCGCTGTGGCTGTGGCCGGGCGTGGGAGGTGCGTGTGTTGGGTCCGTGTGGGCTGTCCGGGTGGCTGCTGTGGTCATTGTCGTGGGGTGGTTGTGGTTCGAGGCCGATTAGTGGCGTGGGTGCCGGTGCGGGCGCGAGATATCCCGCCGGTGCCGTATGTGGCTCGTGCGGTAGCTCGGGCGCTGTTTTGCGTTGTCGTGCGAGGCCGTGGGTGGTGCGGCGGCGAATTGATGGATCTTGAGTGGCGTACGGTAGATCGTTCGTGGTAGCGTTTTGTGCTGTTGAAATCTGCGTGTCGGCAGTCCACGTGAGCGTGCACTCGTGATTCTGTTGTGCTTGCGGTGAGTTGAAGACGGAGAATCGTAGCGGCTCGTGGAGTGGTTCGATGCTGCAAATTAGTGAGGCCACGGAACGTGCGTTGGTTGAGGTCAATTTGCGCGGTGAGTCGGTAGTCCACGTGAGCGTGCGGTCGTGATTCGATTGTGCTTGCGGCGAGTTGAAGACGTAGAATCGTAGCGGCTCGTGGTGTGGCTCTATGCTGCAGTGATCTGGACCATGCAGGTTCGGAAGGCTTAATGACCCCCGCCGCTAGTAATTCGCCGAAATCCGGGGGTTTTCGGCGAAGTTTCGCATGGCACGGGGGTCCCTTCGTGACGATCTCGTGTGCGTGGTTCGGCGCGTCGCGTGTACTGTTGGAAGGTTCGTAGCCGTCGAAAAGGGCTGGAAACCGGGGCTCATTCGCTGTCGTTCTCGTCGGTGATCGCCGGTGTCGTCTACTGTGAATCACTGTTGTTTCTTCGGCGACGGTAGCCGCTTGAAGAGTTGGTGCGAATGGGAGAAGGCGATCAGCGTGTTTGGCGAGCCGGGTGATGTCTTGTTCTTCGTGTGCCGCAATGTGAAGTCGAAAATTCTCGTGGAGGGCTCGAAGAAAGACGTGTCGGACGAGTGGTGCGGGTGTGTCGGCCGGAAGTGCTCGGGTGAGTCGGCGAGCGAGGATCGACGGTAGTTCGTCGTCGGATGTTGGTTGGAGGAGGGCGGCGAGCCGTGAACCATCTGAAGGTGCGTGTGTCGCTAGAAGGCGTGTTTTGAGCGTCTGGTAACTACTGGTGTTCGAGGGGTTGATGTCGGCGCATAGATCCGCTTGTCGAGGTTCGAGGGCGAGGAAGGCTCGGGCGAATTTCGCATGTGGCGTCGTGAGGCCTTCGTGTGCGAGGATGATCTCGAGTTGGGCGAACCGGACGTGCGGAAATGCGGGGTCAAACGGCTGAAGCTTGAGAATTGAAGGAGCGCTCGCTTCGGGTGTCTTGCGGTTTCTGCTCGGTCATCTTCGTTTTCTTCGTAGGTGCCAGTCCGTTGAGGTGTCAGCAGGAAGTGTGCTCGGCGCCGGCGTCCGTTTCCTTATATAAGGATCGGTGATGGTGGGGCGAAGTAGCGGGAGGCGCTGCGATAGCCGTCGAGGCGGGCGTCGGAGTGGGGCGCCGCTGTCGCGTCGGTGGGGGCCGCGCGTGGTGGGGCTCGTTGAAGCGGAGGCGGGGCTGCGACGCTGTCAAACGGCGGGCGCTGGCGGTGAAGCTCACACGTCGGATGTCACCAATGTAGTGATTGGGAGTCGGATAGACGAGTCGATCGATTACGAGAGAATGGTTGGTTTATTGGTGGCACCCTGGCTCTTTTATAGTCCCCTTGACATGGTCAGAGGGGGGTCGGGGGGTCCCCACTCTGAGTAACAGCATGTTCAGACACAATTTGAGTTGTGGAGGAGCAGCCGATCACAACAGTAGGTAAGCAAGTTGAGAGGTGTTGTTGTTCGATGGGTCACATCTCATCACTTTCGAATCATGACTATTTCAAAACTGCGCAGATTGGATAGGAGATGGCCTCAACTAAATTTCGTAGCGATCGAAACATTATAATTAATCGTTTCTTTGCACGCACAAGCGTAACAATTTAAACTGATATTTCACTAAGCGATTCTTCTGAATATATTAAAAAATTTGGGGCGGATTCTGCGTGGTAGGATTCGTAACTTTCGTATTTCATTCATTCGTTGCCTATATACCTACGCGACGAGGAAACACGAATTTCCGTGTAGGCTAATTTATTGTTCAATCGACTCCAATTTCCCAACCGGTAGTAGAGTACACCGATAGTTCTGACTGAACAAAAAATGCTGTGAGGAAACAGGGATTGGATTTTGAAGAATATCCAGACCAATCCAGGAGTTCACGATTTGTAAATTGATGATCAGTTGGAGGGGCTTCCGCATGGAGCGATAAAGGAGCTGAAGGAGTGTCCTTTGCTCGCCAGGTCGTCTCATTTCCGAGTCAACCACACTAGTAATCCATCTTATGAATATACATTTCATTGAAATCGTATTGTAACTTTCGTCTCCGCATGCGCAAATATGAACACCCTTCAACCGTAAGTCCGTAAGTACCTACCAAAGAATGTTCTTGGTGAGCTGAAACTAGGAAGGCACGTGCTGGTCCCTTGTAGGATGGGAGGATGTTGACTATGAATGTCCCTAGATTGTTCAACGCGAAATTTTTCTAAATGTGACTTCGACTTTCGTCTGCGCATCCTTTTAATATCTCAATCCAATCAACCGATTTCGATAACATTCACGAGGGTCGAATTGAGGAATGTTCGTTGCCTGGATGATTGCGTATATATTTCATCAATAGGGGGAATTACATGCACAAAATTTGGCCACAGTATGCACTCGAAATGGGAAAAATATGCAAAATATGCAACCCAAGCAAAATTACGTTTAAAAATTTTTTAAATATTTCTAAAATGAACTAAATTTTGCTGTGAGATGTACAGGTAGTCTATATATTATGTTCTAGTTATTATCGCGTCCTTGAAAAATTATAGAAAAGGATCAAGGAAGAAAATGGAATGAAAATGTACACACCTTTTTTTCTCGGCTATACAGTATTTACATTTATACAAAAAAAGTCACTCGCTATCACAATTATTATAGCACTGGATCACAACTGATTTTTCGCCGCTCCACAGGGGCAGATCCTTGAGTGATGGCATGTTAGTAGGTACTAATTATTCAACAACTGAGCACACAAACTGACACAACTAACTCCAACGAAATTCTGAGACGAAAAGAACTCGACCCATAAGGATGAAAGGTACATATTTATAGGGAAAACGGGTTGATAGGGTATGTAGTTAGTAGTATTGGGTGCTTATCGAAGTGACGTATTTATGGCCCGAAAGTGAAAGGCAATCCCATTCAGGGATACATGGTAAGGGCGCGGGTGGTGGTTTGCTAAGAGAGAGAGAGAGAGGTGATGGTGAGGTGAGGTATGGTGAATGAGAATGATATGGAGATAAAGGTTAACACCTTTGACGGAAGTCAGAGAAGTTTTCACCTCTTAAGACGCTAGGAGGATATGCCCAGTGGTTGCCACTCGTGGATAGTTTTACCTATCCGGTTCCATTCTGGGATATTTTAGATATAAGGTAAGGAGGCGTGAGAGGAGAGAAAGTCATCGACTTGGTTTGAGCGTAGAATGAGGTAACGGACGAGAAAGGCGAGTTTATATAGGGCTTTGTCCACTCTCCTCCCGTCCACCAACGTCAGTTAAGGGATGTTGGGAGATCCCTTTCGAACTACCTGAGCCAAGTCACGTACGCCACCTCATCCTTTGGTTTATTTGCGAGATCTTTAATAACGTACATGAAGTGATGTTCTGGGAGGATATCACGACAGAGGTCCCCCAAGACTGAGCAAAGGAAACAAATGTGGATAGTACTGAGGGCGCAGGTTGACAAAGGAGCTGAAGGCTATGGCAAACAGTAAGGGGGGCTAAAGGCACAGATAAAGATTGTTGAAGGCATTGGACTTAAAAATAGTTAACAGAGCATTGATGACAATAAATATAAGCGTGTACGAAGCGGAGAGCTGGTGTGACGAAGTCGGGTGGCGAGGCGCGTGAGGCGAGTGTCGCAGCAGGGCCATGATATGTGACCTACAGAACAGATATTGGACACATTCTGTAGGAAACGATCTCAAGGCCCCGCTGTGATGCAACGGATCGGGACGATATGATGGGGCCGCCAGGAACGTCGCGTGATTCCGCTGCTCGCGTCGTCCCGGCTGTTGGTGCTTCCTGGCTGCAGCTATGGGAGATATCCCCGGCAGTGGGGCAGTCGTGGCGAGGGGAGTAGTCGTGGCAGGCGGTGGCGGAGGATGAGGAGGAGGGGGCATCCCGGGTCGAGGGGAATGTAAGGGTCGTATACCCCGGTGGCCTTTGCGATATAATAGTTGCGAATGATCGCCCACCAGGGTACGTTCCACTGCCGGGGCCGGGGAGGTAATCCGGTGATCCATGGTGGGGGGGTGCCATGGGGGCAGTGATGGGGGCCCAGGCGAGCAGCGGAGTGGCAAGAGGGGGCCTGAATCCAGACATCGCGGAGGACGGCGAGCTGGACATCGGGAGATGTTGCAGTGGCAGAAGTTGAGGGGAGACTGGTGATGGATTGTGGAGTGTCGGCCAGATCATAGGCGGGCTTGCAATGGGCGAGCGGAATAGTGTACAGTCTCCCATCAATCAACAGGGTAGCGGTGCTTTGTGCGGTGCGGATAGCTTGAAGGGGCCAGCGTAAAGGGGTTGTAGCGTTTTATGTAGACCGGGTTTCTTTAGGTACATGTGCGTAGCGCTATAAAACCGCTTGGGGTAGGTTGTATCGGTAACGGGAGTTTGTAGGTGAAGGGGGTGATTGACAGGTCGGGGAGAAAGATGTCGGCGGGTAGTCGTAAAAGGGAAGAAAAGGTCCGCTCGGCAGCGGCTAATCCCGTTTGATGGTCTGGCAGACGTTCGAAGGCTGAGGAGATCATACGATAATGTCTTTGTCCAGGAGGGTGAGGTTGAAGAGGTAGCAATGGCCCGCTTCAAGACAGAGTGCCACCGCTCTACTTTGCCGTTGGATTGCCATTGTGCGATGTTTTTCTATTCCCAGGGAGTGTAAGAGGGAGGTGAAAAGAGCGGATTCAAACTGCCTGCCCTGATCAACCGTGAGGATCCGCGGGCAGCCGTACCGCGTGATCCAGTTCGTGAGGAACGCGGAGGCGATGTCGTCCATGGAGATGGGGGTGAGGGAGATGCATTCAACCCAGTTGACTGCACGGTCGATCATGGTCAGGCAGTATTTGTTTCCTTCAGAGGGTGGGAGGGGGCCGAAGGGGAAGGTGTCATTGATGGGTTGGGGCGGGACGTGGGGGTGCACCGAGACCTTATATTGTTGGCACTTCTGGTACCCGAGCACCCAATTGCGAATATTGGTATTCATGTGGGGCCAGAAGTACCGCGATTTGATAAGGTCTCGGCTAGCCCGGATGCCCGGGTGATGTAGGGCGTGGTAGTGTTCGAACAGATGCTGCCGAAGGTCAGGGGGAAGGTATGGGCGAGGGGTGGTGGAGGACACGTCACACCATAGATACTGTGGTGGCAACTGTTAGAGTTTTTTGGCGGAGATGAGGTTTGCGAGAGCGGGGTCAGAATCGGAGAGCTGACCCGGTCCGATCTGTCGGCTCGATGGAAAGGGGAGCAGTTCCTCCACCAGCGCGGGAGACGGTCGAGAGAGTGCATCTGCCACGCAGTTGTCGGCCCCAGGCGTATAGCAGATGTCGGTTATAAACTGCACTATAAATTCTAACTGCTGGAGGCGGCGGGGCGAGGCAGACTTGCGGTTTTGTAGGAGGGCATGGGTGAACTGCTGACTCTCCACGAAGTCACGAAAATGTTTTATCACTTCGTGGATGGCGAGGAGTTCTCTGTCAAACGTTGAGTATTTTTGTTGAGTGGGCGAGAGAGTGTGAGAGAAGAATCCGAGCGGTTGGGGGGCGGCGCCAGTGTTTTGGTGGAGGACTGCTCCAATGGCCCAGTCGGAGGCGTCAGTGGTGATGGAGAGGGGGGCGTGGGGGTCGGGGTGGTCAAGTAGAGCGGCGTTGGCGAGGTCTTGTTTGCAGGCGTTGAAGGCGTTGGTGAGGTAGGGGGTCCAGTGGATCGGGCGTCGGTCGGAATGGCATTTACGAGGGGTTGTTGGTGGTGTGCGGCGTGCTGTATGTGGAGGCGATAAAAATTGAGGATTCCGAGGAAACGGCGGAGTTCTGTGACGGTACGAGGTTGTGGGAACTGGTGGAGGGAGTCCAATTTATCGGGGAGGGGGGTGATACCAGCGGCGGTGACGATGTGGCCCAGGCAGCGGACGGAGGGTTGGGCGAGGACGCTTTTGTCCTTATTTATTGTGAGCCCCTCCGCTTGGAAGATACGAAGGATTTGTTGGAGATGGAGTAGTGCTCGTCGAGTGTTTTGGAGGCTATTAGTACATCATCTAAAATCAAAACACGAAGGGTAGGCTGGGGAGGATCTAGTCCATATAACGCTGCCATGTTTGGGCAGCGTTACGGAGGCCGAAACCCATCTTGATGTACTCCAAGAGGCCGAAGGTGGTGATAATGGCGGTCTTCGGTACGTCTGGGGGGATATCAATATGGTGAAACGCTGGTGCGATATCGAGGGTGCTAAACACTGTTGCTCCGTGAAGGTGGGATGTGAAATCTCGCAGGTGGGGGACGTAGAGGGGGGTCGTCCGAGAGTTGAGGCGGCGGTAGTCGCCGCAGGGGCGTATATCGTTGTTGGGTTTTTGGGCAATGTGGAGGGGAGAAGGAGGGGCGAACGATTTTCTCAGCGATGAGGCGGTTCGAAGTGGCGTTTTGCCAGGTACCAGGTAATACCAACTTGTGTGCACTGAGCCATTATGGAGATCCACCGATACTCTAATTTTTTTTCTTCATCCAGTGTGGATGGCATTTTCTGTAGCTATTCAGTGTTGACATGGACGTGTCTGATGGCTGGGATTCAGCCTTTTGAACTACAAAATTATCATAGCTAACGCTTTTCGCTTCCTTGGTTTTAACCTCCCGAAAGCTGTTAAAGAAAGCTCTCAGTTCACGCGGTCTGAAACCCCTTATTCCATGTTTATATGTTGGCAATCTGAATGTGGTAGCTAACATAACATTATAGGTGAGGATATGGAAAATCTATGATTCGATGTTTCTCCTTGAAGCGGAATTATTCATTAGTTGGTCTCCATCGACTCACTGGAACTGTTTGGGTAGCTACCTATTTGATATGGGGTGATAGGTAATATGATGTATCGCCTACTTCGTGAACCACTGGTCTAATACCTTCAGTAAATTAAATGACACCCTGAAAAAGTTTTGTTACGTTGTTTCCCTCAAATTCACATGATTTGGGTTTCAGAACGGGAAGGATGACACCCGGAAAAACAAAGGCCGCACTGGATGGCCTCAACACGTGTGGGCTTTAGAGCTAAAGCAAGAGGCTCTCTGAAGCTACTCAGTAGAATACTCTCCACTCACAACATGTTTCTACCATTATGTGTCTATATTTAAACTGCTACCACCAAAGCTCTATGTGATTGATTTATTATTTTATCTAGACAGAATAACTTCTTTTTCTTAGAAACTATAAATAATATAAACGTAATTATAAATCTATAATTATTTTATGGTTGATCAATCTCTCATACTGTCATATAAGTAGTTATCCAGTTTACATCCTTACGATTTTAGAAGCAAGTTGATTGGTGGCAATCAAAGTAGATCAATAGTTGTCTAAATGTCATTTGAGCGCATCGCTTAGCGTGGATTACCCAGTAATGGGCAATCGCCTTGTAGATGCAAAATAAGCGAATAAAAGGATAAATGAGACCGGCTTAGCAAGCATTGAACTGGGAAAAATTGTACTGAATATAACTGGGAATGAACAAGTGAAATTAACATCGAAAAAACAATGACGGATGTGCCTCAGCAATAACTATCTTTACTTAGCTCTTATCTTTACCTTATATCAATACAGCTATGCGCAAGGTACTGTGATGTTACATGGGAATCGCGTATTTCGGCGTTTGTTCTAACTTGCGTCGATGAGTTGCCTCTTTTTTGACGCGTACCTTATCTATTGACGTTTAAACTGCAACAAGTTAGGTGCAGTTACTTCCTACTTACAGCTATAATATTCAGGATTGAATCATGTGGGAAAAGTGCCTACTGTTCGTCTTATTCAGTTTCTGGAAGGATCTTTCTTCTTGCTATGCTACCACGTACCTAATAGAGTTGAAACTAATATTGAACTAAATGATTCCTATAATTTAATACAACCTAATTATGAGGAATGAGGTTGAAAAGGATCGACCAGGGTTGGGGTGGGGGAGGGGGTCGGAATGGGGCTGAGGTGTGGGGGTGAGGGGGAGGAGGGCGAATTTGCAGCGTTTTAACAGGTTTTAACAAGTATTGAGGATATCTGTGAGAGTTGGTGTTCATATGGTTCAGTTTCTTTATGTATAACTGAGGAAGTAGTAAGTCTGCACATGCGTCAACGTGATTTCTACACTTCCATCAAAGCCAGAACACATTCGTAATGATCTGCTGTCTGAAGGGTTATCTAGACTCAAGGGCTTCCCTTCACCTATCACAATCGATTTCCTCACCTTCAAGTGCTTAGGTGGTTGGAAAGAGAGAAAACAGAGTGAAAGTGACGAAGGGAAATGAAAACGGAAGAAAAGTAAAGTCATTAATTGGCGACTTGGCAGAACGAAGTTTTTTCTGTGTTAAATTTTATTGAAAGAATTAAAATATAGCTTCTTAAGAATTCTAAGTCCTTTTTCGGGAGATTGACATGAATATGAGAACTCAATAGTTAACGGGAAATAACCGCTAGTAGTGAAATCAAGGGGTAGGAGATTTAAGCAGTGAAGAGTCAGTACCTATCGATCTATATATAAATATAAATGAATGTTTCATTCCTTGTCCCGTATGCATTCCTATAGGTACCATTCATCAGAGTGCGACGAAACTTTGGTGAGTTGTTGTGCGCGCGCCCACAAAGGTTTCTGCAGTTTTTTTTTAACATAAAAAGTTATGTTGATTGTGAAAATCCACCCCAGCGAAGGGTAAGGGAAAATATTCCCCTGTGTAGGCGCAGGCCTGAGTTGGGGAGAAGAGCTCCACAGGATTTAAAAAACAAAAATTAACACGAAATAAAACTCGTGATAATTAAAAAATTAACTTTTCTTTGATACAAATGATTAGTAGAAACATTTTGGTTAGTTATTTTCAATAATGAACCTTTGAAATCGAGCATGGGAAACCCCCCCTCTCTCAAAATGTAATGGTTTCCGTTTCAAGGAATGTAGACTCCGAAAATGGAATAAAAACATTTCTGTCCATCCGCCGTACTTCGCACTTTTCTTAGTTACCATCAACCAAAATTAATGAAATTTGGTTTGTAGTTCCCATTTGGGATCTAGTTGGTCCGCGAAGCTCGGCGTAACTGTCATTCATCTCTGATTGAATAGGGTGAAAAATAGGGGTTGAAATTTTCAGAACGCTGTAGCTCGAAAACTTTCAGGAGAAGGGTATGGTTTTTTTTACGTTTTTAAATTGATCTCAAACTACTGAATTTTTTTGAGACGACCCGGAGCATTGTACGACCAGCCGTTCGTTTACACCGAAATGTTTCGTCAACATGATCGGGAATGAAACGGTATAAATCCGGCCAAGATATTATTGCTAGGGAACACCTGATTATACTAATCACGGATGGCTGTATGAAGTCGAGTTGGTTGTTCTGTGATATTATTTCATTTGAAGAATGATGGCTCTTTTGGATTTTGTTGATAAGTACTTTTGTAACTTGAACAAACGTTATGTCTCATGAATAGCAACAAATAAATAATGATTGAATTATTGAATCCTGCGTATTTTTATGAAACTGTAATTCCCGGGCCGGCTCCAGTACTCGATTTAGGACTTTCCTTGAGGGGAGCTCAAGCGTAGTTGTTGACCACAGAAAACGGTGAACTACGCAGAAGGGGCATCTATACAGGTGACTAATAAGCCGTTGTGTATACATTTGCAGCGTTTATATCATGTGGCACTCGAGTTTTTTTAATTTATTTAAAGATGAGTGTTTCATCATTTGTTAGTTCAGTGGCAGTTCATGTGTTACATAGCAAGTGGTGCTGATTGTGAAAATCCAATTGCCCTTTTAGAAATCATGAGAATAGTCATCAAAAATGTAGCTGTTTGGGACTGGTGAGGTATGAGGTCCTAATCGAGTAGGTACGTCGCATATTCAAAGATGTTTAAGGGACATCAGCTGTTAATGCTTCTCCATGGATGACTGCGGCATTTTACTTTGGTAGTGGATTTCATAGTAGGTACTACCTGTTCACCCTTTTCTGGGCGAAATAAGTATTTATCCAGTTGCAGGAAAGCCGCTTATGGTTTCTTTTGCACACTGTTACTCTACTTACCTACATTATATGAAAATGGCTGTTTCTTTGTTTGCCCCGTATGCGTTCGAATACCTACCATTAACCCGATTGCGATGAAACTTTGGTGAGATGTTGTACGCACGCCCATGAAGGTTTCTGAATTAGTGGAAACATTTGACTGTCGGGTGCGCGAGTCTTTTACACATGGTAGGTGTGTGGCTCACGCGTCGGAAAACCTTTTGATTTCATGTACCCACCAGACGGAAAAAGTATTCTATTTTTCTTGCTTAGAACGTCAATAATTTCTGGATATTCAAAATCAGTTAGGTACCTAATGAAATAACACATTTTATCACAGAGTAGATAGATTGAATAGAAGAATTGAACAAGGTGATTCTGGTGAAAATAAATGGATAAAATACGGGAATAAATATAAAACAATCTTTCAAATAAATTGTATTATCAGTTTATCCTCAGAAAACAAAATTATACTGTGGTGATGGCGAGTTTGAGGAAGGTGAGGTTTGGGAAGGTGAGTTTGAGAAGGATATGAGGTAGCCAGTATCCAGAAAGGTTTATCACCACATTGGCTAGGCCAGAAAGGTTTATCACCACGTTGGGATCTTTTGTGAGAGAGAGGTTAAGGAGAAGAGTAAGGTGAGCGAGAGAGAAGGCATCGAGTTCGAGTGAGATCGGTAGAATGGCGAGCTGGGCAAGGAGGGTGCCGTTGGGGGATCGTTGGAGGGAGAGCTACCTGGCTTTGCCCCTTGCATTGCGCAGCTCGCCTTCTCCTTGACTTTATTGGAAACAATATTATATGCACAATTTGGAGTGGTATAATATAAGGGCACCTTAACATATATTAAATCGTTAGAGGTGTTTATGGTTCCACAGTTGTTCTACCATTTGATTGAATGAGATGAGGCGTTTACCTTCGACTGCCATAATTTTCTTTTATTATTCTCAATAAAAAGTTTGAAATTTGATACCTAGCTGAAAAGACTTGCTTTACATTTGCGTATAAAATGTTTTCATAGGATTCTATTAAAAGGCAATAAATCCAACTACATCTGATGACAAATTAGCATTGTGATACCCAGGGTGAGAAAAACCTTGGTTTAAAGGCTAAACTTAAGTTGGGGACATTATTCAACACCTTACCTTCCACACTCAAAAACTATTAGATAGCGTATACCTATGTATTTAAATTAAATATTAAGAAACATTTATCTTACTAAATTCTGTTACCGCTTAGATAGTCTTATTCAATACCTACAATGCACCTAGATAAGCAGGCAAAGGAACGCCGAGAGAAAAAAACCTCCAACTTACAACACAATTTATACCATTTGAATGGAGCTGGTGCATTTTTGAAATGTATTGTGACCATTATTAATATGAATAAATTAATTTAATTTTGTACAAATGAATTTAATTTTATTTTGATGTGAATAAATTAATTTATTAATAAAAGAAAAGTAACGAATCTTCGGAATCGAGTATGAAAAAACAAAATGTTTACCCCTCCAACAAATTTTTGAAGGTTTTTGTTTCAAGGTTAATACCCACGTAGAATCCGAAATGGAATAAAATTTCATGCGTCCACCGTACTTGGTGGCACTTTCCTTAGTAACCAAGAACAAAAATTAATGTTATTTGGTTTGTAGGTCCCATCGGGGGTCTAGTTTCGAAGCTCGGCGTTACTATTTTCAGAAAACAAGAAGAGAAAGTTGAGAGCCCTTACGTCCAGTTGTCATCGAGCCGACAGTATATAGGTATATATTATACTTATCCAACACATGGATGGTATTGTTTACAATTGAAGCACGTATTACAATGTTGCAGTAATTTCAGATATGACGGGTTCACCGTCTAGTTTCTCCAGTTGTGGCAGTCGCCGCGTGGCTTCGGAGCGCCACATTCCTTCTTCCACAGTTTCGCAGAGTGGATTACCTACAAAAGAATGCAACGAAAAAGTTTGTTGGAGCTCTAATTACAAGGATTGGTCGCGGAGACTACGCAGAAATATTTCAAAATATAACTGACTAAATTATTTCGTTTTCGATGTATTTACTTTGCTCCAGGATTTGGGAGGGAGACGATGGCCATCGGGGTGACTGGATGAAATCTCCGAAGCCAGTTTCAACTTACAATATTATTCATGTAGGTACCTTCCTCCTACTAAACATTTTGGACTCTGCGTATTTCATCCGAAAACTTGGGAAAAATCTACTTACGGATTGTATGGAAGTTTTGTGACCTAGGTACGTACACACCCTGTTTACATGTTGGTAGCGAAATTCCTCCAGTAGATATCTCAAAACAAAGTTCATAAAGGTGATTTTATAACTAACAATTTGTACGTATTGTACATAAAACTTTGCTTAACTAGGTACGTTCAAACCAAAACATTATCTTAAACTGCAGGTCTAACACAATGACCCTCCCTTGGTAAGAAAATTGTTGATTACAAAGAGCATCAATGAGTTGGTTCCGCGGCAACGAAATATATTAATAAATAACGAGTACCTAACCAATCACTGAAAAACATCAGTTACGACTCTTGAATCGGGGTAAAGAAGTTGAAAATGTGAGTGTATAGCCATACGCCATAAATGTTGCTCACCGACGAACGATAGCTCCCGGAGTTCAGGACAATCCTGAAGCTTCACAAACTCGGCCCAGTCCTTTATCAGATTATTTGACATGTACAGAACTTTGAGTTTCTTCAGTGCGCCAATACCTTTCATTTTGTCTATCAGGTTGTACGAGATCCAGAGCTGCTCCAATGAATCGCTCACAACTTCCTTCATTGAACACAAATGTATTCAGTTATAAATAAAATAAACTAGAACTAGCCACCTTATGCACACGACACAATTAATTTTAAAATTATTTTTCAACTACCCGGTAATAAATTAGTGTTCATAATTTATTCATAATCATTAGTACTTCACCAATCCAGCAAATGACTTGATGTAGTTTCTACCCAAAGATATTATTTTCAGGTTTTTCAGTCCAGATAGACCACTTATTTTCTCAATTATGTTCGTGGACAAAGACAGCTTCCTGAAAAGAGCAATTATTTTTCATGTGCATAAGTTTGTGAGCAATGAATGAGGAACCTATGTAACAAGACATGCTGCCTACGGAGCAGCGGCAGTTCGTATTCGTACTACCCATCCAGGTCATATAACGTGGCAGCAGGTGGCGATAGAATTGAATTATTTTCTATGAGCATACTCGTTCGATTTGTATAAGTACCGCAAGATTAAATTTAGAGCATTGATACCACGACAATCCTTTTTCTATCCCGTGGGCATTAACCTCAAAAGGGACACGGCATAGATTATTTTGCGTTAATCTAACTAGTGCCAGTTACGCTTGTAGTACGTCGATATGGATTAATGAACTCGTTTATTCACTCCTTCAGATATAACATCCATAGGCAAATAAAGGAACGGGCCGTGTACTTCAAATTAAAAAAATAGTGGTAAAAATTACGACTTCTGGAAGGCAGATGTGTGCAACAGAGATCTCAATAGAAGAGAAGTTTCACAACAGTTATTTATATATTATAGGTAACTGAAAACGAAAATAATAGGACTTTACATGGTGTCCACTTATAATGGCAGGCGTACGTTTTATCATAAACCGAAGGCTCAAGCAAGTAATGAGGTAGGTAGTAACTGGTTTCTGTACAATATACAACTCACAAAATAAATAAAAAATTTCATAGGTACGTAGGTACTCAATTAATTTGAACTATGCTCGACGTAATTCTTCAAAGAGCTTAAAAACAATGGCATGCCTATATAATATTATCTCAATGATTGCAATTTTTCAATTGCAACATAAAAATAAGTACCTAGTTAAATAAAAACGTAAAAAATGGTCAGAATGTCAAATAATAAAAATAAAAAAAACAAGATGGATTTACAAATCTTTCGTTCAATTCCTTTGCAAATTTCTTTTACTTCTTCCAGTATAGTTCGTCATGGTGGGAGGGATTAAATCAGCCGCCCATAGAGCATAGCCGCCTTCCCCCAGAGCTCAATAAAAGCGGGGTGAGGATGTGACGGCCCCTTGGTAAGCACCGGTTAGAGCAGGGGTGTCAAATTCAAATTCTCGGCGGGCCACTTCCTGAAACTGTAAGCCCCCCCCCCCCCCCCCCGCCACACAAACCAAATTTCAAGAATCTAATTTTTATTAGTTCTATTGTTTTTATTACTTTTATTTAGTAACTCAAATAAAGGTAGGTACTAATAGATGGTTGGAAAACATGTTTTGAACTTCAAGTATTGTATTTCAACTTTGGAAAGTGCTACAATTGAAAATTATTATGTTGCCGACTGCAGAAATTGAAATTTCTTCCCATCGTTATTGTTTTTCCAGGATTTGCCCCTGAAATCTGGCACCGTTTTTCTTTTGTATGTTCTTCAAACTTCGGAACATATTAATGAGCTCTGACTCACATTCATAGCGTCTGCAAGAATTTTGTCGGTGGGACAGCAATGTTTTTTGAACAAATCATGGAAACTATTTTGCTTCCGAGTCTGCGAAGCAGCGGAAGCCTTGTGTTCACTTTCGTGAGCCAAAAAATTTTTGTCATCAGAAATCAAAATTTCCACTTGCATTTTGCGTTTCAAAGCCTACTGAAAAAATTTGGTTCCGTGTCTGTCGGTCTGTGGGTCTGTGAGTCTGTGAGTCTGTGAGTCTGTCCGCATTTCCTTGTTACAGCCATAACTTCCACGATTTTGAATTGATTCAGCTCAAATTTTGACGGATGGTGCGGATAAGGCCCCTTGAGGTCCCATATAAATTTCAACATGATTGATCCAGCGGTACGCCCTGCGCATGCGCTAACGTTACATTCAACAAACACGCATAACTTTCACAATTTTGATTCAATTTCGCTCAAATTTTCAAGGGTTGTTTGGACAAGGCCTAGTGAGTTCCAGTATGAATTTCAGCATGATCGGACCCTCGGTGCGCTCTGCGCATGCGCTGGCGTGAAATAGATTCAATTTCCTTGTTACAGCCGTAGTAACCAAAGATTTCACCCAATTTCAATGCAATTCTCAGGGATTAAGCGGGTAGGGCCCATTGAGGTCCCATATAAATTTCAACATGATAGAGCCAGCGGTTCGCCCTGCGCATGCGCTAACGTGAAATTCTTCAAACACGCATAACTTTCGCAATTATGTATAATGGACGTAATGTATTATGGACGTAATGTTATGTAATATGTATATTTCATGTAATGGTATGTAATGTTATGTTATGTAATGTAATGTTATGTAATATGTATATTTCACGTTATGTAATGTTATGTAATGTAATGTAATGTAATGTTATGTAATGTTATGTAATGTTATTTAATGTTATGTAATGTTATGTAATGTAATGTAATGTTATGTTATGTTATGTTATGTTATTTTGCTTCCGAGTCTGTTCTATTTTATAATGGGTCACTCTGATTGTGACGAGGAAGCTCCTGTGCCATCACCTTGGCAGTGTATTTTCTTTGACCATCGTGCAGAAATAATTTAGTTCCCACCTCTCTCGAAAGTGTCTCTTCTCTTCTTCAATCCTTCTCTTCACGCTGTTGATTGTTCTTTCGCACACAGGCTCAATTTGGGCCCTAGTTGTGTCCCGAAACTTTGCAGCCCGATCGGAATATATCCAAGAATGTGATGGGTGGGAAACGGGTGGAAAAATAAGTTTTTTTGGTGTTTTAGTAACATGAGCTTGTGAGGTATCGTTTTCCATGTTTTTCATGACGAGGAGATCGAATATGAAGTCGATGTTGACCTAAGAGTGGCAAATAAAGATTCTAACGAAGTTTCAGCCTAAAATTTACGTTAAATTTTGGTCTAAAGTCGTCGTTCTTCCGCGCACAGTTTGGGTCCCCATTTGGGTCCTGGTTGTGCTCCTAAGTTCGGAAGCCCGATCGGATACACCCAGGGGTGTTATGGGGGGAAAATGAGTGTACATATAGGGTTTTTCGAGGGTTTTTGAGGTTTTAGTGAACATGAGCTTGTGCGGTACTGTTTTCTACGTTTGTTAGAGCGAGAAAACGGAAACATGATGTTGATTTTGGCCAGAGTGAAGAACTGAGGTTGTAACGAAGGTTCAGCTCCCAAAATTCTTTTTTTTATGAGTCAGAAACCCGGGAAATAGTCTCAAATCACCATAAATTTGTATAATAACACTGGAAGTAGTATCAACAGGTGAATCAGGACAACGAAGTGGCACTATCAATGACCAAAGATAATATGGAAAAAAAGAGCCTAATTCGTGTTTTTGGGGGCAAACATTTGTGGAAAATCAGAAATAGCTATTTCAATTATTGCACAGGAATGAAACAATAACTGAACAGCCAATATTACTACAGGTACGTCAAATAGAATAATAAACCCATGTGAAAAGGACTGCAGCATTTTTTGGTTTATTATCCTGTGAATAATACACCTATGTATTCGCTCAACAGAAAGTTTTTGTAACACGCTCTCAAAATGTTTTCTTTTACGTTTCATGGTGTGTAGATTCCAAAAATACAATTTCCGTCCGCCGAATCATTCATATCTACTTAACTTCATCTAAAAAAATCGTTCTTTCGCACACAGGCTCCGAAGTTGTGCCCCAAAACTTTGCAGCCCGATCGGAATATACTTACCTAAGAGTGTTATGAGTGAAAAATAGTGTTTTTTGGTGTTTTAGTATCATGAGCTTGTGAGGCATCGTAGTCCATGACTTTTAGGAAGGGGAGACCGAAGATGAAGTCGATTTTGACCAAAGAGTGGAAAACCGAGTTTCTAACGAAGTTTCAGCCTTAAATTTACGTTAAATTTTGGTCTATAATCGTCGTTTTTCCGCACACAGTTTGGGTCCATATTCCAGAACACATTTGGGTCCTGGATGTGCTCCGAAGCTCGACCGCCCCATCGGATTACACCCAGGGGTGTTATGGGGGGGGGGGGGGGGATGGGTGTAAAAACAAAGTGTTTCGAGGTTTTTTGATGTTTTAGTGAACATGAGCTTGTGAGGTATCGTTTTCCATGTTTTTTTAGGGCGAGAAAACCGAATATGAATTGATTTTGACCAAAGAGTGAAGAATTGAGGTTGTAACGATGGTTCAGCTCCCAAAATTCATTTTTATGAGTCAAAAACCTGGGAAATGGTCTGAAATCACCATAACTTGTATGATAACACTAGAAGTAGTATCAACATGTGAGTCAAGAAAATTACGGCACTATCAATTATCAAAGATTATTTGTCAAAAATAGGATCTTAATTCGTGTTTTTGTGGGCCAAATTTGGTGGAAACCATAAAAAATAGCTATTTCAATTATTGCACATGAAAGAAACTATTTATTTATTTCCAGCATTTCTGTCGGTACGTCCAGTAGAATAATAAACCCATGTGACAAGGACTTCGCAGTGTTTTTGGAATCTACGCACCTTAAAACGTGAAATAAAAAATTTTGAGGGGGTTTTATAAGAATTTTGTGCTGAGCGAATACATTGGTGTATTATTCACGGAATAATAAACCAAAAACGATGTGACAATGACTTCGCAGTTTTTGATTTATTATTCAGTGAATAATACACCCATGTTTTCGCTCATCAAAATCTTTTATAACACTCCCGCAAAATTTTTCCCCCCACGTTTCAAGGTGCGTAGATCCCAAAAATGCAATGCCCGTACACCGTCCGTCATATATTATCATCCATATCCACTTTATTCCGTACTAGCTGTGTACCCGCGCTTCGCAACGGTAGAACAGACACCCCCTTTAGGACAAGCCCCACTCATAACAGTTTTATGATATATTATACTATTTGAACCGACGCGTGTTGCTGCGATTTAAATAAATGGAGCCAACGGTCATGTATTTTAATATGCCTGTATCCCCCCCTCCTCAACTGATCAGAAACCTTCCCCAATGCCAACCCTAACTGCCTTTAACCCCCCCCCCCCCCCCAGTATCCTATGAACCCTCCCTACCTGGTTAGAAACATTCCTCAATGTTCACACAACAAATTCCCAAAGTTGCACTCCAATTGGTCAAGTAGTTTTGAAATTTCTGTAGACCCCCCCCCCCCCCCATCTCATAACCTGTACCCTCCTCCCACTAACATCCTGATTGAAGTACCACTTGAATGTACTCGTCGAGCTGAATCCAGAATCTAATTACAATCGGATTTACGTCCAACCGTTCAAAGTTATTATAAGCATAAACGTCCTCATAGAAGTGATTATAACACGTTTTTTAGTAGTATTTCATTCATAGCGTTTCAACGGATGGACAGATTCAAATGCGGATTTTTCATAAACCTTCCCAGATAAATTCTGCGTCAAATGGTACCAGCCGCAACTTTCTACGTTCAGCCGTTCTCAATTGATGCCGAGACAAACAAACAGACAAACAAACAGACACTGTTTTATTATATGTATAGATAAAGTTCCGTCTTTAAAAAAATCGTTCTTTAACACACAGGCTCCATTTGGGCCCTGGTTTTGCCCCGCAACTTTTCAGCTCGATCGGAATATACTCAAGGGTGTTATGGGTGAAAAATGAGGGTAAAAATGGTTTTTTTTGGTGTTTTAGTAACATGAGTTAGTGAGGTACCTACGTTTTCCATTTTTTTCTTTTTTTTTGGACGAGCAGCCCGAATATGAAGTCGATTTTGACCAAATAGTGGAAAATTGCGTTTGTAACGAAGTTTTAGCCTTAAATTTGCATTAAAATTTGGTCTAAAATCGTCGTTCTTCCGCAAAATGTTTGGGTCTCCATTTATTAACAAATCTGGATCGTAGTTGTGCTCCAAAGCTCGGCAGCCCGATCGGAATACACCCAGGGGTGTTATGCGAGAAAAAAAATTGGTGTAAAAATAGGGTATTTCGAGGATTTTTGAGATCTTAGTGAACATGAGCTATGCGGTATCGTTTTCCACGTTTTTTATGGCGAGAGGACGGAAACATGAAGTTGATTTTGATCAGAGTGAAAAATTGAGGTTGTAACGAAGGTTCAGCTCCCAAAATTGATCCTTTGTGAGTCAAACACCTCGGAAATTGTCTGAAATCACCATAAACTTGTATAATTAACACTAGAATTAGTATCAATAGGTGAATCAAGACAGTTAAATGACACTATCAATGATCAAAGATAATTTGTCGAAAATAAGAGTCTAAGTCGTGTGTTTGGGGGCCAAAACTGGTGGAAACCATAAAAAGCTATTTCAATTATTGCACATGAAAGAAACAATAAATTTATTTCCAATATTTCTGTAGGTACGTCCAATAGAATAATAAACCCATGTGACGAGGACTTTGCAGCGTTTTTTATCTTTTCAAAGGTTTTAGTGAACATGAGGTCGCGAGGTTTCCATGTTTTTTAGGGCGGGAAGACCAAATATGAAGTTGATTTTGACCAAAGAGTGAAGAATTGAGTTTGTAACGAAGTTTCAGCTCCCAAAATTCATTTTTATGTGTCAAAAACCTGGGAAATTGTATGAAATCACCATAAATTTGTATAATATCCCTAGAAGTAGTATCAACAGGTGGATCAAGACAATTAAATGGCGCAATCAATCATAATGAAAGATGATCAAAGTTAATTTATAAAAAAATAGGAGCCTAATTCGTGTTTTTAGGGGCCAAAATTGGCTATTTGCATCGGTCATAAGAGCGGTTTATATTATTTTTTAAATGAAAGTAGATTCCACCCTGAGAATTTTGAGACCAACCGCACGCTCATACGATAAGTAGTTCTTTCTCTATGATTTTTCGAAGTTTCCAGAGGACGTAGGAACCTCTGGAAACTTCAAAAAATCATAGAGAAAGAACTAATTATCGTAGGAGCGTGCGGTTGGTCTCAAAATTCTCAGGGTGGAATCTACTTTCATTTAAAAAAATGAAATAGACACGCGCAAATAGCCCATTGGTGGAAACCATCAAAAATGACTTTTTCAATTATTGCACATATACAGTGTGTCTAGTGTAACTATGTAACAAACTCAGGGAATCGATTTTACAGGTAATTTGCAACAAAAAATGCCTCGTAGGGTTTTTTTCTTACTCAACTAAAAATCCGACTTTTTTCACTTTTAAGATTTTTTTCGTCTTCTCGATCTTGTATCTGTAAAACGGACCTAACTCCCTTAAATTATTATGTAAAATAAAATCTGAGGATACCGTTGGAAAGAGCGTAAAATTTCCCATCTTTTTGATATAAAATCCGATTTTTTTAGTCTGGCCTAACTGGTAAAAAAATGGCGAAATTTAAAAATTTGAAGATTTTTCTTATAATCACCGGTTTTTCTTTAGTAGTTCGCTTTGTTATTACGGAGGTCATTCGGTGGGCACTCCTTAAGAAAAACTTGCCCAGAATCTCAGCTTTCCAATGGTATAAGAAAAAAACTTTTCACAGTGGAATTTGGCGGAGGAAATGACGTTCGAGTCCTGAAAAACGTGGGTTTTTGGGGTTAATCAACGTTTTCCAACAAAAGCCGACTTGCTTCATAAAAATTAGTCCGATATCGCAATTCATGCACACTTTTACGCTGAATCGAATGGTGACACTCAGATCATTTACAACCGTCCCATATCTCAGAAAACAGTAGTGGACTATGTTCCATCGAGGAGCCTCCTAACTCCAGGTAAGTGTACTCCAACATTGTTTACTCTTAAAAAAAGGATCTGACCCCCCCTGGACTTCTACATATGGGGTACGCTGAAGTCCTTAGTCCACGCAGAAGCTGTGGACACGAGGGAAACTCTCATCAGGCGGTAAGTTGATTCCACGCATTGAAGAAAAAGTTCTTGAAAATACATAAAACGGTAGATACCAAAATTTCTGTGGATACAATGACCTGACTGCTGCTACGTAAATGATTACTCAAATTAATGCATTCTGTTTTTCCAGAGTGCAGCAATGTGCAGGTACGTTGCAAAATGCTCATCAACTACGGGACGTCACGAGAAGCGTAGTTAAAAGAAGCCGCCTTTGTTTTCAGCAAGGAGGAGGACATTTTGAAAACTTATTGTGAAACCCTATTCGCCAATAAATGAAATACCAAAAAATGAGTTTTTTCCGAATTGGGGAGGCATGAGAGTGTCACCATTCGATTCAGCGTAAAAGTCTGCATGAATTGCGATATCGAACTAATTTTTATGGAGCAAGTCGGCTTTTGGTGGAAAACGTTGATTTTCACCTAAAAACCCACGTTTTTCAGGACTCAAACGTCATTTTCTCCGCCAAATTCCACTGTGAAAAGTTTTTTTCATATACCATTGGAAAGCTGAGATTCTGGGCAAGTTTTTCTTAAGGAGTGCCCGCCGAATGACCTCCGAAATAACAAAGCGAACTACTAAAGAAAAAACGGTGATTTTAAGAAAATCTTCAAATTTTTAAATTTCGCCATTTTTTTACCAGTTAGGCCAGACTAAAAAAATCGGATTTTATATCAAAAAGATGGGAAATTTTACGCTCTTTCCAACGGTATCCTCAGATTTTATTTTACATAATAATTTAAGGGAGTTAGGTCCGTTTTACAGAGACAAGATCGAGAAGACGAAAAAAATCTTAAAAGTGAAAAAAGTCGGATTTTTAGTTGAGTAAGAAAAAAACTCTACGAGGCATTTTTTGTTGCAAATTACCTGTAAAATCGATTCCCTGAGTTTGTTACATAGTTACACTAGACACCCTGTATAAGAAACAAGTGAACAGTCAACATTTCTATAGGCATGTCCGATAGAATAATAAACCCATGTGACAAGGACTTCGCAGCGTTTTTGAGACCTACGCACCTTGAAACGTAAAAGAAAAATTTTGAGGGGGGTTTTATAAGATTTTATGCTGAGCGAATACCTAGGTGTATTATTCACAGAATAATAAACCAAAACTTCTCAAAAATCAAAATCTAGACATCAAGGGAAACATTTCTGTTCCTAATCTGTTTGGCTGTCTGTACCTATCCAATTCCTTCTAATCACCATATCTCATCAAATTTACAATCCAAATGAGCTAAAATGTATGTGTTGGTTGGTTCTCAGACGATTTCATATAAATTTCATCATCGTAGGTAACTTTTGTCTTTGCATGCGTATTATGAAATTCCCAACATTCCCTAAATCCCGGATCTATTCAATCGACCGGTGAAATCTTCAGTGATCATAATATAGGCTGCATCCCAGATGGTCCCCTAGACTCGGATATTTCAAGATAGGTTGCAGATTTCAAGTATGACTTCCCCTCGACATATTCCATAAATTTCATCAGATTCGGATGATTCGTTTAGCGTTCATATGTGAACAAACATGCATATCACAGACAAAGAGAGAGAAATTATGAGAATGGTGCCAATCGTCTTTACAGTAATTACTATGGAATTACGATACGAAATACTTTAATCAACTTTTTATGTAGGTATCATGTCTTGACATGTTGTGTCATCGGTTGAGCGATAGTGAACTATTTACTACCTTGCTACAGTCTTAAACGGGATAAAAATAAGTAAAATAAATAATAATGATAATTTTGTGACTGAGAATAAGAAATGTGCAATGTTGCTGATGTGCGTTGTCCAAACCTTGCAATTTAATTGGATTATTGAAATCAGCATTACACTCACTCGCATTTAACCAGCTGTGATAAGTTGTTATCCATCTTCTCGATTGGTAACCACTGGAATTGTAAATCAACCTCGGTCTCCTCGCTCACATTCTTTTGGTTTGCTTCTTCCCATTTTTTCAAAGCGTCTTTGATTGTTGTGATCTTGGACTAAGTAGGAAGTGAAAAAAACAGAATAAAATAAATTTTAAATGTTATGGTACGGAACATTTTTAATTTGATGCAAGGGGGGGGGGGGGGAAGTCACCTAGTAACACAGTCTTACGCGAACCTCCGAGCAAGTAACATCGGTCGGAGCTCCCGTGAAAAGGAAACAGTTAGTTATATTATTTTTACAGTTTGGAGGTTCCTGAGGTTCGGTCAGTGAAAATCGTTTTTCACTGACCGAACCCCAGAAACCTCCAAACTGTATTTATTCCAGCGGAGAAGAACCTCATCATAGTATATTATTTTTCGCTGTGTCAGTAGTGGTATTATTCATGGGCATCTTTCTGCAGAGTGTGTCCTACCGATTTCCACTTTCTCGCCCTAATACATTCGGAGATGGGTTGTTGGGAACATCATTGGTGCAGCTCAAGATCGGATATCCTGTTTCCTGGCCACCACACTCCAATAATACGAATGCAGGCATCTATTAACAAAGGCCTGGAGCTTATTATTGATCCCAGCCGACGCCGACCAGGTCTCACACCCATAGAGAAGGACTTTATATTTGATTCAACGATGCATAATTTGGTCTTAAGACTAAGCTGAGAGGATCGCCATACTGGTGAAGGGAGGCAAATGCTCCTCTTGCCTTATTTAACCTCGTTTTTACATCCAAGAGTGCACCCCCATCGGCCGCCACCTGACTGCCCAAATAGGTAAAAACCTCCTCAACTTGTTTATTCCCACCTGTAAAGTCAGTTGAGCGAGGACCGTTAATTCGCAAGGCTTTAGTCTTAGACGCATTCATTTTGAGTCCTGCTGGCTAGCTGAACTTATACAGGTCATCAATTTTACTTTTCATCTCTGGGGGAGGAGAACCACATCGTCCGCATAGTCGAGCTCATTCAAATGCTCCATCTTCATGGTGTGCCAAATTATACCCCATTTTGGGTACTCCTCAAGAGCCGCGCACAGAATCTCATCGATCACCACTACAAAAACGCTGCAAAGTCCTTGTCAGATGGGTTTATTATTCTATTGGACATACCTACAGAAACTTTGGCTGTTCATTTATTGTTTCTTTCATATAAAATAATTGAAATAGCTATTTCTGGTGGTTTCCACCAATTTTGGCCCCCAAAACGCGAATTAGGTACGCTCCTTTTTTTTCAAATTATCTTTGATCATTGATAGTACCATTTAATCGTCTTGATCCACCTGTTGATACTTTTTCTAGTGTTATTCTACAAATTGATGGTGATTTCAGACGGTTTCCCAGGTTTTTGACTCATAAAAAATTAATTTTGGGAGCTGAACATCTGATACAACCTCAGTTTTCCACTCTTTGGTCAAAATCGACTTCATATTCGGTCTTCTAGTCCCCAAAAACATGAAAAACGGTACCTCAAAAGCTCATTTTACTAACATGTTACTAAAACACAAAAAGTACCTATTTTTATACACATTTTCACTCATAACTCCCCTGGGTATATTCCGATCGGGCTGAAAAGTTTCGGGACACAACTAGGGCCCAAATGGAGCATGTGTGCGAAAGAAAGAATTTTTTAGACCGAAAATGAAGCCTGTACACGTGATACGGCAGACGGCGTACGGCGGTCGGACATCGCATTTTTGGAATCTACTCACCTTGAAACGGAAAAGAAAAAATTTTGAGGGGGTGTTATAAAAATTTTTTGCTGAGCGAATACATAGGTGTATTATTCACAGAATAATAAACCAAAAGTAGCGGCGAGTGGATACACCCCTGCCTAATGCCTGCAATCACCCAAAACGGAGCTGAGAGACTGCCGTTGTGGGACACCCTGCACATAAAGGAATCATATTGCGCCTTTACAAGTTGGTGAGCTTGTCAGGTACTCCTTTGCAATTCATTGCGTTCCATGGGTATACACGGTTCAGCCTGTCGAACGCTTTTTCAAAATCCACAAACAAAAGATACAGGGACTCCTGGAAATCGTTGATTTGCTTGATAGTGATTCGAAGCGTGGCAATTAAATCTACACGTGATCCCTTAGCCCGGAAGCCTGCCTGTTGTCTTCATAGATCTCATCAATCTTACGCTCTATGCGTTTGAGGATTACTTTGCAGAATAATTTGAGGCATATAAAAAGTAGCATGATTCCTCTCCAGTTGTCACAGCTTAACAGATCACCTTTCTTGGGCAGTTTAACAAGTACACCTTTCATCCATTCGGACTGGAAAACTTGTGTAGCCCACACCTTACAAAATAGCGTGTGCAACAGTTGGGCAGAGGTATATATGTCTGCTTTCATCATTTCTCCCGAGCTCCCGTCGATGCCTGGTGCCTCCCCAGGTTTCAGTTCACGGTTTGCTGTTGCAACCTCAGATATGGATAGGGGCTGGGTACCAATGCGTGATATGCTGTGGATGTGGTATGCTTGGTGGGTATGCGGCTGATCAAGGCCATCAGGTGTGTCTAACACGTTCTTAAAATATTCGTACCACCCTATCTAGCTGTTTTGAGGCGTCAGTGATCAGCTGTCCTTCTTTGCTTTTGACTGGCATCTGTGCACTTCTTTGAACCCCAGCAAGTTGGCGCGTAATTTTGTGAAGCAGTCGCATGGCGGCATTGTCGGCTACTTTTTCTGCCTTTGATGCCAAGTCATTGCTCTTGCTCTTTTTTCACGACTGCTCATGCGCTTAACTGATCTGTCAACATCAGAGTATTTAGCTCAGGAAGTTGATTTCTCTGAATGTATGCGCCACCCAGGACCTCGTCTCCAGCATCGACAATCGCCTTCTTTATTGTTTTCCATTGCTGCTCAACTGAATCATCCTCGTGCACTGCCTCGGCTCCTGATTTGACTTTATCAACAAATTTATTTTTTGTATCTAGGAGCTCCAGTCTACGGGAATTGTATCACTTACTGCTCTTCTCAGTCTTAGTACTGACCCTAGCTATACGAACTGGCACCTCACCCACTAGAAGATGGTGATCAGAGGCAATATCAGCGCTCCTGTTATCCCTTACATCCAGCAGACTGCGTCTCCACTTGTGGCTGATGCATATATGGTCGATTTGGTTCTCTGTGTGACCATCCAGTGATACTCAGGTCACCTTGTGCTTATTCTTGTGCGGGAAGATGGAGCCACCAACCACCAAGTCTCTGTTCAGGCAGGATTCGGCCAGCAACTCACCATTCTCATTCACCTCACCAACAACATGTGAGCCCATGATTCTTTCCAGGTCCGAGTTGTCATTGCCAGTTTTTGCATTGAGATCACCCATCAGAAACTGGGTATTTCCTTTCAGTACACTGTCCACTGGCAAGCTTGCTGTAAAACCGTTCTTTATCTCCTAAATTAGAAGGTTCAGTTGGGGCGTAGCACTGGACCACTGTTACATTCCTTGACCGGTATTTGAAACTGGCCCATATTATCCTTTCATCTATCGGCTTCCACTCAATCAGTGAAGAATGGGCCCTAGTTCCGAGTAAAAATCCAACCCCTCTCGTGGGCAGCACCATCCACTTACCTCGCAGAGTACAGCAGCAGATGCCCAGACGGCAAACGATACTCCCCAAACATCAGCCATCTCAGCTCAATGATGCTAAATATATCTACCGACATTCGTTCTGATTTGCTGGCCAGCTGAGCCAGCTTCCCTGCTTGGTACAGTGCCTTCCGTGACTTCATGCCGGTACAATCCGAGTATGTGATTTCATGCCAAATGTCGTTACCAAGTGATCAGCCCAGAGTTATTGTTTCAAGATTCAGGTTAGTAGGTCCTTCTGATTCCTAGCCTGTTTGGGGGGGGGGGGGGGGGTTGCCCCCTAGCAGCAAGCATGCTGTGCTGTCTGCTTCAGGGCTTAGATTTCGACAGCCCCTACTGCCTGAGACGGTGGTAACCACATCCCACCCATTCAGATTGCAGAGAGAATCCCCTATTAGTGGCCTCTCACGACATGGTAGGGGAATGGTAGGCCTATTCTAACCCCAACCTACAGGGGGCCAAGAAAACATACGGTTAGAAAAGAGGATAGGGAATGGGCAAAAAGTCCACATGAAAAAGCAGAGGGCTTGCCGAACATCTTAAAAACAATGAAAACAAGTAACTAGTTTGACAATAATGTTGAACGAACAAGCGATACCCATATGGGCTAACACTGCTAAATAATTGGGAATGGCTCTTGATGCAAAATTGAAATGAAAAAGCACGTTAAAAAGAAAAAAGAATTGATGATTGTATTGGTTACTCGGTAGGCATTCTGAGCTGTCCATACACAACCAACTGTTAATATACTAGCAAGTTTCGAGATCTGTGTGGACATATGGTATTCAGCTCGTCCGGCTACTTGACAGGACAAAACCCTTGGGCCTAGTGACATCATGTGACACCGTGTAGTGTGGGCACTCTCTTCTAGAGCACAGCCATTGGGCTGTTAACTCTAAACTGTTAAAATACTGTACGAAAGTAAATTAACCACCATGGAGTTGGGCTTGCCATCTTCAACAAGATACGCATCGGATTTCAATTGCCTCCACCCTCAAAATTTTTAATGGCTTACTTGAATGTCTGGAGGAGAATTTAGGACAACAATTCATAGGTAAATCTGAGTCTTTGTATAATCCGAACAGCAAAGTGACAAGTCACATATGAATACTTACTAATCCATTGCGATAAACCGTATGAGAAACAACGTGAAGTTCGTTCTATCAGGCTTAAAAAACTAAAAAAGTCCTGCATTTGGATAGGTGCCAACTTACTCATTTTTACAAAATAAGTAAGCCTCTATGAAATCCGTCTATGAAGTCTTTTGGTTACACGAAATACACTACGTTTGATACGTTGTTACCCTTCCATGTATTATGGGATTATATATCCTAAGCTACTTATTTACGAATTTGAGCTGTTCTTAACCCACTTACCATTGATGGATAACTCCAATAAAGTTCAGTGTAACTAAACCTACTCTGTTTATAGGTTGCCAAGCAACAGACACGTAACTCCGGCCGCGCGAGTACACCACCTATCCATGCAGCCACCATGTCCTCGAAGGAAGAATCGGATTTCCTATACAACTAAAAACGCTAAAAATCCGATCACAAGGATTTATTATTTGTACAGAACACCCTTCTGTTGCAGATCACAGCTCTCTGTATAGATAACCCTTCTATATTTGGATGTTCAGAATTCTATCTGTGGAGAAATCAAGAGTTTTGGAACTACTTTAGCTATAGAAACGGCGGAAATTCCTTACCGAACGATATGTTTCTCGGGGATCATCATTGCCCGGACCCTCAGGAGATCGCGGAGTTCTTTTTTGTATCTTTATTTTATGTAAATTGTTTCACTGTCTGATTTGTGTCATGTTCTTGTCCAATTGGGCTTGTTCCCGTAAAAATAAAAATAAAAATAAATAAAATATAATATATGTGCTATATTATGTTGTAGATGCAGACCTTCCGTAGCTTAGTACCTAGTCCCGTACTCGTTACTAGGTACCTACCTTAATCACGTGTTAAATGTTGCTAAAATAATTCAGTCTATGACAAACAGTAGCTTAAATGGCAAAAAGAAACACAAATAATGAAGTTCTGAAGGGAAAATGTTGAAATTCTATAGTAAATTTTATAGTATAGTATAAAAATTCTATATTAAATTTTATGGCAACATCGTAGCATGCTCCGGATGGTCTCGAAAGTTCAGAAAAAAATCAAACTATTTAAAAATGCGAGAAAACCCACACCTCTAACTACAATTTTCCGAGATAGGGATACTCTGGAAATTTCAACCCCTACTTTTCAGAGTTGAGTGACAGTAACGCCGAGTTTCGAGGACCAACTAGAGCCCAAATGAGACCCATATACCAAATTTCGTGAATTTTGGTTCATGGGAACTAAGGAAAAAGCCGCGTACGGTGGACGGACGGAAATTTTTTAATTCAATATTCGTATTCTATGTCCCTTGAAACTTAACCATCACCCATCACAATTGGGGGGGGGGGGGGGTTAATTTTTTTTTTTTTTTCATGGTCGATTCCAAGGGTTTATTATTGAAAATAATAAACCAAAACATGGATCAACCTCAGTGTAGTGAATTTGAAATTTGCGCACATCCACTACGAGCGGTGACGAGAGGGGGATGTGCCCGGCTCTGGTTAAGGGCGGACCATCACTATGCCCGGGTTCTTTTTGGATGAATTTGCTCGGTTTGGTTAAGGGCGGACCTCCACCATGCCCGAGATCTTTTAGGGCTTGATGCCTGATTTGGTTAAGGGCGGACCTCCACCATGCTCGAGATCTTTTAGGAGAGTTTGCTTGATTTGGTTAAGGGCGAACCTCCACCATGCTCAAGATCTTTTAGGATAGGAGAGAGATTATTAGGTGAGGAGAGCGAGAGATAAGTCAGCGACTTAAGGAGAGTGTAGAATGGTTGGAAAGGCGAAGGAGGCGAGTATTTATAGGCCTTGAAGCCGTCTCCCTCCATCCTCTAGCTAGTAGAGGATGGTGGGGACCCAGGTTGTGCATCGACTCTCCTGTGACTTCCGTCCCCACTTCTGCGAGTTTATTTGGCGAGAACTTAAGTTTACAATATGTAGAGGTTGTGGTTCTGGGAGGATACCACGACACTCAGCAAGACATATGTTTGGTGTACCATGTTCCAAGTTATCGAAGGGTGCAACGTTCATTTCGTATTCAGTCTCAGGAATGTTAATTTTCTTCTCGAAATTCCATTAATTCTGTTAGGTTGACTAGAAGAGTTGTTTCGCGTCTCAAATTCCATAATGCTTCTTCGCCTAGTTTTGTACATCCAACGCTTTCCTAACACCTTTCGATGTCCGAAATTACCTTTTGTTCTGTCATGCCGTTTCATATTATAAATTAATTCATAAATATGTTTGTTGTCAGAGTATAACGTTGGAGAATATAAGAAGTTCCAAGTAAAGCAAACCAGGATCCCATTTCTGTAGATTTCGCAGTGACATTTCAGTTTTAAATTTATAATATAGCCTATGTTATGAGGAACGTGCATGATGGGGAACGTGATTTTCGGAAGTATGTTTAATCGATAACATAGGTACCACTCATCAATTCATCGAATTTAATTACAGCCCTTTTGTGGTAAGCCATCTTGCAATGTGGAATAGAGAAAAAAATAGACCTTCAGCTTAGCACCAGGTGGTATGCTGAAGGTCTATTTTTTTCTTTATTCCACATTATAGGTACCACTGTTCACGATTATGAGGAAAGTTTTTAGAAAAATCTCCAAGCCATTTTCGATGTTTCATGTCTTTCGCTTTTTCACTACCGAAGCATGCAATCATACAAGATTTGAAAAAACAGTAAATCCTCCAATATCGCAACTCCCTCTCCCCTTTTTCGTTTCAGACGTCCACGAGCAACAAAAAAACGCTGCAAATCCGTACACAACGGTTTATTATTTTGTGCAGAACACCCTTCTGCTACAGATCACAGCTCTCTGTATAGATAACCCTTCTATCTATGCACTATTCTATAGGTACATATTATGTGATCGCAGACCCTCCGTACCTTAGTACCTAACCCCCTACTCGTTACTTGGTACCTACCTAAATCACGTGTTAAATGTTGCTTCTGCCGATGACAAACAGTAGCTAAAATGGCAGAAAGAAACACCAATAATGAAGTTCTGAAGGGAAACTGTAGATGTGGAGTAAAAAAATATTCGATCGTAGTAGGCTTTCAATCTCGGTAACTTTAGCGTACCTATATCAGATCGTCGGTTAGACCACTGCGCTATTAAGTCTAGTTTGCAGGAGACGAGGGATGTGCGCTCTCAACCCAGCTTGATACCTGCATGAACCCTGCTCTTGCGGCAAATTGTACAGCAAATTTTATGGCAACATCGTAGAATGCTCCGGATGGTCTCAAAAATTCAGAAAAAATCGAACTATTTAAAAATGCGAGAAAACCCACACCTCAAAGTACAATTTTCCGAGATAGGGATACTCTGGACATTTCAACCCCTTAGAGCCCCTTCGAGTTGAGTGACAGTAACGCCGAGCTTCGAGGACCAACTAGAGCCCAAGCGGGACCCATACACCAAATTCCGTGAATTTTGGTTCATGGGAACTAGGAAAAAACCGCGGACGGTGTACGGCGGACGGACGGAAATTTTGTTACTCGATATTCGTATTCTACGTCCCTTGAAACGTAAGCAATCAAATTTTAAGGTGGGGGGGGGGGGGGGGGGGGTAAACAAAAAATTGTTTCATGGTCGATTTCAAAGCTTTATTATTGAAAATAATAAACCAAAAATGGGTTCCGTGTCTGTACCTACCCAATTCTTTGTAATCATAGTAATATCGAAAGAACAATCTAAACGAGCTGAGATTATTCTTATTCTGACGGGGGGGGGGGGGTTTAAAATGTCAGATTTGCAAAAAGGGTCATCTTGTAATCTATTAGGTTTCGATCTAGTTATGCAAGAAACTGAATAAACTAGTCTGAATAACTGCAACGGTTAACTACACCAGTAGCTGAAATCGGGTAATTTATTTTAAACGAATGCGAATTGGATTTCTGGGCTGTAGGAATGGGAGAATGAATAAATTTGAGCGAAGCTCCTGACCCACGCATGTTTCTCATTGACCACTGATTGAGAAGATACGTGGAGCTGAGCAGCAATACGGCTGGATAAACAAAAATAATGATCCGTTGAGCAGGAATGTGTCATGTTATCTTTTTTTTAGGGCCCTACCTTTCTACTAATCTCTAATAGGTTGGTAAACAATCATAGACATGATAAAGGGGGAATGTGCTGACCGCAGCGGGGCGATGAGCCGTCGCGATCCTACATCGGCGTTCAGATTAGGTATCTGTTACATTTTATCGTCTCCTTCGTACAGACTACCTAAGCGCCGATAATTTATTCATTTCTGTTTGCACTCATCGTTAATTCCGTTGCCTCCAACGGAATGAAACATCCAATGCTCGCCAAAACCCAGTAGTTCTTATCCAAGATTTCTAATCTTGGTTGGTATCCTATACCAACACTGGTAGGTGCCTATTTGATAATTAAGTATGAGAATACAAAGACGTCCAAAATTTAATGGACCAGCAATTTTTGAAGTGTAAAATTCTTTAGGCGCGTTCTGCGCCGGGGAATATACTCTGGATAAAATGAGATTTCCTTGGAACATGAAAATTTTATTCAACTTTCATGGGCGTAGGCAGGATTTAGCCAAGGGGGGGGGGGGGGCACCCCCAAGAGCTATTATATATAAAGTATGCGTGTGCATATTATAGCAAACGAAAGGTACAAAGTCTGAATTCCGAGAAATAATTTTCATGACATATCTTTATTTATATATTTTACATTATTTCAGTATACAACATAGGTTCTACAAAACAGCAATGGACAATTTTTAAGACAGCATCAGTCTTCTGGGGTTGCTGGCAAATTGATCAACAACCTCTTCTACAATGGTTGCCTTCTTTGATTTCACCAAATCTCGGTGGAGGCTGAGCATACACAGACCATTCAGCCTATCCTCCCCCATTGTAGACCGTGTCCATGTTTTTACGCGCCTCAGGGTGCTGAAAGTTCTTTCCACCGAGCAGGTCGTGCACGGTAACGTTACCGCAATCATCAGGGCCTTTTTGATGGAAGGATAGAAGGGGTCCGCTTCCTTGATCAAGTCGATCATTTCCACATTCTGAAGTGTTGACAGTTTTTCAGTCTCATTCCAGTCTTCACCTTTGTCGTTCTTGTCCATTTTTTCCGCCCACTTATTGTGCCATAATTGGAGTACTGCGTACAGGAGATCCTCATCAAAATCATAAAACTTGGCAATTTTTTCGGCTTGGAGTTTCAAATGGTCTAATTTTGAAGCCAACATGACGTGGGGGTGAAGAGAAAGAAGGGAAAACACCGGTTCATTAATATGAGAAAATCTGTCAGTCAGCGCTGAAGAAAACGAGTCTAGGTAAGGAATCAAGACTGATCGTTTCCAATATTCCTCAGGAGATTCACTTGGGATATTCGAATGGTGGTGCTGACGTCCAACCACTCTTGGCGTCAAAAGCTCTACCCCCAATTCGTCTGACATTTTTTTGGCCGATGCATAATTATATCTATCAGCAGACTCACGGTGATTCCTCACAGTCGACAACAAAGTTTCAATATGATTGTTGCATTGAAGCAAATTCAGCTGTTTTCCCTGCAAAATATTTACCACTGGTTGCAACAGAGCCGAGTATTTGGATATAATGAAGGCACAAATGATGAAAATTGGTCGTGTTACGGCACTGAAAAGCAGAAACGTATTGTTTCTTGTATTAATATTTCCCTCTGTAGTGAGCTTTTCCAATGCCTGAACTTTTTCCACGAAATGCTTAATGAAAACAGAAATGCATCGATATTCGGACCATCTGGTCTCACAAAATCCAGGTATGTTAGGAATGTGCTTCCTCCGCAGCACTGACTGACGAAAAAAGTTGACAATCTCTTTTATTGTGGAGATAATATTGCGGATTTCGACGACTGAATTCAAATCATTAACAACCAGGTTTAACCGATGGCTCGCACAATGGAAATATAAAGCATTTTTGTATTTATCCCTGATGAATTTTTGGACGCCACCATCTTTCCCCGCCATTGCGGAGCAACCATCATAGCCTTGCCCAACACATTTTTCTGGCTCGAGACCACTTTTAACAAGGAAATTATCTATTGCTGTTGCAATAGTTGTTGCATCCATCGCTTCCAACTCAACAAATCCTAGAAAATCCTCACGTACCAACATTTTTTCTTCGTCGAAAAATCTAAGTCCAATAGACAACCGTTCCTTCCCCGATATATCAGCTGTCTCGTCGGCCAATATGGAAAATGCGCAAGCTTTCTTAATGTATTCAACTATGATGCAGCTCACTACGTTCCCACATAAACAGATAAGTTCGTTTTGTATTGTTGGAGACAAATACCTCGCATTCTTCTTTCCTTCTTTTGTGAACCTTTCAAGATCACAGTCCCCAGAATCAATTTTCAATTGTATCAGATCTTCTAGAATCCCCTCATGAAGTTGTTTACCACGTAAAGGTAAATCGTGCACGCCACAAAATATCATCACAGACACGAGTGATGAAATATATTTTCTGTTTTCCAACACAATTTTTTTATGTGCACTCACCATCTGAATGTCAATAGGTCCCTCAACCATAAATGAGTGCATCGCTTTCATTGCTGTCAAATGCCAACTACTTCCAACGTGACTTTTACAGAACTCGTGCATTCTTTTGTACTTGGTGAATGGCCTCACCACAAATGAGCATAAGACTCCTCGAACAGTACTAGTAGGTGGAGAAAAAATGACGCAGTACAAGCAAAACGCTCCTTTCAAATGGCTTGAATAAACAAGCCATGGTGAATATTTGTCGAGCCAGGCATACAGAAATTTTCGCTTGAGGGCCTTCGCATCTTCTTCAAAATGGTAATTTGGAGTAGGTTTCCAACATGCTGTAATATTCGTTTTTTCTCCTCAACAGTCATGAGACTACCCCTTCCTACCCATTTCCCGATATCATTTTCCAAAGGGCTTACTTCTTGATCCCCACCAGAAGGACGATTTTCTGATCTGGTGCCTACCTGCCCAGAAGTTGAAGGATCACTTTCTTCTACAGATGTTGCGGGAGGTTCCAGAATTGAAGTGGAAAATCGACTTCCTTCTGTGGGCCCTGATGTAACTGGTGGTGTTGGACTGGAAGAAGTTTCTCGTTTTCGTTTATCAGCCGTAAAATAAAGAATAAAATTCAATAAATTATAGTAGGTACTTAAAGGAGTCTACAGGAAAGAAAAAAGTTTCTTTTTCACTCATTTTTCTCATTATGCTTGAGATAGGTAGGTATGGCTTGAGGAATCATGCTCAATAAACTTACCTTTTTTCCCAAAGAATCGACGTATGTCCATCTTGTAGTGCGATTGGTCGTGTCTCGTGCCCGTGTGGATGTCAACATTGAACAGGTGATCTTTCCACCAAGTTCTTTTTATACTGGGCGAATGAGGTTCTCGAACTTTCCAGTACGACCTCCGAGCGATTCCTGGAAGAATTGTTTCTACCAGGAACCAGGCTGTATGAGAAGCTTCTCAGAATTACTTCCCCTTTCGCGCTCTTCCCTGTATGTTCAATCCTTCAATCCCAAAAGTGTTTTCAATACCTACCTACAACCTTCTCTTACTATGAAGGTCTCTTGCTCACAAAAGACATGTTTCCAAATTCCAATAATACCTTCCCATGCCCCTAACTACGCATTCGATATTCTAGTGTTCCTTTTAAATAAGTTCAGCACAATTTATTTTTGTATTCCTGAAAGTCTTGGGGGGGGGGGGGGGCACGGCCCCTCCCTGCCCCACCCTGTCTACGCCCTTGTCAACTTTATTAAAATATGATATTGACCTGTAATAATAATTGTCTTTATTACAAGGCATTATTAGTTTATTACATTAATAGGTCAACTGCAGTGTGTTTTTGTTTTGTAAGCTTAATATTTTTTAAACTGGATCACGTCACCGCTTCAACTGTCGTAAAACATTATAGGTAGGTACTACCTACAAACAAAATTAAAACCGTCGTATCATTCACCCAAATCCCAACAGGACTTTTTAGTTCAAAATACAACTCACTAATATGGACAGAAGGTATAATGCCTTCGCTTTTTATTCTAGATTGTGCATGAGCAAGCCCTTTATGACATTCGCCGTGCCGTAAGAAAACACATTTACTATAATAGAGTGTAAAGATTTTATTTAAAACTGAACATGTCCGTTCACTTCGCTTGCTCATCCACAGATCGCTGGACTTGCTCAATCTCGCCGGTTTTGCTTGAACAAACTGTTCGCACAGTTCATAATTTACTTGAATTGTTTAAACAATTTAATTTACTTGATCTGTTTAGACAGTTTATAATTGAACTGTTTAAACAGTTTAATTTACTCGCGCATCCAAGTGGATGTAGGATCACATATCACTGGACTTTCTTATCCAAGTAAGTAGTTTAGAAAGAGCTCTTGACTTGTAGTCTCCTGGGTTTGTAGACTCACGACACACAAGATTCCGTGGATACTACGGGTGGGGTTGTACCTTTGGGGTTAACCCTTTGGACGAGGCAGCTGTTTTCCCTGTAGAACTTCAATAAATAAATAAATAAAACAGTGAACTGCGAAAAGGTTTATTAGAGAGAACGGTTGATATACTAATATGGCGAATTACATAAGACAACTGAGACAGAGAACTACGAGCACAAGGGTGGGGACAGCCGGGTGTACATACTTCTAGGGAGAGGCAGAATTGGAGCTAACTCCGACACCCTCCTTCAATTCTGCAATAGTAACGTGAAATCCCAAAACAATAGGGTGCAACAAGAAAACCAAAACATGATTGGTTAATATAAATTCAAACAAGAGCGATGAGATGCAAAACATTTGCTTGACAGAGCTTTAGTCATGATGTCAGCTAATTGCTGGTCAGATGCAACATATTCTAGTTTTACTGAACCGTCCTCAACCAATTGTTTGACAAAATGATGTCTAACATCAATATGCTTTGTCCTTTTATTTTCATGAGTGGCAGCCATCTTTATACAAGCTTGGTTGTCTTCATAAACAGTTACTTCCTTATTCAACTCGTCTCCGACAATATCGGAAACAATTTGTTTTAAGAATAACACTTCAGTTAAACAATCTGATAGGGCGTAATACTCTGCTTCTGCACTACTAAGAGCAACGTTAGACTGTTTTTTAGATCGCCAGCACACTGAGTTTCTATTTAATTTAATTATATAACCACTGATACTTCTCCTATCCTTAATATCATTGGCAAAATCAGCATCAACAAAAGCAAGAATGTCTATGTTCGAATTGGTACATTTCTTGAAGTGTAATCTTAGGTGCTTAGTATGCTTTAAATAGCGAACAACCTTTTTGAGATGTGACCAGTGCTCTTCACTGTAAGAGTTTTGAAATTGGCTGAAGTAGGTAATGGCATAGCATAAATCAGGTCGTGAACCTAGCATCAGGTACATTAAGGATCCTATGAGCTCCTTATATGGCAGATCAGGTATACCTTGATTATTTTCAGAGTACTGAAGTTGTAGCCTAGGTTCCATAGGAATTATTGAGGGCTTACAATCTTCCATACCGAATTGTGATATGATCTTATTGATAAGATTTTCTTGGCTGATTTCGAGACCATCATTATTTCTCAAAACATCCAATCCTAGAAAAGTGAATTGATTATTGTTACTTAAATCCTTTATTTTGAAATCAGACTTTAACGCATTTTTGACATTTTCAAGTTCTTTCAAACAATTTGAGAATAATAAAATATCATCAATCCAAACAATCAAGAACAAGTTAGAACGGTAGTACAGACAAGGATCTGAGGCACTTCTTTTAAAGCCTAGTTTCAAAAGTTTTTCGTTCAGCACACTGTACCAACATTTAGGGCTACATTTTAGGCCATAGATACTTTTTATGAGTTTACATACCCTATTTTCGGTTGTAGTTAGCCCTTGAGGTACTTTCATGTATATAGGATTCTTCAGAATACCATTTAAGAATGCATGGTCAAAATCTACACAGTGGATAATTGAACTCCTTTCCACAGCAATCGCAAATAGAGTTTTCAAGGTATTCATGCGCGCCACTGGAGCGTAAACTTCTTCTTCAAGCGTCGACCTCTGGAGGAAGCCTCGGGCGACGAGTCTGGCTTTCATGATTGCCTTTCCTCCACACATCTTCTCGCGGAATACCCATTTAGAATCTATGAGGGATTCTCCTGGAGGTAGCGGCGTCAACTCCCAGACTTGGTTGCGGAGCAGATTGTTAAGTTCTGTCTCCATAGCCTCTCTCCACCCCTCGGACTGGCTTGCCTCCTCATAAGTCAGTGGAAGCTCCGTGTTGCAAAATAGCGCCATATGCGACGAAAGATCAAAGTCGTTATATTTTGCCGGTACTTGTCGTTGTCGATGGCTGCGGCGAGCTTCGGGAGAAACAAGGGGAGTTTTGGGCTTGACAGGAGAGACGTTTGGGGAGTCGGTCAATGGAACGGAAGAAGGATCCCCGTCATCCTGGACTTCCACTGGAGTGAATGGAGCTCTTTCATCAAACACGACAGATCTGGCTGATACAATCCTCTTCTTATTCGGGTCATACAAACGATAACCGTTGTGGCAATATCCGACGAAAATCAATTTTTGAGAACGTGACGACAACTTTCCATGTCTGTCCTCGGCAGGTATGTGAGCGTAGGCGACGCAACCAAAAACTCTCATTTTTGCAAGATCTGGTTTGTAACCATACCATAGCTCCACGGGAGTTTTACCGTTTTCAATTGCTCGGGAGGGCAGGCGATTCAATATGTAAACAGACGTTAAAACTGCCACGCCCCACATTTCCCTTCCAAGTTGACTGTCAAAAATGAGACATCTTGCCATTTCCATGATAGATCTTCCGAGTCGCTCACTCTTTCCGTTATTTTCTGGATTTCTAGGAATATTGTAAGCGACCTCAATACCCCTCTCCTCACAAAGTTTCTGCATAGATGCTGACGTGTACTCGCCTCCACGATCACATCTAAGGACCGCGGGACACTTTCCAAATTTATTCTCGACGTAGTTCAGATATTTCCTGAAGCATGCTTCAACTTCTCCTTTTTCCTTCATTAAGTAGACTACGGCGAAGTGTGAGTAACTGCATAAGAAGGAGACGAAGTAATTTTGCTGATCTAGCGTTGGGGGAGTTATCTTTCCAACAACATCTGAAGAGACTATTTCCAGAACGGATGAGGCCTTCCTGTCATCCGGTATTTCATTTCGAAAAGGCTTGCGACATTGCTTGGCCTTTAAACATACTTCACAGACAGAGTTATCGGTGGGATATCTACTTGAATGACCCATACGACGATGCAGTTGAGTTGGCGAGCATGTGAGATTAGCGACTGGCAAGCTTCGTAGTTTTAGCGTAACCCAGTACAGGTTTCCGCGCCGCTCACCATTCAATATCAGCTGTTTATTATTGTAAATGTGCACTTGGTCACCATCAAAGTCAATTTTCAGACCATTTTCAGTCATCCTTTTCACAGAAAGTAAATTACACGTCAAATTTTCACAACTATGAACGTTTTTCAGCATCAATTTACTTTTCAACACAGATGCAACTTGCAAGTTTCCGATCTTCGATGCGTTAATAGACTCATTTTCCTTCGCGACACCGATTTTCTGGTTCACCTCTCTGTGATTTTGCAGAAAAGCTTCATATTCTGACTTGATTAAATGGTGTGAACATCCGGAATCAACACAAAAGTCAATAAGATAGCCGGTGGAAGCAAAACACTGAACGTTATCAAGTTCCGATTTGTTTACAACAGTTGTTTCCATGATATCGGAGATAAAAGCAATCTCTTCTTCTTCTTCTTCTTGTTCAACGTCGTCAACAACATTTGCTGCCTGGGGAAAACGAGAAGGACACACTCGTTTCACATGTCCAATGCCACCGCAATTGTTGCATTTACCGCGGAACGGCATGAATGCTCTGTTGGCACCACTTGAGTTCACAGATGTCCAGCTGTCACGGGACGACTGATGAAACGGTGTGACGTCACGACCGTCACTTTTTCTGTCTCCATCTCCAACATGGCGACCACCTGTGGCTCTCGATTTGCGGGAATTTCGATGATAATTTGTCGAAGTATGAGATACATGATTTCCATCTTCATCTGAGGTGCTTTCCGTCACTTTTCGACTCCTCTCTTCCTCAGCAAGCAGCTTGTTACGTACGAAAGCGGGTGTAAGCTTGGATTCAGTAGAATCGGCTTCCGAACTCAACAAAACGTCGATCGCTGTAACTATAGATGCAAAATTTGCTGGCATCATCGCCAAGAGCTGCGCGATGTACTCACGATCGTCGATCGAGCCCCCAGTATCTTTAAGTTGATTTATAGTTTTATCGTATTCGATGAGAAAGTCGTTCAAGCTGCTCTGCCCGTCGAATTTCATGCTTCGCAGTCTAGTTTGGATGTTCACTCGAGATAATGTTCCAACTCTCACATAGGTTGACTTCAAGGTTTGTATCATTTCTCTTGCGGTTGTAGCCTTTTTAATCATCTCGAGGCAATTATCTGCCACGCATTGCACAATCAGGTCTTGAGCTTTTGCATCATCAGCCTTCCATAACCTCAATAATTTCACGTCATCAGGTGGCAACGAATTCATTTTATCAAGCACGCCATTTCTTGCCAGTAGTTTTTCGACACGAAAAACCCAGTTCTCGAATCCCGTACCATCGAACAGCCGGATATTCACGGATTGCACAGTGGTGACCGACATCTCGTATTTCAACAAAAACGCGGTTGCCGCGCGACACGAGACTAGCGCACCGAACAAAATCCCGACACAGAACTCACCGAACTTTCGATAGTTATTTATCACTTCCCGACTAAAACCTTTTCAATAGTTCTTAGGAATGGCTGGGCCCATAACCTGTAGAACTTCAATAAATAAATAAATAAAACAGTGAACTGCGAAAAGGTTTATTAGAGAGAACGGTTGATATACTAATATGGCGAATTACATAAGACAACTGAGACAGAGAACTACGAGCACAAGGGTGGGGACAGCCGGGTGTACATACTTCTAGGGAGAGGCAGAATTGGAGCTAACTCCGACACTTCGCCGTGCCGTAAGAAAACACATTTACTATAATAGAGTGTAAAGATTTTATTTAAAACTGAACATGTCCGTTCACTTCGCTTGCTCATCCACAGATCGCTGGACTTGCTCAATCTCGCCGGTTTTGCTTGAACAAACTGTTCGCACAGTTCATAATTTACTTGAATTGTTTAAACAATTTAATTTACTTGATCTGTTTAGACAGTTTATAATTGAACTGTTTAAACAGTTTAATTTACTTGCGCATCCAAGTGGATGTAGGATCACATATCACTGGACTTTCTTATCCAAGTAAGTAGTTTAGAAAGAGCTCTTGACTTGTAGTCTCCTGGGTTTGTAGACTCACGACACACAAGATTCCGTGGATACTACGGGTGGGGTTGTACCTTTGGGGTTAACCCTTTGGACGAGGCAGCTGTTTTCCCTTGCCATTCCAGGAGCGGCAAATAGACATTAAAAATATTCCAAAAATGTTCATTTGAATTGTTTTCCATGTGACTACAACGATACATTTCCGCAGGAAATTCTCGGACGTCAAGTTCTTGTCTTTCCCAGGTGTATGAGGATGTCATGCCCACCACCCGCAGGTGGACGCGAACGTCTTGTTCTGACGCCATAATATTCGTAGGCGACTTTGACAATAGTTCATCGTCCATCAACAGCTTTCTCTTCACCCCTCTACTTAGCTGTGTTCACGAGAGGATGGCGTCCCAGGGAATTTTTAGTTCGTCTGGATTCCGCTGGAGCCGTTGCGCGCGTGTAGGGTGAGTTGTCAGTGATGATGTATGTGTGTCCGTGTGTGCGAGGCTTGGTCTTCACCCCACCTAGGGACGTTCCGATGCCGCTTTCGATACGATATTTGGTATCGAATCAGTATCGAATCAATGGTATCAATATCGATACAGTATCTAAAGAAAAGTATCGATATGAGTAGCATCAAATGAGTACCTTCATGGTTTGATACAAGCTAAAAAAAATTCTAGACAACGTTTGTAATCATACACAAGCTTTAATGGTACAGATGCAAAGATACTATTATATTTTAGATTATTTTAAGATATAAGTGAAACATGAAAATAGTTAATTAACCAAACCTCTCTTTGTCACCAACGCTGCCCAGGAAGATCAGTTTGTCCAGATATTTGGAAGAGAGTTTCTTAGCTGGTTGATGGTGGATTCAGCTTTAGAAAAAAGCCTTTCACAGGGCACTGACGTCCCCATGCTCACCAGGTGTTTCCGTGCCTAGAATAGAATAGAATAGAATAAGCTTTATTTGCAAAACGCCTTGTCTAAGGGGTTACAATTGTCAAACAGCAATGGTATGCACAAACTTACCTCTTTGAACAACGATGGGAAAACGCTCTTCATTTCGTCCCAGACATCGAGCGGGTTTGATTTTAAAGGACTGACTGGGTTCGAGAGACAAAGTTAGTTCCGACGTATAGGTGTTGGTCTTGTAAAGCCAACACCATGGAAGAAGGTCTCCTTCTTCCATGCCAACACACACAACGTCGAGTTACAGCAAGGTACTACTTCTCCATTGACAAAACTGAGTAGGTACTCGAAGTTTCAACATAATAATATTATATGATATTATTATAATATATTACATTATGTTGAAAAATAGACCTTACGAAAATTTAAAATTATATTAGGTACCTACCTAATCTAAAAAGGAAGTACCCATTCGATACTACGGATTTTCTTTCGATATGAGTATAATATTGGATGATTCGATACCAATACGATACTTGTAGTATCGAAACAAAAGTATCGATACCTACTCATATCGGTAGTATTGGAACGTCCCTAACCCCACCTAGAACGGGCGACCTGCCAACTTTTGCCACCCACTGCCCTCGCGACGTTTTGGTTTGTTATTCTCTGAATAATACACCTATGTAATCGCTCAGCAAAAAATTTTTATAACCCCCCCTCAAACTTTTTTCTTTTCCGTTTCAAGGTGCGTAGATTCAAAAAATGCAATGTCCGTCCGCCGTCCGCCGTACGCCGTCCGCCGTATCACGTGTACAGGCTTCATTTTCGGTCTAAAAAAGTCGTTCTTTCGCACACATGCTCCATTTGGGCCCTAGTTGTGTCCCGAAACTTTTCAGCCCGATCGGAATATTCCCAAGGGTGTTGTGAGTGAAAATGTGTGTAAAAATAGGTACTTTTTGCGTTTTAGCAACATGTTGGTAACATGAGCTTTTGAGGTATCGTTTTCCATGTTTTTGGGGACGAGAAGATCGAATATGAGGTCGATTTTGGCCAAGGAGTGGAAAATTGAGGTTGTACCAGATGTTCAGCTCCCAAAATTGATTTTGTATGAGTCAAAAACCTGCGAAATCGTCTGAAATCACCATCAGTTTGTAGAATAACACTAGAAAAAGTGTCAACACGTGGATCAAGACGATTAAATGGCACTACCAGTGATCAAAGTTAATTTGAAAAAAAAAAAAAGATCGTACCTACCTACCTAATTTGTGTTTTGGGGGCCAAAATTGTTGGAAACCATCAGAAATAGCTATTTCAATTATTTCACATGAAACAAACAATAAATGTACAGCCAACATTTCTGTAGAATAATAAACCCCATGTGACAAGGACTTTGCAGCGTTTTCCTTTTCACCGTCGTTGCGCCGCTGGTACTCAGACATTTCAAAGGTATTAAAATGGGTGGTGAAAGGGAGGCTTCGGCACAACTTTCAACCAGTTCGGTTCAGCCGTTCAGGCTGTGAAGTTTTCTGGCATTTCCCGGGCAACGCACTGGTAAAAATGGATTTCGCATCCGATTCTGAGTCCGATGCAAACAAAAAGTTGCCGCGATAAAAAGGGGCAGGTAGATAGGTGGTCACGAACTGATCATTTGATGAAGTTAGGTAGGAGCTTAACTTAGGTGCAACTGTTCGCAAGATAAATATTATCCTCAGTTTGTAGCTGAACACACACACACCTGAGAGGACCTTTTCGTTCGCCTCCCTTTTGGAATGATTAGGTTTCGAAAGGTAAATTGGATAAAACATCCGTGTTTACGTGTTCGAGGAGTCTTGGGATTGTCACCATTCGATTCAGCATGGAAAAGTACTTAAAAACTAATGCCTAACCCATTTTATGGTTAAAACTTACGAATCTGCGATTTTTGGCATAGAAACGTGAACCATAAAATTCCACTGTAAAAATAAAATTAACGACCGTTGGAAAGCTGAGCTCCTGGGCCAACTTTTGTGCTTACAGTGGGGGAAAAAAACAGAATCACTTAGGCTTACAAACATCTGAAGAAACTGAACATCTCTAAGATTTTACAAATTTCACTTTCTTTGTTTATGTTCCAGCCACTGAATCCTCTTGAAAAAATTTGATTTGGCACTAGGGAGATGGGAAATTTAACGGAAATTTTTAACGGAAATTTAACAGATGTGATGTACGGTCGAAAATACGAAAACAATCTAAAAACGCTGCAAAGTCCTTGTCACATGGGTTTATTATTCTATTGGATTCTACAGAAACGTTGGCTGTTTATTTATTGTTTCTTTCATATAAAATAATTGAAATAGCTATTTCTGGTGGTTTCCACCAATTTTGGCCCCGAAAACACGAATTAGGTACGCTCCTTTTTTTTCTTCTTTTTTTCAAATTATCTTTGATCATTGATAGTACCATTTTTTCGTCTCGATCCATCTGTTGATACTTTTTCTAGTGTTATTCTACAAATTGATGGTGATTTCAGACGGTTTCCCAGGTTTTTGACTTATAAAAAATCAATTTTGGGAGCTGAACATCTGATACAACCTCAATTTTCCACTCTTCGGTCAAAATCGACTTCATATTCGTCTTCTCGTCCCCAAAAACATGAAAAACGATAAGTACCTCAAAAGCTCATTTTACTAACATGTTGCTAAAACACAAAAAGTACCTATTTTTATACACATTTTCACTCATAACTCCCCTGGGTATATTCCGATCGGGCTGAAAAGTTTCGGGACACAACTAGGGCCCAAATGGAGCATGTATGCGAAAGAACGAATTTTTTAGATCTAAAATGAAGCCTGTACACGTGATACGGCGGACGGCGTACGGCGTACGGCGGACGGACATTGCATTTTTGGAATCTACGCACCTTGAAACGGAAAAGAAAAAAGTTTGAGGGGGGGTTATAAAAATTTTTTGCTGAGCGAATACATAGGTGTATTATTCACAAAATAATAAACCAAATCGAAATAAGTACCTAGCTCGAAAACTAAGCGTTTTGAAAACAATTTGAAAATCGAAATAACTAGCTCAAAAACTAAGCGTTTTTCTAAAACATCTAGCGCGGAACTTTTTGTTGCAAATTAGTAGTTACAGACTCGATCCCTGGCCGGTGGCGTACCACCGTTGACACCCTGTATACCCAGCTTGCGTATTATATATGCTCCATTTCGGCCAAAAATTGTCACCTCTGAACTTCTACATAACCTACCTACCTACCGCACATGATTTTGCAGTTCGCTTGAACGCTGAATCACGTGGTTGTCAGTTTCTCGTTTTGGAATTTAGGTACCTAACCTTATTTCGGTCCTCACAAATTGTCATTAGGTAACTCACTAATTTAACCGTTCAGGTAAATTTCGGAAAGATATCTTTATCACGTGATTCAGCGTTGCAAAATACTGCGAAGTCAAGTACGACTTTTGAACTTTGCATACTTACTCGGTGCACACCTGAAAAATCGAAAGATGAATTATCTATCATTTTACCGAGAGATTTTGCTAGGAATCCAAATCCGAAATAAAAATTGAGATCCTCCATTTAGAAAAAAGTTAGTGGGTGTTACTTTTTAGGGATCCTCATTCTTAGTAGGTACCTACCTACTCTCTCAGCAGGAATGCACCCCTAAAAGCATATCATCGGGAAAGGTATTAAAAATGAATACCTGCATTTTTTGATGATCTTGGCCCAAATTCCGTCAGACCCCTACTACACGAGTCTTCGGCCATCACATGAATCACCAACCAACTTATAGGCGTTGGATTTCCAACGATGAGCCTACGCACACAATAATTCTGTGATTTCCTTCTTTTTTTTCAAAGGATCAGGTAGGTAGGTAGTTACCTTTTTCACTTTTCTCTAAACCCAATATTAAGGAAGTTAGGTTGTGGAGAGGTCTCGGGAAACTCCTTGTATAATATGTGCATACATTTTTACATACCTACCTGCAAATAATGAGTTTTTGTTAAAATCGAGGAATGTGGTCGCAATGCCCTAAATAAAATTGTTTCAAAAATTATTTTCTCCGATGAATCCCTCGAAAATCATGTCAAGTCGAAAATGAAAATATAATCGAAACATGAAGGGTCGCTGAAGGTACCTACTCATTTGGTGGCCCTATGAAGGAGGGGTTTGCTGACGGACACTTCTACTGCGCAGCTTCACGGCTGCCTAGCTTTGCATCTTCCCACCACGTTTTGCCCAACTGACCTTAGTCACTGGTGTGCCACAGGAGGAAGAAGGACTGAGAACGACAGGTACGTGTGATCAACCGTAACTTATAACCTTAGGAGTTAGGTAATGTTTTGCTGCGAAACGTGAGGCATACACAATACAATAAAGACGAATAACTTCTGATATGAATAAGGTGTACCAACACCTTTAGTTTTTCAGCAATAAATTAGGTACATAGTTATGAAAAACTGAAGGTCCAAAATTTCGACAAATTTTTAAAAAATTGGTACCTATCGAAATAGTAGTTTTCGTCGCGAGTCACCATTTGTTACCACTTTCGGTGAATATGCAGGGTGATCCGCTCGTAGATGCAAAAAAAATTTGCGTAAAATTACATCAAAAATGGAGTAAAATGCCGCCAACCGCATATTTTTATCTCGATCCGTTCTCGAGATATGATGTTTTAAAGGTTTTTTCAGGAAAACCGTGTTGTTTTCCTTTTAAACTCAAATTTCTCCGCTTTACCTCATTTAATTTTACCTTTTGACCTCATTTTCGGAATCAGCGTTAAATTTTCCATACGCATGGTGTACTTTAAGTCTTGAAAAGTACCATCTAGAGACAACAACAACAGCTCAAGCATTAGACGAATTTGAAAAAATAAAATTTCTGAAATTTTAAAAAGTTACTACTCCGAAAAAAATCCTGGAAACTGGCAAATCTCTTGAAAACTTCTTCATTTAATAAGCTTTCCAATGGTATGGTCAGCTTTGCGATTATCTTGTTTCTTTGATGAAAAATTCAAGTTTAAATGCAAGAAAACGTTAGGCACCTCAAAAGGGGGAATTTGTTCAGAGGGTAGAAAAAATGTAAAAAAAATGTTTTTAATGTTTTTAATTGAAAAAATTGAGTCAATAATGCCAATTTACAATTCGAAATCAGGTTTTTCGATAATTAGGAAAGCCCATTTTCAAAATGCCCACCGTTATTTCTTATGCATGCTCTAGCACGCTTACGCATTTTTCCCACTGTCACGTTGAATGTCAGACGTTCTTGCACCGTTACGCTTGCCTCTTGAATTCGTCTCTTTAAATCTTCAACATCTTGTACATCAGTAGCATAAACAATACTCTTGAACAATCCCCAACGAAAAAGTCCATTGGTGGTGGTCCGGCGACCTGGCGGGCCAATTGATCACACCACTTCTACCAATCCAAGGGGTAAAATTTTGGGTTAGCCAATCCCGAACTCTTCTGCTGTAATGTGGAGGAGCACCATCTTGCTGGAAAATAATGTTTCCGCAGACGTCTGCGGGAATGTTTTCGAGGAGTCGGGGTAGATCATTTTGCAGAAAATCTAAGTAATTGTCTCCGTTTAGTCGATCCGGTAGGATGTGTGGGCCAATCAGTGGGCTTAAGCGTGCTAGAGCATGCATAAGAAATAACGGTGGGCATTTTGAAAACGGGCTTTCCTAATTACCGAAAAACCTGATTTCGAATTGTAAATTGGCATTATTGACTCAATTTTTTCAATTAAAAACATTAAAAACTTTTTTTACATTTTTTCTACCCTCTGATCAAATTCCCCCTTTTGAGGTGCCTAACGTTTTCTTGCATTTAAACTTGAATTTTTCATCAAAGAAACAAGATAATCGCAAAGTTGACCATACCATTGGAAAGGTTATTAAATGAAGACGTTTTCAAGAGATTTGCCAGTTTCCAGGATTTTTTTTCGGAGGAGTAGTAACTTTTTTAAATTTCAGACATTTTATTTTTTCAAATTCGTCTAATGTTTGAGCAGTTATTGTTGTCTCTAGATGGTACTTTTCAAGACTTGAAGTACACCATGCGTATGGAAAATTTAACGCTGATTCCGAAAATGAGGTCAAAAAGTAAAATTAAATGAGGTAAAGCGGAGAAATTTGAGTTTAAAAGAAAAAAAACACGGTTTTCCTGAAAAAACCTATAAAAAATCATATCTCGAGAACGTATTGAGATAAAAATATGCGGTTGGCGGCATTTTACTCCATTGTTGATGTAATTTTACGCAAATCTTTTTTGCATCTACGAGCGGATCACCCTGTATATCTATTTTCGGTGGTTTTAGCAATCTTAAGCAATTTTTGACCCCCAAAAATGTGAACTTGACCTAATTATTTTTGACCCAAAAATGTTGACTATTGAAACAGTGTTTGTTATTTGCATGTTGAATACTTTTCGCAGTTTTTATCCATTATTGGGGATTTTCAGCTGTTATTTTTGGCCCTTGAAAACTCAGAACCGAAAATTCCCTGATTTCGAACTCACTATTACTATTATTTGCCATTACACTCATTGGGAAAATATATGGGGTAAGATTTAAAGTGTTCTGAAGCGGAAGAAAAATTTAAGTAATTCAGTCTCGATAAATTTGCCAAAATGAAGAGAGGGAGTGATCGATGCTCCAACCATTCACTAATAATATTACACTGTACTGATAAGTCGATTAATATTTTTAAAGACTTTGGTCATAAACTAATGAATGATGGATTGTTCAACGATGAATAACAATTTATTAAGACTAGGATAATGGGAGGCAGTATTCAAATAGACCTATATGGCGAGGTGGATATGCATATCACAGGTTAACGAATGAAAATCTGTAGAATTGAACGAGTAGTACCCAAAATCGGGCGCTTTACAAAAGCTTTATTCGAACGAATTCACAAAAGTTGGTAGGTACCTAGATGCCTATCTACTAGTTGGAATTTGATGAATTCCATGTTAAATTAGATCTCCATTCGTATAATAATTATACATATAATTAATTATATGCATAAAAACCCCTGTCCACGAGATTTTCATCAAAATCTTATATAAAAGAAGTTATTCGTGGGGCATGGATTTGGAAGCAGTAAAACTAGTGAGTAAATTTTGATTTTAAAGCGAAAAACGCTGCAAAGTCCTTGTCACATGGGGTTTATTATTCTACAGAAATGTTGGCTGTACATTTATTGTTTGTTTCATGTGAAATAATTGAAATAGCTATTTCTGATGGTTTCCAACAATTTTGGCCCCCAAAACACAAATTAGGTAGGTAGGTACGATCTTTTTTTTTTCAAATTAACTTTGATCATTGGTAGTGCCATTTAATCGTCTTGATCCACGTGTTGACACTTTTTCTAGTGTTATTCTACAAACTGATGGTGATTTCAGACGATTTCGCAGGTTTTTGACTCATACAAAATCAATTTTGGGAGCTGAACATCTGGTACAACCTCAATTTTCCACTCCTTGGCCAAAATCGACCTCATATTCGATCTTCTCGTCCCCAAAAACATGGAAAACGATACATCAAAAGCTCATGTTACCAATATGTTGCTAAAACGCAAAAAGTACCTATTTTCACACACATTTTCACTCATAACACCCCTGGGTATATTCCGATCGGGCTGAAAAGTTTCGGGACACAACTAGGGCCCAAATGGAGCATGTGTGCGAAAGAACGACTTTTTTAGATCGAAAATGAAGCCTGTACACGTGATACGGCGGACGGCGTACGGCGGACGGCGGACGGACATTGCATTTTTTGAATCTACACACCTTGAAACGGAAAAGAAAAAAGTTTGAGGGGGTGTTATAAAAATTTTTTGCTGAGCGATTACATAGGTGTATTATTCACAGAATAATAAACCAAAAGACAATGTAGATATGTGTACCTATTGTTTTTATATACTGGGATGCATTATAAACTACATAAGAACTAATAAAATGCGAAAAATGTCAATAACAGAACCAACCCGCCTCCATTCGCCACTCTTCATTTACAAAACAAAAACGTGCAACACTAATGAAGAAGTGACGAAAGAAACCTAAGCTAAAGCTTATAAGCTCTGGTGAGCTCAACGTAAGATGCAACACCCTCAGTCCTATGGACCGTAGACTTTTGGCCGACTCATCTTTCTTCCACAAGTTGGTTCTGGGTAAGATGGACTCACCCACACTGTTATCAGTGGTGCGTTTTCTGGTTCCTCGACTTGGTTCACGTTCTGGAAGCCTCTTTTGGGTTCCATTTTCAGCGACAAACTATGCATACCATCGCCCGATGTGCAGGTCACCGTGTGGGATGAACCAGGTGATGGATGTGTGCCCTGACAGATTTATTTGTTCAATCTCCTGAAGCTGTTAGGAGGAGAGGTCTAGTTCTACACGGATTAATGACAGACATTAACAGTATCAAATAATACAGTCATATGTGGACATTTTACCTGTTTTTTATTTTTTCAAATTATAATTATATAATAATAATTATATAATATAATATTTCAATTATTTTTCAAATTATAATAATATTTGTTCAATCTCCTGAGGAGAGGTCTAGTTCTACACGGATTAATGACAGACAACAGTATCAAATAATACGGTCATACCTATGTGGACATTTTACCAGTTTTTTTGTTTTCTCAAATTATAATAATATTATAATAATTATTATAATATTATATTTCAATTATTTTTCAAATTATTATAATATTATAATAATTATAATATTATAATATTATATTTCAATTATTTTTCAAATTATTATATTATAATAATTATAATATTATAATACTATAATATTATTTCAGATTATTATAATATTATATTTTGTACGTACCTATGTATCGGGCTTGCCCGTATAATCATAAATAAAGAAATAAAGCTAAAAACGCTGCAAAGTCCTTGTCACATGGGTTTATTATTCTACTGGACATACCTACAGAAATGTTGGCTTTTCATTTATTGTTTCTTTCATGCGTAATAATCGAAATAGCTATTTCTGATGGTTTCCATTAATTTTGGCCCCTAAAACACAAATTAGGTACCTACGCTCGTGTTATTTTATTTTTTTATTTTTTTTTTTAACTATCTTTGATCATTGGTATTGCCATTTAATCCTCTTGATCCACGTGTTGACACTTTTTCCAGTGCTATTATCTAAACTGATGGTGATTTCAGACGATTTTCCAGGTTTTTGACTCATAAAAAATCAATTTTGGGAGCTGAACATTTGGTAGAACTGAATTTTCCACTCTTTGGTCAAAATCGACTTCATATTCGGTCTTCTCGTCCCGAAAAAAATGGAAAAAGATATCTCAGAAGCTCATCTTACCAACATGTTGCTAAAACGCAAAAAGTACCTATTTTTACACACATTTTCACTCATAACACCCGTGGGTATATTCCGATCGGGCTGAAAAGTTTCGGGACACAACTAGGGCCCAAATGGAGCATGTGTGCGAAAGAACGACTTTTTTAGACCAAAAATGAAGCCTGTACACGTGATACGGCGGACGGCGTACGGCGGACGGACATTGCATTTTTGTAATCTACGCACCTTGAAACGAAAAAGAAAAAAGTTTGAGGGGGTGTTATAAAAATTTTTTGCTGAGCGAATACATAGGTGTATTATTCACAGAATAATAAACCAAAATGAGTTACTGTAGTTTAGATACTTGCCTACCTACCACTGTCGATATGCATAGACGACGGACGAACTTTAACTCTTTATTGTTACACAGTAGTAGGGTTAAAAACCCCTTAATAATACTGTAAAAAGCAATAATCTTTTGTAGTGTTAAGATGGAGAATCGTAGGAGACAAATTACGTATCAACAGCAGGTACCTACCTAAATAAGTGGCGAGTTTGGTGAGACTTCAGAAAGGTAAAAAGTTGCAAACAGGCATTTTTGTGGGTAGGTATGAGAGACACTTTTCAACACTGTTATACCTAGTGATCCATAAGTAGGGTTCGCTAGGGAGAACCTTTGTGATGCCCATAGCATACTAAATTTAATGGTCTCAATCATTTGTCACATACTCAGCGACAAGATGTTATTTTATAATCACCAGGTGAACTTGAAAGTCCACTGATTTTTCGGAAAGAAACAGGCGTTGAATTGATGGGCGTTGTCCGTAACTGGATTCTTAAAGAACACGTTCGTTGAATTTCTTATTTTCCGCTTGGATCGCTAGGGTGATTGCCATCGCGTCGCCTGTGGCAATAGCTTTTCTTTGGTTCGAAACCAAAGTCATCAAAATAGAAGGTAGAGGGAACAATAAACCCTGGGCAGGAGGGAACAAGACTTCGTCCTAAGCTCCGCCTCTCAGGGGCATGGATCCAGAGGGATTGCAATGTCTACCAGTACCTACATACCTATGACAACGATAGTATAGATGTTTGTAAGTATAGATGTTTGTAAGTATAGATGTTTGTTCGTGGTGTACTTTTCTGACCGTGCCAAGTCTGAAGCCACTTTTCTGATCGTGCCAACACGCATGCGCCGCCAATACCAACTTTCAAACTCACAGGGGACTGGGTACATGGTGGCCACACTTGGGAAGGAAATCTGACTGCAACCGCTGCGCAACCTGCAATTGTCTAACCTTCCTGACTGTCATGTCGATCTCGATTACGTTTGTTATACAAATAAGGTTTATTGAAAGGCTGTGACTCGTGTATTTGACAAGTTCATATGTCATCATTGAGCTCTGCTAATTTATTTCTTCTTTTTATAACAATAATACTAACATTTATTGAACAGCTGTGACTCATGTGACAAGGTCCTATATGTCATCATTGATCTCGGCTAATTTATTACTTCTTTTTTTCTTCAGCTTACTCAAGTCTTATATTATGATTATTGCTATGCTTCTGATGAATGGGTAGACTATCTTCTGTATGTACCTACCTAGGTGTAATGAAGCTCCTATGTTTTGCTTCAAGTATTCATCTCTTACCAATATTATGCATTCCTTTATCTCAGCTTGTACTTATTCAAAGTATTTTTGATAAAAATAAATCGAAATCTCTGTAGTTTTCTTCCTGACTAATGACCTAATGGGATGGTTATCGAGTTTGGTGATACCAGTATACTTTTGTGGAGTAATCGCTGACTGAAGAAATACCTAAATACCTGATTGAAAGTTTGAAGTTTGGTGTTAGGTACCTACCAAACTAATTTTCTGATAACCGACTACGCTGTGCTCCTTTTTGTTGGTAAACCTATGTATTCGGTTTCCTCAAGGGTCAACAATCTGAGAAAACGGCTGAAATCACCAGAAACTTCTATAACAGAAGGTAGTCGAAAAAAGACGATGAAGGAAGGTAGTCCAAGTCAGCCAGAAAACTACAATTTCAACAGTCAAAGATAATTTGTCGAAGTTAGGAGCCTAATTCGAGTGGGCCGAAATTGGCTAAAACCATTTACAATTGATATGCCAGTTCTTGGAATACCCATCATAATCATAAAATTAGGTAGGTGGGAGTATATAAGTGGAAATTCGTTTTTCAATTGGGATATTCGACCTATCACCTCATTATTACGCACAAAATAAATCTATAGGCAACAATTTTGTATGTCCATTACAATTTTTTTTAAATTCCTTTAGTTATTGGTGTTAGTAGAATTTGCAGCATTTATCGTTATGATAGGTAACTTCATTAGGGCCACAATTGCTCACTATAGGATCAGTAGTAGAAGGATATGTGATTGAAATAAAAAAGCCTGAATAGTTATGTAAACATAGTATTATATGAATTCAAGTAGCTATAGATCGTGCACGAGAATATTGCCCTCCGACCTGCACTCTATAGGAGGATGGGAGAAGCTGAGGGCTCGGCAGCCTGAGTGGGATGCAATGTTGGGACTTTTACTCTGTTATGTTGGCAGCCGTGCTGCCATTCCAAGCCAGCTCATTCCGTTCCCCTATCGTGTTTTCCTTGTTTGCATCTTGCTTTTCGTGTCACCATCCTACCTATATCGTCGTATTAACCCTTCTTATTTTAACTGTGAGTATCATCACAATCCTCGTCATCCTATTTTTGAACTGAGTATCATCCCAATCCACCGTACCCGTCAGTTTCCGTGTGTCGCCTAGACGCCTACACAGATCTAGTGATGGAACATCAACATTCATCGTCAGTAAGAAACCGGAAACCTGCTATCGCAAGAGGCAGGGCTCTAAGGAGTCAGGCACGAGAAATTGTGTACAATGTGTGCCAGTATTTTACGAGGAAGAAGAAAGGATGACGCGAAACACAACGTTCGCGATGTGACTAGTGCAGCGACGGGCTTCTTGGCGAAAACAGTCGGGAACAGTAGGTATGTTCCTGCCACAGTCAGTTCTTAAACCAGTTGTGCGCAGTGGCCCAGTGCGCACGATTGTCGCGTTCCTGCCGTTTTCAGTTACAGAACTTTTCACTGGCTTCACCGTTCCAGCCGCAATGAGTTACAAAACTTTTTTTTCGAGTTATTAAACTTTCTTCACTGGATGAGAAGCGGGTTAAGCCAGTTTTTTACAGTAACCTGACCATTACCTTCCCGAAAATTCATTTCTCTCCGACTTCCCGTGGAGGTTGGTTCTCGACGTAGGTCTGTGTTTTGTTTACTCTCCTTCAAGTGCCGTCTTTTCCATATCTAAAAACATCAGTTCAGCGCCGTCAAGAATGCAGGTAAGGCTTTCAAGTGTAACCTAGTACTCATCCTTTTTACGTAGGTATTAACACGTCCCGTGCGGATCACGCACCTGGCGCGTGATTCAGGTTTTCACTGTCAGGCGGATCACAGGCCTAGCGCGTCAGGAGCCCTTCCTAATTCAAACTCGTTTTTCTTTTCATCCGCTCGGTAGCAAAGGTCCCGTATTATTTTTACGTGCTAGAAATGAGTCTGAACTGCCGACAGATGGCGCCGTTTGCGGTTAGAAGATGTGATTCACATTTTTTGGGTGGTTTTACAAGGCAGACATTCTGCAGTGATTTCAGTGGTTGTTTCTCACCTTTTGGCTTCATTTTTTTACGTGCATCATATTTTCGTCGTGAAAACGTCAAATATTCAAGGTAAGTTTCAATATATACTTCCTAAAAATGCATGATCTCATTTGTGAGACGTGTGAAATATCAATTTTTGCTGTCTGTCACCGTGCACTTGCTCCCCTACGTTCCATTGTTCTTTTCTCCCTTTTTATTTTCAATATTTTCATGGAATAAAAACCCTTTCAACGTGGTTTTGTTGGGTTACTACACCGAAGTATTTCTTGAGTAATGTTAGGTACCTACTACCTATATTATTTCCAGATGACTGATGGACCATCTTCGTCAAAAGTTCCGCGCCTAACCCCTCAACGGAAAGTTTACACTGATGATGACATCCAAAAACTTGACTGAAAAAATTGACTGATTTTTTTCTCTATTTTTCTATTTTATATGATTTCGAAATCGACTGATTTATTTTTATATGTGATAAATATGATATCACGGTGATTATAATAATTTTGAGTACCTACCTATTTTTCACGAAATAAATACATATTTGTTCCAATTTATATGAATATTTTTCTTTCAAATCAATACATTTTCCCTTATCTCACATTGAAGCTCCAAAATCGCGTAGAATTATTATCCTAGGTGATGCGACAGGATGGAAAAAAGCAAGAAAAATACCCTGGGTACCCTGTGATCTCACCCACCAGGCGGATCACGCACCTGGCGCGTGACTAGAATAATTCTAAGTAATTCTATCAATAGTGACTTTTATGTGCCTAATAACAACTATTGGAAGAATACTGAAGTGTTTTGTAAGAAAAAATGGTTCAGCTTGGGGAGTTGGCATTTTAAAAAAATCCGCAGTGAACGTGTTAAACAGTTCAACATCGAAAACAGTGGTAGTTGAACTTGAAGACAAAAAGTTGAAGTTGAACCTACTTTGAGAAGTAGAACGTGTGAAGACCATGGTGTAGAGAATTAGATCATGATGTAATAAAGAAATAGACCATGGTATATGGTAAATGAATCGTGGTGAATGGAGCACGAAGGTAATTTGATGATAATATTCTCCTGTTTTAGCGAATTTTCGAAGAAAAGGAAGCTATTGTTTATTCATATAGTCGGTATCCGTTTCGATTTCACGTTACTGCTATTTCACATCACTGCTGAAGCCCCAGCGCTCTCTGCTGGAGCAGTTCTGCGCGTTCCAACCACCCAGTTGAAAAACTGAAAAGTTCCTTCACTCATCCCCACCACTTGAGTTATCTAAATTAACTGGTTAAAGAACTTCCTGGTAGGCAGGAACATACCTATTATGAAGGAAGCTGGAAACCAAACAACATCAGATCGGGCGAGACCTTTGTTTGTTACGCCAACCAAGTCCACACCGCACAAGAAGGTCATCGATGCTGATGAATTCACCGATGCTGCTGTACGAAACAAGATACGTGAATTCTACATTGTTTGGAAAGAGTGCCCTTCATTGAAAACACTGTGCGGAATTGGCGAGTGACGGAGTTCTCGAGTGTGGTAGAAGTTACCTTTGGAAACGACTGGTTAGTAGCGGTTTCAGGTGGAAGAAATGTCAGTCCAACCGAAAAAATTGAGGACGACTACCGTCAAAAAGATCACTTAGTCGCATCGGAGATCGATAGTTTCATCATTAATGTTGGGGGGCTTCTGATACTGATAGCAGTTCCGATGAGGATTCAGATTTTTCTGATTAGAAGTTTTACGAACCACACTTGAATTACGTAAGTACTAAATAAATGAATAATAATATGTACTAAATAAATAAATAATAAAATAACATTTGTTTCCAATCTTTCCTTTTATACCTACCTACCTTCAAAAAAATTTCCTTATTTACCCCTCATTGTACCTTTTCAAAAAAGTACTCCTAATTATCAAGAAAACATTTCATAGAAAAATCCTATTACACACGAGTTTGTCTGTCAGCTCAAAGGAGTCACACTCAGGGGTCCGGTTTTACAAAAATCGGGAAAATGCTACGTTCATTCACTATGGCTTTTATGACAGTATCATTTTTTATAACGAAAAAAGTTAAGTTTTTATGACGGTTCACACGCAGCTAGAAAAAGGATTACAGGGGGAATGTGCTGCCACTGGACAGGGGAAAAACAAAAAAAGGGGAATTCCATGTTGAAAATGATTTCCACGTTCTCCGTCAGATGGCAGGGTCGGAGGGCAATATTCTAGTGCAAGGACTATAATAGTAGATATGCCAATCTGTCCCGAACAGAAAGGCCAGTGATGTCTTGTGGGTTCCATGGATTCATCTTCATCAGGATTGACTTCAATGTCTTCCCAGGGGATATCATGGTCCACTGATAGTGTGGTGGTGAGAAATGGTTTGATTGCCTTACGCGGGCGAGCGGCAGTGAGGGGGGGGGGGGGGGGGGCGAGCAGTCAGAAAGGAGTACATGGGAAAATCCGGGGACTGATGTGAAGGTCAGCTGTTTTCGAACCGTCAGAAAAACACTGGGAAGAGAATCCTATGGATGCTATAGAGTCCGAAACCAGTCCGCAAGACCACTGCGAACGCCAAATGATCGACCTGACGGTTTGAAAACAGTGAGATAGCCACCGCGAACAAACTATATCATCTCCCAATAAATTGTTCGAACTGTGTCTCATCATGGTCACAAACCGGAGACAAAAATACTGAGAGAAACACACACACACACACATCTCCCAATACAATATGACAAGGATAATAATGCTGATGTGCTATCTCTATTCCTTATTATAATCTCTTTGTTCGAAACATGCCCCAAACAGTATCCACGCGTACCCGAAGCTGTTTATAGCGTCCACAGCAAACCTTCGTAGGATGTTATCTTCACAACTCACTTAGTCAGGTTACCAATTCTCGAATTAAAATATTTGCGTTTATTATTCGAGTTGGTGTTTTAATATTTTTGAGTTAAATATTTTGTTTTTGGTATCATTATTGAAGCTGAGTGAATCCGTCAAGTGCGAATAGCAAGCGCAATTAGCGTTTATTCCTTGAATGTTTCACTAGCCGGTAAGTTGGGGATTTCACTAGCTGGTGCGTTATCGAAGTTCAATGTGTATCAAAGTAGTCCTTCTGTGTAGAACTTTGCTATTGAAAGCTTTCGGTCCGAAACTGATCGATCGTTGATACTGAATGGGGTAACAATATTGATAATTGAAGTTCTAGATCGAAACCATTAGAATAATTCAGAATTAATTAAGTCAGATGAACTTGCCCGAAATTCGCCGTAATTTCTACCATGGTATACGTTCGTCAAACTTAGGTTGTTGTATCAGTGGATTCGTGATTTAACCTCCTCCTTTGCTACTCGTGTATTATTCTAACGCTGTGTTCTCTGTTTAGGGCTTTCAATAATGGACAAGCCGAATGAACCCATGCCTGGAGTCAAGACCGACCAGCCTGATGAAGTAAGTTATGTCCACATTCCGCTTCTCGACGCGTAATCGTTAACTATTTTCCCTAACCGTTAGGTCTAGGTGCATACTTTGCTGTTGCAATAAATTATTGTGATTGGTCCTTACTGACAGGTGTTTTCTGGAACATTTTGTGCCTTTTGAACCTTTCACTTTTCTTTTTTTTAAATGATAGTTTCTCGTATATGACATTAGGGGCACTACTGCATGGTTATTGTTCTAGTAGGTATGTTGGGATTCACAGACGTCATGATGTTGAGCGCCTTCAGTCGAAATTGGATGATTGAATACTTTATCGTCGATTGGTTCTGTGAATTTACATAATCGTATATCACATTCAGCACCAAAACATGGTCGTGAGTTTTGACATTTAGGTTCGCTTCTTCAAAACCTGTTGCTCGTTAACTTAATCGCATCTAAGGAACACCTCAGCTGTTCGAAACACTGAGCTAATAAGGGAGGAAAAGGGCTACATTGTTTTCGGTTTGCCACAAATTAATGTGCCTTATGGGTGTGTGCGCGCGGTGTCCAAGAAAGCATTCAAGTTCACTACCCATTCCGGAGTAAGTACGGCACGAATATATTTCAAACCTCAGTTGTTCAAATATTTCATTTTGTGCCAGCGTCCCCAAAATGCTCACCCCGCATCTCGTCATATCGTGGAAACTTCCAGAGGCGGGGCTCTCAGGTGCTTGGTTATCCCGATTTGGGAAAGGTTTGTGTCGTTTATGATGATTACCTTTTTCACAGATTTAATGGGCAATTTTCGTTGATTTTTTTTTTTTAATCAGAACTGGAAAAATGGTAGTTTGAAACCCGTTTTGAAAAATAAGCGTATTTTTTAAATGAGGGTGGTTAAAAGTAAAAATGCGGCAAGAAATGACGTATTAGGTCTATTGAAATCTGATTGGGTGTTGGCCCAAGCAGGGGGATGGTTCTCAGTGCTGCCAAAAACCCAACATTAAAAATTGCAAACCTTCCTGGCAACTTTCCTAAACCTCTCCTCGGTTTGATTTTGAGGACATACACCAACTTACTCACTTAAGGGGAAATAGCCCGAAAAAAACTTGCACGAATATTCAACAGATGGCAACACCGTCGAGGGCAAATTAATCTGCTCTCAGTTTGGTAATAATTGACCGATTTTCAATCTTTAAATTGCATTGAACTCAATACCAGCATAGAATTTCCGCAAATTGGTTCTGGTGTTCACTATTTCAAAATTTGTACATTTGGATCACTGGTGTTCGAATTTGGCCGATTTTTTCTGAAATCCCAATTACCCAAATTCTATAGGGTTGTGTCCTGATTACGACGGTTTTTTCAAATTTAAATTGGACCACTAAAACCCCATAAATTCTTGTCCAGAAGGTGATGGGCGAGGGGGTTGGGGAGGAAAGCGGCTCTTGAATGGGGGTAGGCAGCTTCCCAGGCGGGCCCGAGGCCCCTCTGGCGCTCAGGTACCTGCCTTTAATTCTCGTTCAAGAATCGTTTCTACCCAACTAACCATAATTGTGTCTACCAAAACAGTCAATTTCCCATTTATCATTTTCAGTAATGAACCTTTGGAATCGAGCATGAAAAATTCCTCACAAAAATAGCTCACATTTTCCTGGTAGCTTGGCACTTGGTCATGGATGGGCCCAAACAGTTTCATAGCAAACCTCTAACAGGGAGGAAGAAATCTGAAACTGTTGAATGGTGGGGCAAAAACTGTTCTCGGAAATGACAGACGTATCCAAGCTGGCCTGGGAAGTCGCCTACCCCATTCAAGAGCCGCCTTCCTCCCCAACCCCCTCACCCTTCACTTTATGGACAAGAAATTATGGGGTTTTAGTGGTCCAATTTTAAATTTGGAAAAACCATCGTAATCAGGACACAACCCTCTAGGATTTTGGTAATTGGGATTTCCGAAAAAATCGGCCAAATTCAAACGCCAGTGATCCAAATTTTGAAATTTTGAACACCAGAACCAATTTGCGGAAATTCTATGCTGGTATTGAGTTCAATGCAATTTAAAGATTGAAAATCTGTCAACTGAGAGCGAAGATAAATTTAGCTCATTTTGGTGCTGCCACATGGTGGCGGCTTCTGGAACTAGTCGTCGGGCTATTTTCCCTTAACTCCCAGGCGCTGCAGGACGAGGTGTCCCTTGGCCTCCCTTACAACAGCCCTCCACTCAGACCGATCTTGAGCCTTGCTTCACCAGGGTCAGACATCCATTAGCTGCAGGTCCCTTTCCACATCATCCATCCATCTGCTCCTTGGACGCCCCTGTGGTCTTCTTCTTTCAATCCTAGCTCTCCATATCATCTTAGGGGACCTATCATCAGCCATTCTCACAATGTGTCCAAGCCATGGAAGCCGATTAGCTTTTATGAAGCATACAATATCTTATTTTCAAGGATTCTGTGGGTCTTGGCATTGTTCCTTATTCTCCATCGGCCCCCTTCATAAACTGCGCCGTATATTCTTCTCACAACCTTTCTTTCAAATATTCCCAGCTTGTTTGTGTCAGCACTAGTGAGCTTGATTCAGCTCCAAAGCAAACCACTGGTCTCACAACGCCGTATACAATTTAATTTTTAAGGTCCGAGATAGCAGCCCAGACTTGAACATTATTTTGATATTGGCATAGAATGCCTGGTTGACCAGAATGATTCTACGCTTATTTTCCAATTCGTGCTGATCTCCGATTTCGCTATTTGTACTGGTCACTGTTGATCCCAAGTTATGTAAAATTGTTCACTTCCTCGAATCTTTATTCCCGTACAACCATAAAACTGAGTTGATTATTGTCAAAACTGGGATCTGAACTCATGAAGAGGTTTTTATCCTGATTGATTCTTAACCTCATTTTGCGCCCTCTTTGACACGGGTCTTGACTGCTTCCCTCGGTTCCCTCTTGTCCCTGGCTAATACAGCTATATCGTCAGCCTAAGCACAGATTTGCCTCATCTTGTGGACGATGGTCCCTTTGTTGTCTACATTTTTGACCACTTCTTGTAACGCCAGGTGGAACAGGGTTGCTGAGAGTCCATCTCCTTGTAGTCCCGTCTTAACCCTTTGTAAACCAGCTTACTTGTACATCATATCTTTCACTCTATTCTTCTCACTCATTTGCTCTATTTTCATAACTTTAGTCTTATCGCGTTGTTTCTTTCAGTACATAATTTGTCAGCATTCCTTCTTTTCGTCCTGTAATCTTCCCTAGGTTGTCTAGTTTCCCATGCCTACATCCTTTCACTGGCGTTGTTTTTCTCGTCTATAAGTTTTTCATCAAACTATTCTTTGCTTCTTCATTTCTCCTTTATTCCAATAGTCGCTTCTGCTGCCAATTTCATTGCTATGATTAAATCATCCCGTCAGGCATCGGGGCTTCTGGAATCTGTCGAAGAAGTAAATTCTGAGATCTTCCCCTGCAGAGCTCCGTGGTATTGATTGTGTTCGTCTTCATTGCTAAACCTTTCTAACTTCAGTGCATTTCTTCGTTGTAATTTCCCAGTCCTTATTCTATCCCGGTTCTGCCTCAGTACAGCCTTCACTAAGTAGTGGTTTGAATCGCAGTTCTCGGCCGATCTGACATCCATAACGGATGGTGAATGTCTCACTGATACCAGAACATCATCAATTTGGTTGCCTATGCTAGATCCAGGTATTTCTCAAGTAAGTTTATGAATTAGTTAGTGAGGGGGTGTGCTTTTAATTCTCATTTTATACATTTCTGCCAGTTGTACCAGTCCGAACTGTTGGAGTTAGTCTCTTCGTGGAGAGAATGCTCTCCGGCTACTGTTATGAGGAAATCCTCCTTTCCTGTCTTTGCGTTTAAATCTCCCAGCACGACCACAGCATCATCATAAATTTGCACCATCTCAATGCTTCCACATAAGGTATCATAAAAAGCATCTTTATCTTCATCATCTGCATCCTCAGTTGGGGCATACACCAAAAACACTATTGTATTTCTGAACTTCCCTTTCTTATTTTACAAAACCTTTCAGTCAATGTTTCAAAAGCCAGTACACTATTTCTGGTTGCTCGGTCGACAAAGAAGCCCATTCCACAGTACCCTCTTCCGTCTTCCGACCCACCGTAGTAGATGGATTAGCCCTTTTGATCGATTTGTCCTTGCCCCTACCATCTTGTTTCCTGCAGTTATACCCATCATATCCACACTTGGTGAGCTCACGGGAAGTCTCATAGTTTTGCCAGCTTTAAGCATAGTTCTCACATTCCATGTGCCCATTTAAATAATTCTGGTCCGTTTCAAGTTCCGATTTTCATCACCATAAAGTATATCCGGTTTTTTTTTTGGTTTTTTTTAAAGATTTGGTTTTTTACTTGGTGTTAACCCCATGAGGACCGGTCATGTTTAAAGGAGTTTCCCTCCCTTAGATCGGGTGATATCATCTAAAGAGCCTGACCTACCCTCGCAATTTCGAAACTGTTTCTGTCTAGATATGATAGGTGCTTTCAGCTGTTTTGTATGAGCCATTCCGGCGAGAGTATCACTTCCGCAATTTTGAGGACATGGTTTTTTAATTTATTACTAAATTTATAGTTCCATCCATACATCCATTGTGGTTCTGTATTGGTTAAAGTGATGCACTAGTGCTCTAAGCAGGATTTGAGTTGATCTACATGGCAGTTTACCTATTTCTAGTGGAACTCGGAAATCCAAATGTCACACCCGTTTTCTGCCTAGACTTCCCAGCAGAAACAGCTCATGTGGTCACTAAGTGTTAATTTCCGTTATTGAACGGAATTTAGCAAAAAAACAATAAGAATTTGTAACCCACAAAAATTGCCTGTTGTGTGTCAGTTTAATGGCTAGACCCCTGATGCCCTGATCCCGCTTCACGTTAAGTCTTTGAAGTCGAACTTGGCATAACCGAATGTTACGGGAGGACATTGAATCCCTAGCCCTACTTCTGAACATGAAAATGTGAAATTGTTGTGGATGAATTGCCAAATCTGTGGGTCTAACTGGTGATAATTTCAAGAGACGTCCCATTCATTATTGCTCTGAAATGACTATAATGTGCAATTTCAGTGGGGGTGAATTTCGGAATGTGGATGATAGATTCTCAATAAAGGACGTGTGGAATACGAGACACAGTGTGAGTTGGTCGACTCGTTGGTAAATTAAGTCTTTGAGTTTTACCAAGGAGTATATTTCAACAGGACTTTGCCAGTCCCAACTTGCTTTTCAGACTGCGTTCTACTTTTTATGCTCGTAAGTGTCCCAGAGGTTGAAGTCTAGCTCCTACCGGGAATCGAACCCAGCCCACCTCGTGACAAGCCAGTGTAAACAACTGCTCGATACGTGCTAATGAGAAATGTCGAATAAAATAAGACATTTTTAAGTCGTGTAACGTCTGCTGATGTAAATCCAATCACTTCCTATGCTCCTCTTCAAAGAACGCGCAAGTTCACTCAAAATTAGGTTAAGCTTTTCCCAGCAACTGGACCTTAATTTCATTGATACCAATTAAGTAAGAACTAGAGTTTTGGAATGAGTGATAAAAAACATTCACGGGAATTGTACCTTACAAACAACCATCAATATTAATGGGTTGGGACAGCCTCATTCATCTCCCAGGCTCAACAGTTTTATGATTGTTGTTGGTAGGTGTCAAAGTGCCGAAGGCTTTTCTCTGGAAGGGGGATCAACCCTTAAAACTACTTGTAGTTTTCTAGCAGGACATCTTGCTTTGAAATGCCCTGTATCTTTTATGTACAGCCAATATTCAGTATTATACTATTGCTGTTCATTTTCAATCACACATGGTGATCACATCACACAGGGTCACATATTTGTTTTGTCTTTCTGTTGCAGAAAGAGGTAAATGCCAATGCCTCTGATCATCTTGGAGATATATCAAAAACTCCTCCAGTGACTCAAATCAACAAACTGAAATTGAACAGTACCCCAGCGGTTAAGAAGGAAAAACGCCATTCTTCCCGCTTCACTATTTCCAAGAATCGTGAGCTACAGAAGTTGCCTCTTCTGAAAGGTAAGATTTTTTAAATTTATTCCATTATTTTTCTAGAAGCAAGCCCGACAGTTCTACACATTATTGTTCGATTCTCCAGTCTTATGAACAGCAGGTTTTCACATTCAGAAGGACTCCCAAGTCCTGCTCCTTGAGACAATCCATCCCAGGGTTCCTTCCCTTGTCCTACGTTGATTATGAACTTCAATCATATGATACTAGATTGAATTTCCATTCCTTCATTGGACAGCATATTACGGTTTCGTCCCAGTCACATAATTGATTCAAGTACCACATATGCAGTAGGATGCACCACATGAGGCACATCTTGAGGTGGTAGTAAAGAAATCCATTATTCATCCATTCATTATTTTGTCAAAACTGGGTTCCACATTTTGTCAGTATGGCAGTGGGCTATTCTTGTGATTATTATTTGTCTATTTTATTCGCTTATTTGTTTAAATGATTATTATTGTCATCAATTTTTTGTTTCATTTTACAAAGTGATTTCCTCGGAACATTTTGACACCAACTGTACTCTCCAACAATAAATAGTTTTGTTCAGGGCCATTGCGTCCATAAGGCCACTTGGGCCACTACCTCAGCACCCAAAAATACTAAAAGTATTTTTTTTTAATCCAATGTTCAGTTGGCATTTGGATTTCTCACTGTACACTATACCTAGCATTTTTCACAAAGTTTAACAGTGACCCGCCAGATTTCTCTGGCTCTGGATATTCAGTATTCTAGTAGAGCATCCATAGTGGCTCCTTCATGTTAGCTCCATAGACCAAGCATATTATCGTAATCTATGTCCTGCAATCAAAATCGAAACCTAGGCTCCTGAAACTGGCAGACCCTGGGACTTATTGTTCATGGCAACTGAGAAAAGTGGCCCATCCACGCCCACTTTGGGCCCTGTCCGTAGAATCTGATTTCCACCCCAAAATCGTTCCTTTTCACAATCAATTCGATCCCTTCGATTCAATTTGTCATCTCGATACGAGATGCTTTGTCTTCCAATTTGTTTTTGTTGTCTCGTGAATCACATTCGCTTTCTCTGTTGAGTCTGTTAGTTTCCTTTTTTTCCGTCAAATTTTGTGCGTTTTGCGTTCGGTCCAGTTCCAATGACAGATTTGTATTTGTGGTACCTACTTGCATTTTGTTCTTTGCTGTTCGTGATCTTATGGGTTGATTGGCGTTGTAACAAACAGATAACAACCCCTAGCATCTAATCAATAGCTTCTCCATTCAAGTAGGTACTGGCCGACGGGTCATTGTTTTGTTGTATTTTATTTTACTATAATATTTGTACCGCATGAATTCGGTGGCTAATTTGCAATAGAAATTTTCGACGTTTTCTTACGATGATAAGAGTGTTGATTAAAAGAGATAAGCCTTTGCTGAATATCTCTCAGTCAGTAAACTAGGCCAGCCTAAGCTGGCTAAGGGTTGGCAAAATTCAGCGACCATCATTGATGTCAATTCTTTCTATATAATTCGCTCTACATTCACAGGGTAGTATAGAAAAATAATAGTTTAGAAATATTATAGAAGATGAGTGCGTAAGATAATTATAAGCAGTGAAGAATAAGGTGTGTATATATATATATATATATATATATATATATATATATATATATATATATATCCAAAGATCCAAAGATTCTGTGAGGGTTATTGAGGTGCGGCCGAGTGAAAAAATTATTTTTCCATCGTTGGGAACGTTTATTCGTCTGGGAATCTACAATACAAAACATACAGACAGGGTGCGTTAGCCTTGGGCTACTATAACTATGATACAGGATACTATTGCGGGTGAATTGCCTAAATTAAACAGTGAGAGAATGATGGAAAATTAGCTGAGTTGTAGTAGAAGAACTGTGGCATAATTTGCCTGTTAGCACGGTTTTTTACACTTTTACACAGCACAAAGTTGACACTGAGCCTTCTGGCATGGAATAAAGGGAGAAGGAAGGCTCAGTCAGTGTTATAACCCGTGCTAAAAATTTACCTTCATCGCACCAACTCCGTCTGTTATGGTTGAGTGGAACTAATTTAGTTCCATAAAATGACGTTAGACCGCTACCTATATGCTAGCACGAATACCCGCCATAATTCAACCAATCTTCAATTTATCGACTTCTATTATTTGTTCCTAACCTAAATTTCTTTATTTTCGTTGGGTTGTTGTTGTTTCTTTGTTTGTTATTTCTGTTTACTAGGAAGTAGGTCACAGCACGACTACCCTACACAACATTAACCCAATAAACAAAGGATACCTACAGAAATTATGTCATTGACAAAGAATGTGAACTATAATATAAAAACGACAATATAAAAGACTAAAAAATGTTGAACAAAAGTTATTAAATTGTAGAATAATATTTAATAATAGAATATTAACAACAAGCATAATATATATGAAGACCGCTGCCAAAAAACCGTCTCTTACATTTTTTTCGAAAATGAGTTACTGGCATGAAACGATTCGTTAGGATCTCCTCTATCAATAGGGAAAACAAAAACCCTAATTTTGTCACATGTGGTGGACGTCATGACGACAAAAATAGCAAGAAACGAGGTCCGTGATTAACAAGAAAAACAATCGTATGTTACAGCGCCTTCACTGTCGCTAGGTAGCTAGCGCAGCGTCATTCACCGTTGTCTTCGTTTTTCCTGTGTGTAGTCGGATTTTTTTGTGTGTGAAATTCCGGATTTCTGTGCGTGGATTCAAACCGTGCGAACTTCCTCCCCTACTCACTTCACTGATATCGAAAGCAAAGAAGAATGACCTTATAAAAATGGTTCCATATTTGCTCCTACAATATAGAGAGTTTTATGAAACACTTCCTGCTTTGAACGAATGAATACCTATTAATATAAATTTCAACTTTTTCGTTTTCACGAACATATTTTACATGGACTTTTTCATCACAGACTTATAAAACATCAGACTTTTTCAAGCTTTATTACTCACTCTGAACTTAAATTTGTTATGACCAGAAATATTATTCCCTAGGAGCTTCCTTTAAAGTGTATTAATTTTATTTGCATTTTCGTACTAGGTACCTGGAAATAAAATCAATACCCATTTTCGCGTAATATTCGTATTTTTATTTTTCTATGATATTTTTCTAGCTCAGCATTGCTGGGAAGAAAATAATACAGTTACATACCTATAAAAAAATATTCTTATACAGCACGGTTGAGTGTCTATAATAAGCCGTTGCGTAATAATTTGCAGCACAGATTTCCATAAGCCATTGTGTAATAATATCCAATGTGGTTACTATCAAGAACAGCTCTGTAATGATATTTGCAGAATATTTTACCGTTTTGGTTGGATTGGAATTTAATTGGGCAAAAGAAGTCTTTGTTACATTAGAGCCACTGATTCTCGGATCGAAAGGTTTCTCAATCGTTTTTTGGCTCGCCTGTAAAATTTCAAAAATGTAACAGACAGTTTTTCGGCCGCGGTCTTCATATGTATAAAAGTAGTATACAAGTGTTAGGTATTAAATATTTAACAAAAGTAATTAAATTGTAATAATAAAACAACTTCCGGCTCAGTTGCCTGTGGTGTGTGAGTCAACTCGCTTAGCCGAACGAGTGCCTTCTCCAACTCATCCTCACAATTGGAGCTCCCAGGTAACATTGCCATTGAAGAGAGTGACAGAGACTTTAGGCCTCTCTCCAGTTGTCTCACGGTTGGGTGATATGGGCATCCGTGCTGCTGTCGAACTATGGAGAACGTATTTTCAAGGGTATCTTGGTTGAGCAACCTTGTCCTGATTTTACGTTCTCCATAGTTCGTTTGCAGGAACTCAGAAAGGTAGAGGAGTGAACGGATGTTCAGGACCCAACCGTTTAGACAATCAGGTTGCCTTATACAACCAACGAACTTTGCTGTCGACAGAGCTCTTAACATGTTCCACAGGAATACCTTATGCCTCGATTTTTCAGAAATGGGGAATCTGTAGCTCAATTTGTCCTAGGATCTTGGTGAGCTATTGAAACAGTCAAATAGATTATTAAAATCTAGGACAAATTGAGCTGTCTGTAATGAGGAAGGTGGCAACTTCTTCATGGCTTGAAGTACAAGGATTGCCACATTCATCGACCGTGAGAGAACTTGGGTGGCCAATTTAACTTTCATTTTCGCAAACCCACCTTTTTTGCTAAAATCTATATGTTTCATTGTAACTTTTGGCACGAGACTAAAACGAAGTGGGTCATTACTTTTAACAGTTGCAACTATATGCTCCCACTTCGCTGTAGACCCGTGCCATGTTCAGTTATATTTCATTGAGTTATTTCTAATCGATCTGATTAGATGAGGAGAATCCCACATGAAAAATATTTTTCTTTTCCTAAAAAGGAAAAAATGGGGTTTCTTGTGAGACTCCACATTTTTTAACAATTTTCCGGTTTTTTGGACCTTGATCACATATTACAGTTGTCACAATGAGCCCAACAGACTCAAGTGCTTCTAGACACTTGAACATTGCTCCATGTATAACTGATGCATCTTGTTCATTGGCTGTAAGCCAATGGCCAATAACCTGTTTCCACGACATCAATGTGCCTTTAACCATAAACACTAAAGCCTGGTTGGCGATGAAATCTTTGCGGTTGTTACCGTCGTCTACAACACCAACTATTCTATCTCTGTAGGGGTTATGCTGTAAATTTTTCTTAATCGACATTTCATCAAACACCAGTGTACACAATCTTTTTGAAGTTGACCATTTTGGCACTTCTGACTTCAGAAAGTCAAGTACATGGTTGTGTACACCGGCACTTATTGAAATTGTCGATTGGAAACGTTTGAGAGTTGAAACACTCGGTAACGTTAACATCTTTCTTAGGAATCTGTAAGTTCTTGGTGAGTGATAATAAACAGTTAGAGCAAAGTCTTTCAATGCTCCACTCCACCTTCTACCATACTTATTCATTCTGGTCATCTTCAACTAGGCAGCAAACGGTTTCTGAGAAATTTGTGGGAGAAACTTTCGGGCACTTGACGGCAGCTGGGCTACAGTAGCTGGTGTGGGTGTTTTCTTGGATCTATGCAACTGCATAGTTAGCCGATGTACCTTCTTCCTAGCAGCAAACAGTTTCTCCTTCTACTTCATCAGGAAACAAACCACACAGGCACATGTGATGGATTATGCTCAGGAATCTCCTCTAAACTCATAGGAAAACTTCAAATGTATAACAATCTACCATCACATGAGAGGATAAGTTCGTGTAGGTACCTGAAAGAGGTACAGCCATTGAAGACCCACCAGTGTCAGAGGAGAGAAAAAGCGATCGACGGACTGCATCTGTAACATAAAAAATGTGAAATGGTGAATTGTGATAATGCTCACAGGTACCTAGGTACCTACTTGTCATATATTTTTTCTGTTCCATTTATAATGAAATGACCACCACATTCTTGTTATATACTTGATATATTAAAAACATTCTACATTTGATTCTACTATAAAATTTGTAATGAGGGATTTTTCTTGATTTCAATACTAATTTATTCTACATCCACAATTACGCACATTTATTTTATTAGGTATTTTTTTCGGGTTCTTGCAAAAATCAAACCACAACCGATGTATATTTTCTACAAACATGAAGATTTTTTTTTTTGAACAGAAATATGAGCAAAGATGAGTGTTCTAGAGTACATATTTCTATGATTTAAATATGAAAAAATTTAAAACGAAGGTATATAAAATAAAGAAAGAACCAGATTTGAACACATATAAACCTAACGTAGGTACATGCACGTTCCAACCTTACATACAGATCAGAGCAGCAAAAAAGTCATAGTATTTAAAAAATGAGAGGGGGTTCGGTTGATGTTATGGGTTGAGATGAGATAGGAAGTCAAGGCATGGGTAGTGACCAGTGGAATATACCAGTCTGGGTTCTTTTCGGGATGTGCCCAGTGGATATACTAGTCTGGGTTCTTTTAGGACGTGCCCAGTGGAGTATACCAGTCTGGGTTCTTTTTGGACATGCGTAGTGGATATACCAGTCTAGGATCTTTTAGGAGGTGCCCAGTGGATATACCAGTCTGGGATCTTTTGGTGCCCCAGTGGATATACCAGTGGGGATCTTTTAGTGCCCCAGTGGGTATACCAGTCTGGGGATCTTTTAGGTGAGGAGGAGTGAGGCAAGGAGAGAGAGAGATAAGTCGGCGACTTACGGAGAGCGTAGAATGAGAATTGGAAGGCGAAGGAGGCGAGTTTTTATAGTCTGGGGATTATGCTCCCTCCATCCTCCACTCTCGTGGAGGATGGTGGGGATCCCTTCCCACTTGACCCTTCCAGCTCTCTCGAGCTGCCTGCCCACGTCTACCAATGCATTTACGAGTTTATTTGGTAAATCTTTACAACACAAGGAGTAATATCACGACAGAGGTCCCTCCAGATTTAGCAAAGTAAACGAGGGATAGAGCTGAGGGCGCTGAGTTACATGGCTGAAGGCCGTGGTAAACAGAAGGAGGTTGAGGGCACAGAAGGGCATGGCTGAGGGCCAAGGCAAATAGAATGAGGCTGAAGGCATATGTGTATGGATGTTGGAGACGGGGTGCGGCGTCGAAGTTCGTGGTGATCGTCGGTACTGAAGAAGTTCGCAGCGGGGCAGTGGGGAGTGGACGACTGAAGCGAATAGTGACGTATTCTGTCGTGCACCCTCCCAAGGCCCCGCTGTGATGCAGCGGGGTGGGGCAATATACCGGGGCCACCAGGGACGTCGCACGGTTGATCCGTTCTAGTTTCCCGGGCCGCTTGGTTTTCCTGGCGGCGACTATGGGGGATATCCCCGGCAGTGGAGCAGTCGTGGCCAGTGGGGCAGTCGTGGCGAGCGGCGGCGGAGGAGCCGTGGCAAGAAGTAGTGGGGGTGCCATGGCGGGTGGCTGGGGAGGGGCCGTGGGGGCAGCGGCGGATGAGCCGTGGCTTTTGGAGGTGCTGGTGGCAGGGGCATTCCGGGGTGAACCGGAATGTAGGGGACGTATACCCCGGTGGCTTTGGCAATATAATAGTCGCGAATTATCGCCCTCCAGGGTACATTCCACTGCCGGGGCCAGGAAGGTGGTCTGGTAATCCGCGGTGGGGGATGCCATGGTGGTGGTGATGGCGGCCCGGGAGAGCGACGTAGGGGGGAGAGGGGTGCGGGGACCCAGACGTCGCGCAAGATCGCGGCGACGTTGGGGTCGGGAGATGGAGAGCGACGAGACATCGGAGATTGATGTGGCAGGGTCGGGAGTTGGTGAGAGACTGTGTGAAGGGAAGTCGGCCAGAACATAGGCGGGCTTGCAGCGGGCTAGCGGGACAGTGTGGGGTTTCCCGTCAATTAAGAGGGGGCTGCCGAAGTACAACTAGTCAATTACAACTAGTCAACTTGGACCATGGGGAGCTAGTGAGAGAGACAACCGGTAGGGGTAGTTGCAGAGCTAGGCGCTAACGCATCGGGTCCCACCGATGAAAGTGGGGAGCAGGTTTGTAGGTTGTCCCGTCAGCTATTTATAGAATCTGACCGCTCGTATAATTAGCGAACTCAGAAAACTGACGTCCCCACACCTTTCACCTGTAAGGGCTGAAAGGAAATCTTATGACTAGGAGCCGGGACACGGTGGGGCCAATCGTGAATCTAGCGGGACAAAACTCTGACAGTTTTTGTTTCGATCATGTTAATTTTTTCTTACATGGGTACGGACTGGCTTGTAATTAGTAGAAAAACGTCTAGGATATTGTTCTTGAACACTTGGTGACTGAAACCATCGGTAATTTCTATGTTTCGGTACAGTTCGGGGCTTAGAATTTCTGAGAAAGAAAAATTTATTTAGATCAGGCACTCTTTTCGCTATGCTTGGTCACAGTTTGCTTCCGAGTCTGCGAAGCAGCGGAAGCCTTGTGTTCACTTTCGTGAGCCAACAAATTTGTGTCTTCAGAAATCAAAATTTCCACTTGCATTTTGCGTTTCAAAGCCTACTGAACAAATTTGGTTCCGTGTCTGTCGGTCTGTGGGTCTGTGAGTCTGTCTGTCCGCATTTCCTTGTTATAGCCATAACTTCCACGATTTTGAATTGATTCAGCTCAAATTTTGAGGGATGGTGCGGATAAGGCCCCTTGAGGTCCCATACAAATTTCAACATGATTGATCCAGCGGTACGCCCTGCGCATACAAACAAACACGCATAACTTTCACAATTTTGATTCAATTTCGCTCAAATTTTCAAGGGTTGTTTGGACAAGGCCTAGTGAGTTCCAGTATGAATTTCAGCATGATCGGACCCTCGGTGCGCTCTGCGCATGCGCTGGCGTGAAATAGATTCAATTTCCTTGTTACAGCCGTAGTAACCAAAGATTTCACCCAATTTCAATGTGATTCTCAGGGATTAAGCGGGTAGGGCCCATTGAGGTCCCATATAAATTTCAACATGATAGAGCCAGCGGTTCGCCCTGCGCATGCGCTAACGTGAAATTCTTCAAACATGCATAACTTTCGCAATTATGTATAATGGACGTAATGTTATGTAATATGTATATTTCACGTTATGTAATGTAATGTCATGTTATGTTATTTTGCTTCCGAGTCTGTTCTATTTTATAATGGGTCACTCTGATTGTGACGAGGAAGCTCCTGTGCCATCACCTTGGCAGTGTATTTTTGGTATCTTATTCTTTGAAATAATACACCTATTAGGTACACTTTCCTACAAAAAGGGACCTCAGAGTTGCTGACCCTATTTTATCTACTGTATATTTATGTACGTACGTCGGTAAGAGCAACAATTACATTTAGACATTTTTATTACTTTCTTTGGCACACGGGGAAATTTCGCGTGAGATATTTTAGTAAGATAGTAAAGATAGTAATATCATTCGTTACATATTCGAATATCATTATTTCTATTGATTATCACGTACAACTTATTCGTTGATAGGGAAGGGTAACTCCCTTAGTTTTCATTTCAGGAAAATCGTTTGCCACTTTTTGGAATGCTCGCAATTTATCACAGAATGTCATTATCCCAAAGCCTCTGTAGTGTCAAGGGAAGCTGATATATTACGCCAAGTTATTAACTGACATTGCTTCGTAAACATAATGGCAAATCTTTTTTAGTTGTATCTACTGCAGTCAGAAGTGGTAATCAAGGAAGCTCATTATTTACGAATAGAGATTACGTATATATCGAAGTAGGTACCTACCTACTGTATAAACTCCTGTATAAAGACCTTCGAATCGGATGTTTTCAAAGAAGTGACCACTTTGCTCGGCATACACAAGACAAGGACATCCCTGCGACCCCAGAGTGATGGACTAGTCGAACGTTTCAATCGAACGCTATGGAACCTCCTAGCCACTGTAGGAAATAATCAGAAAGACTGGGACATCAAACTACCCTGCTTGCTGCTTGCCTACCGTCAGTACGATGTAAAAACTGAGGCCCCCAGGTTCAAGACGAATGATCAAGTGTGGTTTTTCAACCCGCAGCGGAGGGTCAGCTGGTGTCCAAAGCAACGATACCTCCACTCGGTTATTCTGACACACCACACTTGTGGAATCTGTTATCCAGTTGTTACACAGTGAAAATATAAGTTGAGTTATTGTTTGACCATCGGACTAACACGTTGTCCAATTTCTTTATTGCTGTTCCTATTTCACAACAATATGATGACTTCAAACTTATTACATTATAATTTATTACTCCTCGTTCGGTGCTGGAGGAGGAACGTTCTCTTTCGAACTCACAAAATAGGGGGGATCTCTAATCGGCATATTTATCGTGAACCTGGGATCCAAAATTTCGGGTAGGATACAATCAAAGTAAAATTTAGTAAGTTTTGGCAACATTGTATCGCTCCAGAACCCCTCGTCGCGTTCGATTCTCTCGATCTTCATGCCTTTTGGCGTCCACACTCCAAAAAGGCAATAGGCACGGTCGGCAATGGCTAGCTGTCCTTGAATTTGGTAGTAATAGTGATGGGACTTGTTGAATACCCATTCTCCCTTGGAAATTTTGTTCAAGTTTCACAAGTACCTACCAACAAAATCCAATAGTCCATCTATCACTTATCAAATGAAATAATATCGCACAATAACCAACTTGACTTCATACAGCCATCCTTGATTATAATCAGGTGCTCCTTAGTGGTGCAATTTTTTTTTCATACTCGATTCCAATGGTTCATATTGAAAATAATAAACCAAAAGGTGTTCCACATGCGAAAATTGACTTCACGTTTCCCGGGACTTCATGGGAAGTTGGGAGGAGATGGAAGTTAGTGGCATCTAGCGTTGAACCCCTACACTTCCTGGACGGCCGCCTCTCTCCGTCGTTCAAAAAGCTGTCGAATCGCTAACCCATTTCCCGATCACAGTAACTTCGCGAAAAATGAACCGATTTTATTGTTTTAGGGCTTGAATTGAACCTTAGGATCTAAGGAAGAAATCCGCCACGGCAGATTTCCGATACCTCATCATCCAACAAAGATATATCAGTTGAAGAGAACAACCCCCTTAGCCGTGACTTTGTTAATAAATTGCTGCTTCCAGTGACATTTTTCTCCAAATGCGCCAAGGCCAATCGCTAGAGATCGGTCTAACTTGAAGATTTAAAAAAAAATGTGGAAATCGGTGCAAGATTCGAGGATTTATGGCGGTCGGGAAAATACGTTGATTCCTTATGGGAGCAGGCAACATGGCCGACACGACAGCCCGCTCTTAACAGGGTAGCAGTAGTTTCGGCGGTGCGAATGACATGAAACGGGCCGGAGTAGAGTGGTTGAAGGGATTTATGAAGGCCGGGCTCTTTGAGATACATTTGTGTCGCTTTGTAAAACCGTTTGGGGTATGTGGTATCGGAAATGGGGGTCGGTGAGTGAAGGGGGTCCCTGTTAATTGACGCGGGTCGAAGGGAAATACGTCGGCAGGTAGAGGGAGGAGAGATGAAAAGGTCCGCTCTGCGGGGCTGAGCCCGTCTGATGGTCTGGCCGACGTGCGAAGGCTGAGTAAGACGTATGGTAAGTTTTTTGTCCTGGAGGGGGAGTCGGAGGAGGTTGCGATTGCTTGTTTCAATACGAGGTGCCACCGCTCTACTTTGCCATTTGATTGTGGGTTCCGGATTCCGAGGGAGTGCAGGAGGGAATTGAAGATGGAGGATTCGAACTGCCTGCCCTGATCGACCGTGAGGATCCGCGGACAGCCGTACCACGCGACCCAGTTGTTCAGGAAGGCGAAGGCGACAGCGTCAGCGGAAATGTGCGCTAGGGGAATGCACTCACCCCAGTTGGTGGCACGGTCGATCATGGTCAGGCAGTACTTCTTACCTGCCAAGGGGGGAAGGGGGTCAACGATGTCGATGTGGATATGTTCGAAGGAAGGGCGTCATCGAAGGTTTGAGGAGGGACATGGGGGGTGCACCAAGACCTTGTAGCGCTGGCACTTCTGGCATCCAAGAACCCAATTGTGAATATCCGTATTCATGCGGGGCCAGAAGTACCGAGAGGTGAGGAGGTCTCGGCTCGCCAGGATGCCCGGGTGGTGGAGGGCATGGTAGTGCTCGAACATCTGCCACGTAAGGTCTGGTGGGACGTATGCACGAGGTGTCGTGGATGACACGTCGCACCATAGGTCCTGCGGCGGCACCTGTTCGAGCTTGCGGGCGGCGATTAAGTTGGCGAGGGTGGTATCGGAATCCGGAATTTGGCGGGCGGCGATTTGTTGGCTGAAGGGGAAGGGGAGCCGTTCTTCCACCGGCGCCGGTGATGGTCTGCCATGCAGTTGTTGGCCCCCGGCGTATAGCGTATGTCGGTCGTAAACTGCGCTATAAATTCTAATTGCCGGAGGCGACGGGGCGAGGCAGACTTACAGTTCTGGAGGAGGGCGTGCGTGAGCGGTTTGTGGTCGGTGTTGACAGATAACTGCCGGCCCGTCCACTAAGCCACGAAAATGTTTTATGGCTTCGTGGATGGCGAGGAGTTCTCTGTCGAACGTGGAGTACTTGAGCTGAGCGGGGGAGAGAGTTCGAGAGAAGAACCCGAGTGGTTGGGGGGAGGCGCCGGTGTGTTGGTGAAAAACTGCTCCGATGGCCCAGTCGGAGGCGTCGGTGGTGATGGAGAGGGGGTCGTGAGGGTCGGGGTGGGCGAGTAGAGCGGGGGTGGTGAGATCGTTCTTGCATTGTTCGAAGGCGGTGGCGAGGGCGGTGGTCCAGTCAATGGGTCGTCGGTCATTCTTCGCAGGTTGGGGAATGGCATTTACGAGGGGAAGCTGGTGTTGAGCGGTGTGGCGGATGTCACGGCGGTAAAATCAGTACGCCGAGAAAACGGCGGAGTTCCTTGACTGTTCGGGGTTGAGGGAATTGGCAGAGGGAGTCGACACGTTCCGGGAGCGGGGTGATCCCGGAAGAGGTGACGATATGTCCGAGGCAGCGGACGGAGGGCTGGGCGAGAACACTCTTCTCCTTGTTGACTACTAGCCCTTCAAACTCGAAAATCCAAAGGACCTGTGCCGAGAATGCTCGTCCGGCGTTTTGGAAGCGACCAAAACATCGTCGAGGAAACAGAATATGAAGGGAGGCCTCGGAGGATCTGGTCCATGTAACGCTGCCAAGTTTGGGCAGCGTTACAGAGGCCAAACCCGATCTTGACATACTCAAAGAGGCCAAACGGTGTAATAATGGCGGTCTTCGGTATGTTGGGGGGGGGGGGGGGGGACGTTGTAGAGGTCCGGCGTGGTCTTAGCGTTGAGGTGGCGGTAATCGCCGCAGGGGCGGATATCTCCATTTGGTTTTTGGACGATGTGCAGCGGAGAGGCCCAGGGGGAGTTGGAGGGGCGGATGATTTTTTCCACAATCAACCTGTCCAAGTGGTGTTTAGCTTGGGTGAGTTGGAACGGATGGAGGCGTCGGGCTTTCGCAGTGAGAGGGGGGCCAGATGTCTCAATGTAGTGGTGTATAGTCGAGAGGTGGGAGGTCGAGCGGGCGCGGGGGGTGTAGTCTCGCAGCAGAGTGGCGAAGCGGTCGGTAGCGGGAGCTGAGTGGAGAGTATTGATAAACCCCGGGAGGGGTTTACTAGAAGCCGGATCAATCAGCCGAGCATTCTTGTTGTCCACGTGGAGGCCGAAGTATGACAGAAAATCGGCCCCCCAGGATGGGTTTTTCTACGTCGGCGATCGTAAATGTCCACTCTTAGATCTGCCTGTTGAGGTAGACGGTCGGGGCGGTAGTCCCCGTAGGAAGGGATAGTGGTCCCATTCGCCGTGTAGAGGAGCTGGCGGGAGGAGCGGGTCTGGCGACGGAGAAGGAGTTCGGGATGATGGAGAGGGCAGCTCCCGTGTCGACGAGGAAGGGGAGATTCGTTTGCCGACATTTGATGAAAAGGCGGGTGGCGGTCGGGAGCGACGTGGTGCATTACGGCGTCGGTGGGGGGTCGAAGTGGTAGGGGATGGTTTTTTTAGGGCCCCTGCGTAAGTGAGGGGGGCGTCGGAAGGGCGGACGGCAGCTGGGGCGTCAGTGGCCGGTGTCTTGGGGAAGGGGGTTGAAGTCTTGCGGAGGGCCGCTGCGTAGGAGAGCGGTGGGGTCGGGGAAGGGGGGGTCCGCGAAGGAGATGTTGCGGACGGAGGTGATGGAGGCCGGGGGGGTGGGTGTTCGGTCGGTCCCCCCGGTGGAGGGGGGCCCGCCGAATTTACCGGCGGGCTTCGGCGTTTCCCGGAGCGTGAGTGAACTGACAAGGGGAGCGGCATTTGCGAGCCTGTTCCCCGAATTTGACGTGGTAAAAATAATGTGGCGGGGGGGGGGGGGGGGGGTCGGTGGGGAGATACTCCCATCGGGGACGGTCTTGTTGTTGGTCGGTGAGGAGAGGAGGGTATGCGTCGGTCTGTGGAGAACGCCCTGCACCTGTCGGTGGAGGGGGGTTGGTGGCCATGAGGGGTGGTGGAGCGGGGGGCGCTGAATGTCAGCGACAGGGAGCGGTGCGCTGATTTCGTGGATTGTGTCTGCCAAGCAGAGGAGGTCGTCATCAGGTGCGTCTCGGTGGGCCGCTATCACCAGCTGGATGGAGTGGGGCAAAGCCCGTAGCCAAAAGGTACGGGTGACGTCCGCTGTGAGTACATCTCGGAGCTGGTGACGCAGGCGGCGGAAGAGGTGGGAGGGCTTGAGATCTCCTTGCTGTTGAGGCTTGGAGAGGGACGAAATCCGCGTAAATTTGGACGGTTGGTAGAGGGCGATGAGGCAGGGGGGGAGATCGTCATAGGCGGAGGGAGAGTCAGGTGCGATATCCGCTGTTTGCAGTAGGGTTTCGTAAGGGAGGAGGGAGATGATATTTGAATATTTAACCTTCTGGTTGTGAAGGTTGGTGGTGGAAAAGGCGGCGTCAATTTGGAAGAACCACAACGACGGATCGTGCGAGTAGAAGGGTGGAAGGGTGAGGGGGAACACAGAGGCGGCAGTCATGATGTCGGCAGGCGCGGTGAGGAGAGGGGGCGAAAGAGTAGCAGAGGGGTCGACGGTGGCGGCGTTCGTGAGAAGAGGGGGCGAGAGAAGGAGGGGGTGAATCTTTCGAGGTGGACTCCATGATGCTGGCTGCGTGAATGTCGGGTTCACCAATGTTGTGCTTTGAGATGAGATAGGAAGTCAAGGCATGGGTAGTGCCCAGTGGAGTATACCAGTCTGGTTTCTTTTCGGGATGTGCCCAGTGGATATACCAGTCTGGGTTCTTTTAGGACGTGCCCATTGGAGTATACCACTCTGGGTTCTTTTCGGACATGCCTAGTGGATATACCAGTCTAGGATCTTTTAGGAGGTGCCCAGTGGATATACCAGTCTGGGATCTTTAGGTGCCCCAGTGGATATACCAGTCTGGGGATCTTTTAGTGCCCCAGTGGGTATACCAGTCTGGGGATCTTTTAGGTGAGATGGAGTGAGGCAAGGAGAGAGAGAGCTAAGTCGGTGACTTACGGAGAGCGTAGAATGAATTGTAAGGCGAAGGAGGCGAGTTTTTATAGTCTGGGGACTATGCGTCCTCCATCCTCCACTCTCTCGAGCTGCCTGCCTGCGTCTACCAATGCATTTACGAGTTTATTTTGTAAATCTTTACAACACAAGGAGTGATATCACGACAGTTGAATTACACTTTTTCTCAAAGTTCGACTACGATGAAGGCCCATGTCAATGTATGCTACCTACTTACCTCATTCAGTACGGCCTGCCACTATCTAACGCCTATACTATAACATTTTGAACAATATATAATTTTAAATGGTTATAGGTACTAATCTGGGTTGAGAGTGTTCAAATACGTTGAGAATGTTGAGGAGCTCAATGCAAATTATGGTCTTCTTCATCCCTTTTTGCAGTGACACCTTCCGTACTCTTGGAGATGTTAACTGAAAATCACAATAGTAGTTAGAACAATAGTAAGTAACTCATTCACTATTTACCTACATAGGTACACAGGATAGGGGGCTGACGACTGATCTCATTTTACTCTCGAACCATTTTCGCTCTTGAATCTTACTGATACAAACTTTTTTTTTAAATATTTTTAAAAATCAGGCGAAATACTCCTGATTTTAGGTAGAGTTGTTTCATTTACCTGACGCGGACGAGAAAGTAGTACTGCTGGGCGTAAGAGGCTCTGACGTACAACCACAACTGGCTATGGCTACTCCAGGATTATCTGAAACTGATAACGTTTTTGTTATTATAATCGGTTTACATCTACCTAATAGTTACATACCGGTATGTGTACATTTACCCTAGTGGCCTTGGTTGTGTTCCGTTTTTCTTGGTTTCCCATGTATATTTTGTAGCTATTTTTGACAGATCTTACACATTTTGGCCCACAAAAACTCGAATTGGGCTCCTATTTTTGACAAATTATCTTCAGTCATTGAATTTTCTTGGTTCACCTGCCAATACTACCTCCTGTGTTATTATACAACCAAAGATTTGTATAATCTGTGGTGATTTCAGCAATCTTCGACCCACAACAAATGGAATTTTGGGGGGCTGAAGCTGCGTTAGAACCACAATCCTTCAATCTTTGGTCAACATCGACTTCAGATTTGGTCTCCTTGCTCCAAAAACGTGGAAAACGATACATCATAAGCAAAAGTTCACAAAAACCTCAAAAATACCTAATTTCGCCCCCATTTGTTCACCCCAAAAACCCACAGGTATATTCCAATCAAGTGTCATTTCGAGGTTGCCTATTTCATCAGGTGCACTTACAGCATGGAAATAAATGAATAGGTAGCAGAAAGTTTAAAGAGTTAGGTACCTACCTTATGAGGGTGTGAGACAGGTGTGGCGAGGTAGCAGAAAATCTGAGGTTGCCGTCCTCGTACCAAAAGAAGTTCGAGAATATTTTTTGTGAATTGGAATTTTTATATGAGGCGAATCAGGTGAAAGTGTGGACTGGTAGTAAGCTGGGAGGCGAGTGGACGAGGAGTGGTTGGAATCCGAAGTCTATGACAGGGTCGAAGGGAGGCTGATTTTCCAATTGGCGTAAAGATGGGACTGCACTTGCATTTAGGATTTTTCTTTGTGGTCCAATAACTCTGAAGACTTGCCGTTTAAAATGTATGGAACAAACCCGAACTCCGCTTGCAATGGCCGAAGGAGTTTTTTGGTCTAGTTCAGGGCGCGCTATAAAACGTAACCACTGTTTTAGCCTGAAGTCAGAAAACCACAATAATTAAATGAGATGACGGTAAGAAAGGGAGGTCGATTGACTGTTGTATGTAGGTCGACTAATATGAACGAACGAAATCATTGCAGTAGGTAGGTGTATATTATCTCTGCAACTAATACTTATAATAATAAGATAAGTAGGAGAGAGACCTCTATAATATTCCCTAAGAATACAGATTATACTCAAAGGGAGACGGAGACATGACAACCTGCAGGTAGGTTCTCTAACCTAGAATAACCATGAAGTACCCAATTTTGATCGACTACTCCTCCTGTTATCTACTACTACAGACTCGTAAAAATAAAACTTACCTTTCTTCATCGACTGGAGCCTTGTGTAAAGAGATGTGGTTTTCAATACAAGCGGACCGGCCGTACCACACTAAGCTACTCTTTAGATGGGACGTGCAAGTATGTAATTTGTATTGCCTACATAACTACTAATAAGAAAAACGTAAATATATGAAACGAAAGGCACAAGACTCAAGCAAACAATACCAAAAAGAACACTAACAGAGAGATGACTGGCAAGATCAAAGACAAATAATGGCGGAGAGGCTGAGCGCCGAGGTCCCCCCCCTCTCATTGCCCATACCATCACCCCGTCAAGCTTTGTGGGATCCTGCACTCTCCTGGCAAATGATCATACTAACACAGTTCACCTCAACCCCACTGCACGGAGCACTCGTCAAAGTCGTCACTTACCGTCAAAGTCGTCACTTACTGTGCTACCCAGCGAGCCTTCCTTCTCCCTTTATTCCATGCTTCTGGTTTGCAACTGATTCGAAAATGGCCACAAGGAGGTAAGAGTTTGACTTCAAGACGTCGGCAAAGTGGTCTTTGATGTAATGAAGTGGTTGGTTGGGGGGGGGGGGGGGGGGGGGGCTTAAGGGTAAATGTCACGGATTTTAGTAAGAAATATTTTCAATAGATGGCTGCACCGTCGGGGGGCAATCCAATATTCGGTTTATCTCTTGAACGGGTCAACCGATTTTCAATCTGTAAAATGTTCTGTAATCGTTATAAACAACCACAAGTGCGGACATTCAGTTTTAAATTTTAAAATTTTTTTTTCATGGAGTTCCCGAAATTATTTCACTTAATTTCAACCTTTTTAAAAAAAAGCAACTAGTACTTATGTAGGAAAAAACATCGGAGAATTCAAATCTGCTTTCAGATTGAAGATCGGATCATTAGATCGAACTGCATCTGGGAAAATCACTATAACAATGGGGCCTATTGTTAGCCCTCTAATCCTCTACCTGGGCCCACCTTGCAACGATGCCTTCCCTTTCCTGTTGATTTGAGCTAGCAGGCAGACTGAGTTCACATCTAGGAGTGTATTTTTCCTTCTACATCTATTTCTTCAACTACAAGATTTACTTGGCAGAAATAGTTGGCTGCTGGATCAAATCAGGATACAGCCAAATTTTGGCTGAATCCTGTCAGGGTATCAAGAAGGGCGTTTGGTTTTTAGCATCTGACTGGTATCTAGTTTTCTTACTATGATTTCATTTTCTAAATTATTACTTTATAAGTACCTATGTGACTGGAATTTCCATAATAAGCCATTCAGTAACTAATGATTTGCAGGGTTCTCATAGTCCACCAAACCCTATGAAGCCATAAAAAAAATCGCCGTAAAATAAGGAAGTTCAATAAAAGGTTCAGGCCACAACTATATATTATCAATTTCGAGGTTCACAAGTGACGCCTATGGAAACATCACTGACAACGACCGAAGATAACAAATATGTTGAGAATCATCAATATAATAGCAATAACAATAATTCAAATGCAATAAAAATATCAATAGAATAATAATAACAAGAATACAAGTACATGAAAAATAACTTGCTATTGGAATAACAATAACAAGAATGTAAAATAACAAGAGTGCCAAGGATTTTTCATTTGAGCTGACGAACGGCACGATTTCAATGAATTTTATCCAACCCATTTATATTATATTGGTCCAACCCGTGCCTATCCGAAAAATCTGCCACCATTTTTTCGGGTACTT